>JAEIFM010000068.1:2540000-3000000 GCA_018901885.1 Zaprionus kolodkinae
CTCCTCTGTTGCCTCCGCTGCTGCTACTGTTGCTGCTGTTGCTGTTGCTGTTGCTGCTGCTGCTGCTGCTGTTGCTGCCTTATTGCAGCTGTTGGCAGCAACAACAACAAACAATTGGCAAATTATACAACTGGGCGCACAGCAAGGGGCACAAGGCGCGAAGTCTGCCCCCCTCTCCACACTCCTCTGTGTCCACTTGTCCATTTGCACAACGATTGACGCTGCCGCTGCCGGTGCTGTTGCAGATGTGCAAACAAAACAAAAACAAATACACATCAACAACAGAAACAACAACAAATACGTTGGCAAATGGAAATGGAAATGGAACTGCAAATGGATACTAAAACCGGGCAGCTGTCTCCGCCTCCTCCTCCTGCTCCTCTTTCTCCTCCCCCCGCTGCCCTGCAATATCGAGCAGCAACATTTGCCACTGCAACTTGCAACTTGCAACTGGCAAATGCTGCGCTCCCAGTCGCCCATTGGGGCATGGCCAGCTGTGTGTGTGTAACGCCGTGTGGCAATGTGTCCCATTGCCCATTGGACCAGCCAGGGCCATTGCCAGCTGCAATTGCTCCCCAGTTGCTGCTGCTGCTGCTGTTGCTGCCAATGTTGCTGCCACTGTTGCTGCTGCTGCTGCTGCAAATTGCTGCGGGTAATCATAGTGCATGTTGCATGCAAATTAATGCATCAACGAGCGATTGCAGCGTGGGGCAAGCAATGCCGGCATATACATAGTTACATGCCCTCCCCCTGCCCCTTACTCCCCTCTCTTTCTGCCCTCCTCTTTCCCTCTCACACGCCTTGGATGAGCTGCAACAGCGTGGCAAAGCCTGCACTTGCAACAGCGCAAAGCAGCAAAGATTTGCAGAGCAGGGGCAGCTCAGGGAGGAAGGAGAGGGGAAAGGTGCAGGGGCAGGGGAAGAGGAACTGCAGCTTATCCCACAAATGTCAGCAAAAACAGAGGCGAGCCTAATGTGCGTTGCAATTTCATGTGCTGCATGTTCTCAAGCAATAAGAGGCTTCATTAACATCAAAGCAGAAAGAGGAATAGAAGGAGGGGAAGGAAGAGGGGGAAGAAAAAGGGGAGAAAGAGGGTACAACTAAGGAAGCAGGTGAGAGAACTGGGATAAGCAGGCAGTTATAATAGAGTAGAATATCTACGCAGAATAAGTGCAGTAGCTGTGAGACTGCTAAGCTGCAATTACAGCAGCTTTAAAGTGGTTGAAAACTGGCTTGAAAACAGCTAAATACAAGTATCGAAACAGGTATCGATAACTAAGCTAACTAGCTTGGGTTTCCTATAAGAAAATAACTACAGTAGCATAAAAGATCATTTCTTAATGCGTAAATTGATATATTACTTTTCTGTTAATAGATTCTCTATTATATATATAATATTATAGATAGAAAATATTATCTCATAGTTTATGGAGCTAGTTTGTCTAATACTATCCTTACTATATGATTTTATGTGATGTTCTATAGCTTATATATAAGAAAATTTTCGATATTTTGGAAATTTCATAGAAAATTTAGACTTTTTGAACATTTTTATTGTGTGTGCCACGCCTCCTTTTGCCTGTTACATACATCAACCTGTTGCACATACTTAGTATACCCTTTTTTGGGCATTTTTAATGGTCGAAGGGTATAAAAACCAAAGTGGGAAGACATGGGAGAAGGTAGCAAGGGGCAGGGCCAGGGAGGAGAGTGGAGGGATGGATGACTGCGACACACTATCAGCATTCTCTCTGGGCTATCATTACTACAATTACGCAGTCGCGGCAGTTCTCTACCCTTCCCTCCTCTCTCTCTCTCTCTCTCTCTCTCCCTCCCCTCTCTTTCTTCCACAAATGAAGCCAATGAACGAAGGCACAAATTGCACTCACATTACAAGCCCCCAAAAAAAAAGAAGAAAAACAAAGCATATACCACAAAATAAAAACAAAAAATACTGCAAAATTTGCATATAAATTTGAGAGAAGCAAAGAGGGAAAAACAATAAGACAAACAAGAGGAAATACACAAAAAGAAAAACAACAATAAGTAAGGCTGCATTTGAAATAAAACTAAAGCATAAATAGAAAATTGGGTCAACTGAAATATGCGTCGAGTGCGATATCAAGAGATCCCCCCTCCCCACCCCCTATACCACCATATGAAGTACTTGAAAGCGTTGTAATTGCATAGCCAAAAAAAAAAACTACATACAGTGCGGTCCAGAAAAATGCTGCCAGCTGCGAAAAGCGACTCAGCAGAAAAAATGCTAAGCAAAAATCATTCGCGCTCTCCTTCTTCTTCTCCTCTGATTATTGTTGTTTCTGCGCTGGCTTTAATGATATTTTTGGGTCAAAATTGTGCCACGCCCACAGCTGAAGAGCAAACACGTGAAAATAGAGAAGAAAGAGAGAGAGGGAAGCAACCTTGAATCGTTTTGGTTTGCCTTCTCCTACTCGTTGTTTTTTTTTTGTTTTTGTTTTGTTTGCATTGTGTAACTACAAGATACTTTGCGTGTAATTTGTTGCATGTTAGTAGCTTTTAATTATATGCTGATTATGTTGCGGGGGACACAATCAACACGAGCTACAATGGGACACACCCAGAGACAGAGATGGAGACAGGGAAAGAGTGAGACAAGGCGACAAGCCAAAAATGTGTGTGGCACGTTCGAGGCTTGAATTGCTTTGCTGCTGACTTGCAGAAATGCTGGGACTAAAGGGAGACAGATAGAGGGAAGATAGAAGAGTGCAGAGAGAAATAGAGCTAGGGTAAAGAGAGGGACACGAGGCGAAAAGAGGAAAAGGAGATAGAGACTGCCCTAGCTGGGGTAAAAAATTCAATTAGTTTTGTGTTTGCGCATTGCATGACAACAATGACAACCCTGGCACACAGAACAGCCAGCTATGCACTCTTTACACTCCCCCCTTCTCTTTCCTTACCCTATCTACCTACTTTATTAAATAGAACTACAAGCTACCTAGCCTACTCAGGTGTTAGCTGCTAAGCTTGACTAAACTGTCGATTAGATAAGTAGTTAACATGCAAATGCTTAGTTAGTTTGAGGTTTGTCACAACCCGTCCTAGCTAGGACGAATCTCAGCTCCCAGGTTCGTCCTAGCTAGGACACTAGGGTGTCAGGCTAGAACTAGCTGCTGTCAGAGTTGCCAATTTCAATCAATAAACTCAAATAAACTCAGCTGCATGCAAATGAATTTGCACAGCTTAAAAGAGGAGAGAGAGAGAAAGAGGGAGGGAAAGAGGAAGCAAGAGTGAGCAGGAGAGAGCAAGGTAGACAATATAAACGTAAACTTGTTGAGGGGCAAAGAATTCTCTGCAGTGAAAATGCACAATTTACGTGCACGTGCTTTCTCTCGACAGAGAAGCAAATTCGATTAAAGTGAAAATGAGAAAATTCAGTTAGAGTTGGAAAACTTTTTGAAGCTTATAAAAACAGAGTTATTACAACTAACTTTAGGCACACAAATAAATCCCTTTATCATTAGTGCACTATTATATTTGCTCTGTTGTTGTACTCATGAATCTCTTTAAGGCATTCACTCTGTCAGTCATTCAGTCATTCATTCATTCATTCAGACAGTCACAAAACACTTGGGCAATAAAAATGCAATTTGCCTGAAACGTGCTCAATATTTGCCTAACGCTGCCCACTACAGGCCAGATAGGCAGGGCAGGAGGGGCAGAAGGGACAGGAGGGGCGGTACAGACAGCCGGACACGCACACACACACACACAGCGCTGGGCACACAAATAGAGCCATTGAAATCGCATCGAAGTTTCACAATTGCAAAGTATTCAGCAGCGAATGCCCACAAGCAGCCTTATTCGACATTTTTATTACAGGCCGGGCAGGAGGCGGAGGAGGTGTGGCAACGCCCACAAGTGTGCATAGTAAGTGTAGCCACCTTCCTTGTCCCTCCTCCCTTCTGCTTCCTCCTGTTTTCCCTGCATTCACACCGATTGCGCATACGCCGCGTTGCCCTGCGGCTTCGCTCTGCGATTTATTGTTGAGCTGCCTGTGCCAGGGTTGCCTGTGCTGCCTGCTTCTTTGATTTGCCCACTAAATAGTTGGCTTACAAATTTTGCTGGCTTTCAATTACGCCCACGCAGCTAGCAGGGGGGCGGGGGGGAGTGGCAGGGTGCACATAAAAATGCCAGAAAAGGATTCGCGCTGCGAGCAAATACAAAAACGAATAAATATCGAGTGTTTGCGCTGCAGCAGCCGCAAAGGCAAACAAAATGGCGCAAATACAAAGGAAAAGCGGGCTGGAAAATTCTGGTAGGGGGAGGGGAGGGAAAAGGCGGCAGCGAGTGAGCAAACAGCGCGCGCACAGAGATTTTTCACTTACTTCGAAAACATTTGTTGTCTTTGCCACAGGTAGCTGCACTCACTCACACACTCATTCTTCTCTCATTCATTCACTCACTCCTCCATGCATTCATTCACTCACTCCTCATACACTCAACTCATTCATTTGTACGCTTGCTTTGTTTGCCGCTCACGTCGCAGTTCTCCTTCGGGAGGGGAGAGGGAAGAATTTGCAGCGTTTTTCGTGATGATTTCACAATTTTTCCCTGCGTGCAGAGTTTTCCAAAACTCACACACACTCACACACACACATACCTGCTCACACCTGCTCGCTCGTGACTCGTGCTTGCGGTTTTCTATTCTATTCTATTTCTTTTTATTTTTGCATTTTCCCAAAAATCTCTCACATTGTTTGTTTTTTTTTTTCTCTGAAAATTTCTGCACGTCATCGTCAGCGCTTTTCTAGCTGAATTTTTTTTTTGTGCTCAGGCAGGCACATTTTTCCTTTTTCTACAAAAATAAAAAGATTTTCATAATTTTATCACGCTGCCTCAGTTTGTTTTCCCGGAAGCAATTAGATATTCACACATATTCACACATATTCATCGTGCATCGTGCATATTTCTTTTTTTGTTGTTGTTTTTTGTTTTGACGCGCCACAATTCTATTTAAAAACCGCTAAATAAGCTGCGGGAATTCGCTTGTTGTTGTTGTTGTTGGTGTCAGAAATTGCGGCGAATTAAGGGATCAGCAGCGAGATGAGAGATGGGAACGAGGCGACTAGGAAATACCCTAAGGCAATGCAATTTTATATTTACAATTGTTTCTATTTAAATTTAGCGGGTTTTTCTAGCTTTTAAGCACATACAGCAAGCTGTAAATACCCTGAAAATATCTGCAAATTAATAAGCGTGGCGAGAGGATCGATGCGACTATAAAATACCCTAATAAGTTATCAAATTTTATACTATTTAAATTTAGCCTTTTTTTTACCTTTTCTAGCACATGCAACCCCCTGGCGAATACCCTGTAAATTTCAGCCTGGCTATGCGCACTTAACCAGCGCCAATTTCTACAACGAACTGGGCCAATTAACGTATGCGACGACGACGACGACGACGACGAGCAGCGGCCGCATACCATATATCATTTTCAATTTTCCATTTAATGGCTTCATCTGTATTCATCCAGGAGCGGATTGAGGGGCTTTGCCGGCAAAGTGGGCTGCAGCCCACTCGATCGAGTGCCAGCTAAATAAAGCAATGGAAACAAGTACGAAAAGCCAAACTAACCTAAGGGGTAAATTGACTATTAAATACCCTGCTTACCATATGGTAAAAAAATCATCGATTTATACTAGAAAATCACGTATATTTTGAATATTTTCCCCAATTTGGCGCGTAAACTGCTCTGGATTGGATTTTTATGCTAATTACGAATATCTAAATCGATTTAGGTCAAAAAATTGAATATTGAAATTTTTCAAAATTTTTGAAATTTTAACAAGGGGTAAGCATGGAAAAAGTGCTGAATTTTTCAATCCTCCAAATTTTCCATATTTTGATGCCAGATTAAACTAGACTTGATAACAATAAAAAAATGCCATGCCGCATGGAAATCTGTTGATTTTTGGCCAAGTTATGATCTCAGGAAGTTGAAGGTATAGAGGAAAATCTCCTTAAATGACAGGAAGCAACAAGTTGGTGTGCAGACTGCCTAATACCCTACAATGAATTTCTATGCTACTAGCACATTTATACCAGCAAAATACACGCCTTTTGCTGCCACTTTAAAACAGTGCAGGGTATGCAAAGTGTATGGATAAATAAAGCAATGGAAACAAGTACGAAAAGTCAAGTTAACCTAAGGGGTAAATTGACTATTAAATACCCTGCTCATCATATGGTACAAAAATCATTAATTTACACTAGAAAATCACGTATATTTTGAATATTTTCACTAATTTAGCTCGGAAACTGCTCTGGATTGGATTTTTATGCTTATTACGAATATCTAAATCGATTTCGGTCAAAAAATGGAATATTGAAATTTTTCAAAATTTTTGAAATTTTAACAAGGGGTAAGCATGGAAAAAGTGGCAAATTTTTCAATTCTCTAAATTCTCCATCTTTTGATGCCAGATTAAACTAGACTTGATAACAATAAAAAAATGCCATGCCGCATGGAAATCTGTTGATTTTTGGCCAAGTTATGATCTCAGGAAGTTGAAGGTATAGAGGAAAATCTCCTTAAATGACAGGAAGCAACAAGTTGGTGTGCAGACTGCCTAATACCCTACAATGAATTTCTATGCTACTAGCACATTTATACCAGCAAAATACACGCCTTTTGCTGCCACTTTAAAACAGTGCAGGGTATGCAAAGTGTATGGATAAATAAAGCAATGGAAACAAGTACGAAAAGTCAAGTTAACCTAAGGGGTAAATTGACTATTAAATACCCTGCTCATCATATGGTACAAAAATCATTAATTTACACTAGAAAATCACGTATATTTTGAATATTTTCACTAATTTAGCTCGGAAACTGCTCTGGATTGGATTTTTATGCTTATTACGAATATCTAAATCGATTTCGGTCAAAAAATGGAATATTGAAATTTTTCAAAATTTTTGAAATTTTAACAAGGGGTAAGCATGGAAAAAGTGGCAAATTTTTCAATTCTCTAAATTCTCCATATTTTGATGCCAGATTGAACTAGGCAAGATACCAATAAAAAAATGCCATGCCGCATGGAAATCTGTTGATTTTTGGCCAAGTTATGATCTCAGGAAGTTGAAGGTATAGAGGAAAATCTCCTTAAATGACAGGAAGCAACAAGTTGGTGTGCAGACTGCCTAATACCCTACAATGAATTTCTATGCTACTAGCACATTTATACCAGCAAAATACACGCCTTTTGCTGCCACTTTAAAACAGTGCAGGGTATGCAAAGTGTATGGATAAATAAAGCAATGGAAACAAGTACGAAAAGTCAAGTTAACCTAAGGGGTAAATTGACTATTAAATACCCTGCTCATCATATGGTACAAAAATCATTAATTTACACTAGAAAATCACGTATATTTTGAATATTTTCACTAATTTAGCTCGGAAACTGCTCTGGATTGGATTTTTATGCTTATTACGAATATCTAAATCGATTTCGGTCAAAAAATGGAATATTGAAATTTTTCAAAATTTTTGAAATTTTAACAAGGGGTAAGCATGGAAAAAGTGGCAATTTTTTCAATTCTCTAAATTTTCCATATTTTGATGCCAGATTAAACTAGGCTTGATAACAATAAAAAAATGCTATGCCGCTTGAAAATCTGACAATTTTTGGGAGAGTTATGATCGCAGGAAGTCGAAGGTATAGAGAAAAATCTTTCTAAATGACAGGAAGCAACAAGTTGTTGTGCAGACTGCCTTATACCCTACAATGAATTTCTATGCCACTAGCACATTTATATCAGCTAAATACACCCCATTTGCAGGCACTTTCAAACACTACAGGGTATGCAAAGTGTGTAGATATCTATATGTATGCATATGTATGTTGCTTTCTATGCATGTCTGTGCCTGTTCGCGCTTGTTGTAAGTGCAAAACGCTGTAAGCAAAACTGCTGACATTTTGTGTGTGCCGCCACAAGGAGGCGTCTGTCACGCCTCTAGCTTCGCGCCTCATTAGATATCGCACTCGCTGCCAATCGTATCGCAGAAGGCGTTGCGAAAATTTTCGCGAAAAAATCACAGTCATATCTGCGCTTCGTGGGCCGCAGCGTTGCCACAATTTGTAGCATGTGCGAGCTTATTGATTTTCAGGCAGACCCCCTTAAGGCGTTTGCGTGTGGCAGGGTACAGGGTAGACAGGTGAGAGAGGGAAGGAGTAGGAGCCTGGGTAGCCAGACTAACGGAGGCAACGATGCGCAGGCGCAGCTGTCGCTGTGGCAGCGTGTGGCAAGTGTCGCTGCGGGCTGCTGTTCGTATGCATTATGCATATGTCGTTGTTGTGCCACAGTTGGTTGCAGTTGCAGTTGCAAGTGGTACTCTGTACTCACTACTCAAAAGGGGTATATAGGGGGGTATTCAAGTCTTTTATATGTCATAACACACTGTAGAACAAACTTAACTCAGTTTACAGCGTATCTTATAGTCATGCTTTTATAAATTATGCATGATTATCTCTATAGAAAAATTAAGCTCACTTTACAGGGTATTTTAGGGTCATGCTTTCATAAATTAATCATATTTCTCATCAGTTTCAATAATTGCAAAAGAGAAAACTTCTTTCTTTAAGTCCTTCCAGTTTACAGCGTATCTTCTAGTCTATAACAAACTGTCCCTAACTTCCTACCTGTTGTTAATATGCACCTATATACCGTTTTGTTTTTTTTTTTTTTTTTTTTTGGCCATATCGAGTGACTTTCGCATATATCTGTAATTACGTATACGCCATGTAGGTCGCTGAGACTGAGACGCTTTTTATCTGCGTTTTTCTTTGTTTTGTTTTGTTTTCAATTAAAAACTTGGAATCGAAATCGCATTTTTGAGCGTGCCACAACACACACGACTTCCTTATGGAGTTGCCACTGTCTCTCTCTCTCTCTTTCTCTCTCTTTTCTACTTCAGTTTTTCTCCTCTTTTAAGCTGCGTTTTTATTGCTGTTTTTGCTTGCTTCGATTTCGTTGTTCTTCACCAAATTTGGCTTTGGTAATTTATGCGTTTTTTTAACACTTGTTTTGCACTGTAATTGCAAGTTGAGTACCCGCGCGAGTAATCAGCAGCGTATTCAGCAGAGTATTCATGAGTATTCATTCCCTTGGGTTTTTCGAGCCAAGTGAAAGTACCGTTTATATGCAGTGCAGTCCGTTAGTTGGCAATTGCAATTAAAAGCGTATTAAAGCGGGTATGAGTGTCTCTCCCCCTCTCCCTCTCTCTCTCTCTCCCTCTCTCTCTTTGATTTCTCTCTGCTGCCCAAGGGTTTCGGTTTTCCCACGCAGCGCTGCCTGGCAGGAAATGAGTCTTGCTGCAGCGCAGGTTTTCTTTTTTGTATGCGACGAGATGCTTCAATTGCGCTAATGAGCCTGGCCAGCTACAGCAAAAAAAGAACCCTAAGTGGCCAAGGCAGAGACAGAGAGAGAGAGAGAGCGGTAGAGAGTGTGAGAGCGAGACAGGTAGCCGACAGGCATGACTCACTGTGCAGACAGTCAGGCGGGCAGGCAGCCCCAATAAGCCATCAATCAAAATAGCCTTGAGCCGACGCTGACAGCAGCGCACACACTCACAGTATTCATATGGGTACTCATGAGTATGCAAGGCTTGGGCTGCTGCTGCTGACATGTTAAATATAGAACAAACACAATGTACAACAAATACATGAAATATTCTATGAGAATTGACAGGAACAGCAATGAAATTCCAACTCGATGTCGCTGCCTCCCACGGGTGACTGCCTGTGTGTGCGTGTGTGTGTGTGTGTGCGTGCTCATTTGAATGACACAAGAATTTTCCTCATATTTTCCACAGTGGAAAAACGCACATGTAAAAACACAATTTGTGCGCTGTCGGAGCAACATTTAAATAAGCAACAACAGCAGCAGCAACAAACAACAATGCAACACGCAACAACAACAACAAACACTCATTCACACTCACTCACCCATTCACTCACCCACTCATTCACTCAGGCTGCATGAATCTTTTGAATTGATTCTCGCAAAAACCGCAACGCTTCAGCGAACGCAACTGACGAATTGACCAATTGACTGATGAGCAAACACACAGGTGGACCGAGGGAGGGGGAGGGGGGATGGTTGGACAGATTGACTGCTTGATGGACGTGTCTGTGTGCCACATTTCATGTTTTCCAATTTGCAAATGCAGCATGCCACAAATTGAGATGCAACGATGCTGTGAACTCTGCTGATGACATATAACTTGCAGAGGGAGAGAGAGAGAGAGAGAGAGAGAGAGAGAGAGAGAGAGAGACAGGGCGAGAGAAAGTAAAAGAAAAAGAGAGAGTCTGCTGCAGTTAACAGACGTACTAGCATATCGATAACACTGTGCACTGACTTGCCACTGTTGCTTAACAGCGGCTTAGTCTACATTACTTTACATTAAGCTGCTAATTAACATATATCGATAAAGTGCAACAGACCTAATTCAGGCCAAGGATAACAGCGCACTGTTAGCGCTGCAGAATGAGCGGCCACTGTTAGCGTTGCAGGATGCAAGCAGACTGTTATTATAACAGCCAAATAGACCACTGTTATTGCTGCACTGTTATCGCAGGGCCTTAATTTGCCAGCGCAGTTTTCTTTGTTTCACGAGCTTGTAACGCATTTTGTACTTCCAATTTCCAGTCGAGTGGAGTACGCACTGTCCCCTCTCTCTCTCTCTCTCTCTCCTATCTACAGTCTACGCGCCGGCGCTGTCTATGCTCATATGCGATTTGCATGCCAACTAATTGCAAGTCGCAGTCGCAGTCGCAGTTCACGTTCGCTTTATGCAAATCACTTTTTGCTGTCTGCTAATAAAGTTAACAACTTGTTTGGGGCTTTTATTTAAATCTTTTTTTTCTCTTTCGTGCCGCACTAATTTCTCATAACCTCAAAGCGAGAGGGCGGCCCCCAAGCCAAAGCAGGGACACACTCGCTCGCTCGCTCTAACTACGCGTGCGCCGCGTGTCTGTCTGTGTCGCCTTCTCTGTCTGCCGACATAAATTTCACATTTGACACTTTTCGCAGCGGCGGCGGCTGCGACGACGACAACGGCGGCGACGCACAAAACTCAGCAAACGCGCCACATGCAACACTGGAATTCGCCGTAGGGTGGAGTAATGGCACAAGGGGTGGGGGAGGGGGGCGAGCGAGGGCTGCCTGCTACGCTCTCTGCGCGTGGTGACATGCGTCGTTTGTTGTAAATTTATGCAACAAGGTGTTGGCTGTGCGAGCGAGCAAGCGAGTGTGGGGCGTGTGTGTGTGTGTCCCAGTGTGTGTGTGGTGTCTCGCCTGACATGTAATTAGTGCAATCTCAACACTTCTGTTACAATTGTTGTTTTTTTTTCATTCTTCTTTACACTTTTATTATGGTGCTGGTAATTTGCTTATGAATATGTTAAAATTCAATTGTCACACTTCGTGACTTGTCATTTACAGCGATCTCATGTGGGTGTTGAAAAAAAAATGGATTATAATGAATGGAATGTTGTGAATAACTGCACAGGATTATTGCTAATAGAAATCTAGGTGCAGCCCAGAGTGACTTGCAAAAAGATAACAGCGCTGCAGACTGTTAACAGTCGCTTTGCATATCGCTAAGCTTTGCTTAGAATGTTATTGTGCATGACAGAAAGCTGGCAAGCTCAGGATAATAGCGCACTCTTTTCGCTTAGCAGAAAGCTGTTAGGCACAGCACTGTAAATAACCAGGCGTAGTAGCTGAGCATGTGGAATGTTATTGTTATTGCTTAGCAGAAAGCTGTTAGGCACAGCACTGTAAATATGTATGCTTAGCCAAACTTAGCAGTTCCATAGCAGCCTGCTGTTAAACGCATATCGATAACTCTGCAAATGCCAAAGTAGTTTATTATTTATTTGTTTAATCAGCTCGTGGAATCTAATTAAGGCAACTGCTTTATGCTTGCCATGCATCATCAATTTGTGACACACTCACACACGCACCCAGCAGCTGTGAGCTGAGCTGGATATACACACACATAAATATATAATAGAATTGGCTGCTGCATTGATTATTAACCACAAAGACAGGCAGGCAGGCATATTTATAAAGCTGACAACTGTGCACATTGCGCACATTAATCACCCCTGGCTTTATTAATCTGCATCTGGCCAAAGCCGTCGATGTATGACTACGAGTACAAGTCCAAATGCTTTGCTCCATCTATCTGTTTATAGTTTGGCACAATTATGATATATGACGCCTGGCCCCATTATGGAAAACATGTGAAAAACTGCACGCGATCATTAGACAAAAGCAGAGAAACAACAACAACAACAAAGCCTTGCCATTGAAAATGTGCGCGCCTACGATTTTCACATTTATCGGAGTCGAGTCCAAGGAGAAGGAGAAGAAGGCGGGAGAAGATGAAGTCGGAGAAGCTGTCGAAAGATTAATGACAGCAAAAACATCGGGCGCACACATGGACACACACGCGCAGAGTGCAGGCACACACAAACACACACACTCACAGTGTGGCAAAGGCCTTGACTATGCTTCAATTTAATGATACACTTGCATTTTAATTAAATTACAACAACGACAAGACTAGAGAAAGAGAGAAAAGCGCAAAAAATGGGATACTCCATGTGCAGGCTGCACTGTGGGGCAAATCACTTGAGCAAATGAATTGCAGTGTGACAAGGCGTGACGCAGACGCGCTTAGATGCCCTTCAAAAAAAAACAAGACAAGACTAGATAATTAATTTGGAATTTGTTTAGTCAGACAGTTTCCCATGATATAAGGAAGATATTTGGGGGAGATTGCAAGATATTAATTACGAATACCTAAATGTTGCTTAAAAATATGAGATATATCAGATAAATTTCTCTATAGCGCCTAAAGCAGCAGACGGATTGAAAAATTTACAATATACTTTTTTATTCCAAATTAAATTAGCTTTATAGAATGTTAAGATCGGTCTACTATATATAAAAAATCATCTAAAAAAGTATACATATTATACAATGCAATACTGAGATATGAACAATTTCCTTTTAATATCAACTAAAATTCGCGCTTTACAACACTGTTAAATTCGCTTTTTGAAAGTAGAGTTAAAGAAGAGACATAGATAACAGAGTGTGAAGAGTAATACCAGAGAGGGGAGTGGGCAGGGGAGTTTGGGAAACTGCTGACAGCGAGTTTGAGTGCACTCCAGCTCGGATTACGAATTTTAATGAGTTGCCAAGACAGCAGAATATTATTATTTTTTGGCTTGCTCTATTCGACTGTGACTAACGAATGAATGTCATTAATATACTTGCAGTGATTCCTCCTTCATCGTTATAGAGAGGGGAACCTGTTTCCCCAAAGACAATGCCAGCGACAACTCACCTGCAAATAGAAAGAGAAGCGGAATAAAATTAATAAGTTATGCGATAACGCAAATTAAGATGAATGTCATAATTTTAATAAAAATGAAATCTATTTTCGAATATTGAAATCACTCCCTGAACAAAAAAAAAAACCTGTTCTCGGATATTGAGAAAGAAAAAAGAAAAAACAGAAACTCGCTAAAAAAGTAGTTTCTTTAATGGTAAATCTAACGCGCGCCCACACGAACGTTTACCAGTTTGACCTCCCCCAACCCTATAGTCTACCCTCCTCTCGCTTTTTTTCATTTTTTTTTTATATCTTTCTGTTTTGTTTGGTTGCCCCTTAACAGACCATTTCGGAGATGGCTTATCGCGCGAGTATTGCATAAATTTAGCCGCATTTTTGACAATTTCTATTGTGTTTTTGTCTCGATTTTTAATTTGTTGCCTCCTCCTACTTCGCTGCTCGCTGCTCCGCTTTGTGCTCTGCTCTTTTCAGTCTCCATTCTGCTTTGTGCATTTCAAATTTGCTTCTTGCACCCAGAAACAGAAGACCTTAAATAAATTGTAAACAAGAAAGGGCGGATGAGATATGCTTAAGCCGAAGTGGGAATACGCTTACCAAATGAGAGGAAAATATGGCTAAAATTTCATAAGATTAACCAGAAGTTTCCCTAGAGAAAATTGTCAGAATTCGCTTTCCAGTCTATTCTTATAATATTTATATATTTCCGTCACATGTTAGGGTATCTGGCTAGCCATCATAGACGTGTGCAAAGTTTACGTTACATACAACTTGAATTCTGCCTCCGTTTTGCCTTGTTTTGTTTTTATTTTTGTTTTTTTTTTTATTTTGTATTTTTGTGTTTTTGGTTGCTTGCCAAAATGCCAAAAACTAACAAAGTGGAAGACCGCGTAGGACGTGCACCCATGGGGGGGCGTGGCTACTCATGTATCTTTCAGTCAGTCAGTCTGTGTGTGTGTGTGTGTATCTGTATCTTTTGTGCTGCTGTCGGCTTGCTTTGATATTAAATCGAGGCGAAAACAGCAACAGAAACAGAACGAAACCCGACAAAAGTTTAACCGAAAAATTCTACAGAGCGTGGCAAGGAACGGAATTCGTTCCTCTTCTTCTTCTTCTACGTTTTTAGTATTTTTTATTATTCTTATAGAATTATATATGTATATCTGGCTAAAGTCAGGGAAGGAGCAGCAACTGTGCAGTTGCCAAGTAAACAAAAAACTAAGGAGTAGCAAGAAAATGAAGCCATTGATAAAGTAGAGCAACCAAATTTGCTTAATATACTACTTGGGAGCAGATTTTGATATGATTATTCTTTTTGGAAATAGAAAAAACAAAAACAACAACATAATAAAATCACTTGCAACAGATGTTGCCATGTATTTCTATGATTTACGAGGCCTTCGGTTTCATAATTAAATGTTGTTGTTTTTTTTTTTTAATATTCCAAATAAATCTGAAAACTCATAAAATAATTATAGAAACTGTCTAGGGCTATAACTCGCTGGCTACGTGTGCTAGCTGGCTGAAATTCGGTATATATTAAGAGATATGTATTAAGTTGAGATATACCAAATTTCAGATAGTTCCCATTACCTATAGTGGGTGTAGGTGACTTTTTTGCATTGTTCAACAGTTTTTTGCAGATTCTGCAGTGCTTTAGCTCTTTCAGTTCGTGATATTTTTGAGATTATTGTTGAGAATATAACTTAATAAACGTTGGCACAATAATAAACATCAACGGAAGCAGTTAATTTCTTAATTATACATTTAATTTATCATGCGAACGCGACTTTAATGACAACACACTGCCTGGGGGTCTGCTCTATAGATCTCCCTCTCTCTTTATATATAGCTACTATATATTTATATATAATATTAAACAGCCAGTCCAAAAACTCTAGCTAGGCCTATAAATATCGCATGGTATAGTGGCAAATACATATAGATAGATACATCTACAGATCTATAGATACTCTTGTATTTACAATTTAAATTCGCCGATAGACGAACACGAACATGCGGAATACTTTGAATATGCATTAGCCATGGGTATAGGCATATATATAATAGTAATATATCTCACGATGAAACGGGGCCCTGACCCGACCACAACGACAGATGGCGAATCGACGAGACTCAACTTGAATCGACTCGATTCGAATCGACTCAACTCATTTGCATTTTACAAGTGTTTACAATTAAACATTGTCGTGCCCACTGTCCAATTGTCACACTGTCACACTGTGCACACTGTCTCCCATTGCTGTCCCAACTGTCAATTGTGAATTGTGTTTATTGTGAAATTTTGCTGATTAATAAGCTCACGCCCAGGGTTGCCATCAACGCCGTGGACAATTAAAGGCAATTAAGACTCGAACATGTTAGGGAAAATTTCAGACTGAGGCTGAGGCTGGGAAAAATGATTAGAATGGAATGCAAAAAGATTGTCAATTGAGGAAGGTATTAGGCAAAGTGTGGGAAAGGCTAGAAGAGAGATATAGAGTGTTTGAGCGAGAAAAAAAGGAGGAGAGGTTATGGTATCCTGGGAATCTTGATGTAACTTCAAAATTATTGTCGTAGTCCCTTTAAATGTTTAAAATGGAATGCAAAAAGATTGTTTATTGAGTAAGGTATTAGCTGGAGTGTGGGAAGGAAGAAGCAGAGAGATTTATAGAGGTAAAAATAGAGATATGGGAAGGAAAGGAGTTAAAGGCAGTAAGTAATATCTTAGAAATTATCCTATAAATCTTAGATGTTGTCGTAGTACTCTTGAAATGGGAAAATGATAAAAACGGCTTGTCAATTGAGAAATAAATTAGTTAAGGTATGGGAAAGACTGTAAGAGGGAAAGAGATATATATCTATAGAAGAAAAGATAAAGATATAGAGTATAGAAAAGCTAGTTACTTCTGTCTAAACATCATTACTTCAAAGTTTCAGTCGTATTCCCTTTCAAACTCTTAAAAAATGATTAGAATGGAATGCAAATAGCAACGTTAAATGTGTAGGGTATAAGCTAGAGTGTGGGAAAGGCAGTTAGATGTGTGAGAGAGAGAGAGAGAGGGAAAAAGGTATATAAAGTGTAGAACAGGCAATTGCTTGTGTCTTCGCACCTTTTTCTTTACAGTTCTTGTCGCAGTCCCTACACAAATTGGCATTGCAGTCACACGCACTCGTCTTGTCACTGTCTAAGTCGCTCTATCTCTCTCTCTCTCTCTCTCTCTTTCTCTGTTACTCCTTCTCCCCCTCTCCCTTTCTAATGCCTGCTCTGGCTAATTTGTATTCATTAACTGGTCCCGTTTGCAGTCTGTAATTTAAAATCGTTAAAAGTTTAATGAGGCGTTAATAATACACTTTTTGTTTTACTTTTGTGCCGCAGCGCCTTTCCACCTAGCTCTGTCTTTCTTTCTCTCTCTCTTTCTTTCTTTCTATCCCTGTCTTCTCTTTCCCCTGCATTCTCGCCTCGTTCGCAGTTGTCGCCGTTGTTGTCGCTGCTTGTCATTGCTTTTTACTGCAAATAAGCGCCAGCACATTACAACAAGCCGCAGCTATGCCTGCTCCTGCCCCAGCTCCTCCTCCTGCTCCTCCTCCCTTCCTGCCCTTGCCGCAAGCATTCCCAGACCCGGCCACAGGTATCCCCAGGCAGCCCAGACGAACCCATACGTGCCCGTGTCTGGCTTAGACTGGGGAAGGGAGAGAGCAGGACGGGGCAGGGCAGGGTAGCGCAGCGCCGGGTAGAGGCGTCTGTTGCGGTTGGCGCTGGCAACTTAATTGACTTGCAAGTGACTAATTGTGCATGAGTTCGACATGGCCAAGATGTGCGGGGGTACAGTGGGATAGACAGCGGGGTACAGTGGGATAGACAGCGTGTAATATGAGCTATGCGTGCCATGGCTAAAAGGGCGCAAATGAAGTTGCCCTTGGAGTCGCACTTGGAGTCGCTCTTGATTAGTCTACGTAGTTGTTAGCATTATTGTTATGGCTGCTGGAGAGGATGACAAGCAGGATAGAAGGCAGCAGGAGAGGGGGTAAGCCAGGGCAGGGCAGGCAGTAGAGGAGTCTAAAAGCCTGTGAAGTCTGACTCAGCACACAAACCAGGCCTAAATGACATGTATATATTTGGTATTTATACACATTTTGACTAATTTAGCTTTAAGTCTATATAATACACAGCTTTGCCTGCTTTTCCCTGCCTCTCCCTCCTCCCTCCCTCCCCATACAGTCACTTCAAACAATTTCCACAATTGATTTCCATAACACAGAGAAATATATTCGCTTCATTCGTGCGCAAAATTTCTTGCATGATTTCCATAATTTATTACGCATTTGACATTTTGTGTCTTCGTTTCCCCCCCTCCCCTTTTATCCCATATATGGTCATTTTCATAGTTGGACAATTTTCGAATTAGCCAACATATAACCACAGCAACAACAGGCTACAACAACCAATATGGCCAACAACTATGGCCAACAAACATGGCTTTTGTCAAACTACGAAACTGAAATTGTTTTTGCGGCAATTGCAATTTTAGCCAATTTTCGTGTCATTGATCTGTCCTCGCTGGTCCAACATGTACGAACATGTTAACAAATTTCGCATATATTATATAAAAATATAATATTTCTCATTTATTTTTACAGTTTATTTGCTATATTTAAAAGACCACGAAAGTCGAGTCTAATAGGCTTTTTGGCTTGCGGTAAATTTGAGCTAGGGAGAGGGAGAGAGAGAGAGAAGGGAAGAGTAGGAGAGTCATTAGATTTAATTAACCGAACCTCACTAATTGTTACTACACACACAACTCTGCAGGCCTGCAGGGCCTAGTCTCTGTCTATAATTAGAGAAATTAAACTTAATTAATATCAAAGTTGAGAGAGAATTTTTGAGAGAGGGGAGAAGATATGTAAGAAGAATGTGCAGAGGGGGAAAAACGTATGGGGTTGCCAAGCAAGCAGAGAATATTTTTGGGAGTTTATGATGTGAAATCAATTTGTTAGCATAGATTGGTAAATGTAGCTGAAGGTCTAGAAGGCATATGATATAGAGAACTGAAATATTTAGGGAGCATGTAAAGAAATAAATTTTACTAGGCATATGCTATGAGTTTTTTCGCTTTTATACTGCCAGCTGAGAGCTATAGATATACTAAGTATATAGTTCATTCCTTAGAACTTTCAAGATTAATATATAAATGATATATTTATAGAATATAACTACTGCCCCTATTCCTATTATACCTATATAAAAGCTATATTTTTAGCAGCTTAAGCAACCTTATCAATTTGTAGCCACTCCTATATAAATTACCCCTAAAACCAACTCCAACCATACCTATAAAAAAACATATCTATACACAACTTAAACTACTTACATCATATGACACTCTCATTGAAAAAAATGTCCCACCTCAACGTTTTTTTTGTTGTTGTTGTTGTAAAAGGCTTTTCTGTTTTTTCCCATTTGTCTTTTGCGTAATTAACTTAAAAAGAACATTAACAATAAATTAGCAATTTTATGGCAGCTCAGCAAATGTCGAACAAAAAGTGAGTGAAAACTGAGACGAGACGAGAGACTGAGAGACAAGGCAAAAGCTGCTGATAAGGCATAAAAAACACACACAAACAAGGCAGAAACAAGGCGCAACAGAGGAGGGAAAAGGAAAAACCATGGGAAGAGGGAAAACCATGGGCAGAGGGGTCTGGCCGAGGGGTTAAGCGAAGGCAGCCAAATAATTATAATAAAGTGATAATGGTATATGGTTAACAGCGTTTTGAGTTAAATGCAAAATGACAGGCCCTGCCACTACAACAGGAACAGCAACAACAACAACAACAGCAGCAGCAACATCAACAGCAGCAACATCAATTTACAACAACAACAACAACAACAACAACAGTCGCAGCAAGTGTCAAAGGGGCCGCCGTCTCTGTCTCGGGCCTGGTTCGGCAGTTAGGCAAATGAGTTAAAGTCAAGTCAAGAGTTGGCGTGTTTGTTCAAAGCGTTTAGGATACCCTGTAATGGGTAACAGTTGCAGAGGTTATACTAGGCTAGCTAGTAAATCTCACGAGGTATTCGCAGTGCAGTCCCATGCACTTGAGAACTATCGATAACAAAGCAAACTATCGATAAAATATAAAACTATCAGGCAATAAAATACAAATTGTTTCTAAACTATAGATAATAGACAAAACTATGGATACTATCGATAACATACAAGTCTGGGGAAACTATCGATAATATAAAAAAGCTATAGATATTAAATGATAAATTAGAAAACTATTGATACTATCGATAACATCGAAGATTATAAAATCTATTCATAATATACAATACTGTTGATGCTATCGATAAATGCAATACTATCGATAACATACATAAATAATACGTGGTAACCTTTAGTCTGCTTTCAGTTTCATTTTCCATTTTGAATTTCGAATTTGATTGCGCGTTCGTTCTCTCCCCTCCCCCCTCCCCGCTTACGATATTAACCCATTGACGCCCCCAGGCGGGCAAAATGGACTTGTAATTAGCCAGGTCTATATAATTGCCCAGCTAACTTGAATATGCATTAATTAAGCGCGTTACGCGGGAAAATTACAGGCGGCAGCTAATATACATACGACGGATAGATACCCTGTAGCGAGAGAGAGGGTGTGGTAAAGGCGTAGGCAAAGCAGGAAAAGTTCTGGGTACTGCCTGCACTTTCCCCTCTCAACCGACCATATACCCCTTCTGGCAACATTTTTACAGGGTATACACGCCGGCTAATGAGTTGAGCTGCAATTGGAAAACAATTACGATCGCATTTCATACAACAAACGCCCCCACACAAAAGTCACAGGCGAATTGCATCAATCACAGCAGCAATATCCGCGGCAACAACAACAGCAACAATGGCAGCTGCAACATTAGCTGCAACAACAGCAACAGCAACAACAATGCGACAAGTGTTAAGTCATTTTTGGGTCATTCGCAATGAGTTGGCAACATGCTGCAAATCTGGCAAATACATTAGTTTTAATTGCTTTGCCGCGGGATGATGTCACAGCAGCAGCAGCAGCAACAGCAGCCCCTCTTCGATTCCCCTGCCCCTGCCTGCCTCTCTAGAGTTGCCAACTAGCCCGTTTAGCCTTGTCAAACAGACACACACAATGCCCATAAACGGGCTTTGGCTGCGTTGCCAACTATCCTTGTTGTTGCTGCTGTTTCTGTTGCTGTTGCTGCTGCTGCCTCCTCTGCTGCTGCTGTTGTTGTTGCTGTTGCTGCCTTCTCTGCTGCTGCTGCTGTCGTCGCATTGTCTGCAGCTAAACGGTTTTTTTTTTTTGCCTCATCGCGTACAGTGACAACTCGCTAAATGCGACAACACATTGCCATGCAGCTGATTCCACTGACAATCTTATCGATAACTTATCGAATGAGCAAATACAGCTGACATTGAACTTGAAATTAAACCTTTTCTCTCTCTCTCTCTCTCTCTCTCTCTTTCTTATCGTTGCGTCTTTATTGTTTTTCCAGTGAATTTTTGTCGAGTCTTCTAACTGAACAATCGGAAATGGGCACTTTAAAAGGGGTGTCGCAACCATTTTTATTGAAGCTACAATGTAACGTAGAATAGCCCTGCCTTTTTCTCTCTCTTTTCACACTATTTTTTCCCTCTCTGTTCTTTGTTTCTATTCGATTTTCCCCTGACTGTTTATATAACTTTTTCGACGCGATTTTTTCATTGTTTTTTCAACGTTTTTCGCACTTAGTTCGCGTTTGTCTGTTTACTTTAGCCTCCTCTCTTTTGCTCTCTCGTTCTCTTTCTCTCTGTCCTACTCTTTCTACCTTCCTCTATTTGTTTGTAAACTCAACAAAAAAACCTTTCTAGCTGCCACGTGACATGAGGAAACACTTGAGATTAGCATCCGTACCCAAATCGATACCCACTGAGAGGTTTTTTTCTGCTATTCTTCTATATTTTTATACCCTACCCTCGAAAATTGTTAAAAAGGGTATAATAACTTTGTGGAAATGTATGAGGAATGTTATTTAATTTCTGTTTTAACCATCTGAGAGATTCTACATTTAAAACAATAGCAAAAAGGAGTTTCGAAATTGTGTTTACACGTTAATTACCGATTTTGGAAATTAGGCGAAGGGTATCTTACTATCGGGCTTGCTCGACTGTAGCCTTACCGACTTGTTTCTATTCTCTTCTCTATACACTTTTATCTATTTTCATTGAGCAAGCCCCAAAATAGTTGAAAGACGTTTTACACAGCCAAATGCGCACATGAAATGCAATGCAAGAGCCAGATCGAGAGAGAGAGAGGGAGAGAGAGGGAGGCAGACTGTGTCGACTGACTCATCGCGACTCATTCAGTCTACACAGTCTGTGGCGTAAGTCTGTGTGCATTGCTAATTTGGCAACTGCAACGCGCAATCTGTGCCTGCCTCTGCCCACTCTCTCTCTCTCTCTCTTCCTTCTCTGTCTCTCCTTGTTCGCTTTGTCTATGCGACTTTGCTGTGGCTTTTGTCTTTATTACAGCGTTTTTTTTCTGTGTTAAAAAATACCCTGTAGAGAGTTGCTGTGGATTTTGTTTGGGTATATACTGGGAAAAAATCTATATATTCCACTTAATACTTTAATATATTATAAGTTGCAGTACTTTTTGAAACGTAATGCTATAGATCATGCATATAGCTCGAATTATGCGTACTTTCAATAATTGTTTGCTTAATACCCTGTAGTATAATACAGCCTAATACCCAGTCGGCTCATGCTCCCTATATAAATTTGCAAATACGGTATAGTTTAAAGCGATTTAATGTCTCATAAGCAAGTTTCTTGCAATTTTCTGTTATATTTGTTTGTATGAACATCAATAACTAAATATACCCTGTAAATTGCTGCAGTTTGACGAGTATATCTTCTCAAACAATGAGAGAGCTTTAGTTTGGTTGACTTTTACTACGTTTTTTCGCCTCCCCTGCTGCCCTTTTTGTCTTTTATATGCAAAATACCCTGTGTAATGCGAAGGGGTAGCGCTGCAATGGGCGTCAAAGCGACAGAGCGATTTCTGCGACTGTTTGCCAAGTGGACACGCTGCGCTTTTAATATATGTGTGGATATACTATGCATATATATATGTATATATATGCACGATATCTGGTGACTTTTGCATGGGGTGCTGCAGCAACTGCTGACATTTCTGCACAGCTGCCCGGTCTTCCTCTTCTCTCTCCCTGTCTCCCATTCTCTCCCTGTACCTCCCTTCTGCCTGGTCTCTGGTACACTCGGTCACGGGGTCTTTGACACTTTCAGCCAGGCAGTAGGGGGCGCAATTAAATCGCGCGACTCGAAATATCATTCCCGGATGCATTGCATAAGTTCTGCTAGGCATAAGGGAAGGGGGAGGGTATGATGCGACAAGGTAACGCATCAAATTGGCCCACAGTGGCGGCAAAAAGTATTTGCCTAGCTAAATTTAGCGACGCGTCAAAATACATAAAAAACAAGGCGCGTTTTGCAGAAATTTCAAATAGTTTTTTCTGCTCTCGAAGAAGATTTTTTCTTTTGCTTTTTACCCGAGACACATAAATTCTTTTGGCTCTTTCACGGTACCCCTTACTACCTCCTACTACTCCTGGCCCTGCCCTTCCCCCTGCTGTAGCTGCTTCGTCTCGCACATAAATTAAACAAAAATGATAAACGCGTGACTTGTTTTTAGCCGCTTTTCGCGCTGCTCGACTTAGTTTTAGCCGTTTTTTTCTGTTGTTTCTCTCGGCGAGTTTTCATCAATTTTATTACACAAATATTTGTGGTATAAATCAGCAGAAAAGGGGGGAGGGTAGAGGAGGGGGATGGCAGAAAAGCGCAAATGATTTGCAAATTTTCACAGCATTTTTGGGGCTGCACATTTTTTTGTGTGTGGTTGGAGGCTTTAATTAATATTTATTTATAGTGGCAATAACTTTTGCGGGCACTGTCTGTGCTGTGGTCTGGGTCTGTCTGCAGGTCTGTCTGTCTGCTTGTCTGCCTGTCTCTCTGTCTGCCTGTCTGCTTTTTTGGCTCTCCACTCTTTCCCTGCTTTTATTTTGACACTTGTAATCGATATTTCATATTGCGTTGATTTGTGCAACAACCCACACACACAAACACTATCTATATCTATCTATGCCTCCCTCTTCCTCCTCTCTTCCCTCTCTGTCGCACACACCAAAATTTATTTGATGGCCTGTTGAGTTGTCAGAGAGAAAGGGGAGGTCTCTGCTGGGATTTATGCTATGCCAACGCTTGATATATTTAATGGCATCGTGGTGTGCGTGATATCTTGCCACAAATTGTTGCACTGCATTTGCATATGTTGCGGCAGCAGCAAAGGCAGCGCAGCACAGCTCATGGGCTGACTGATGATTGATAAAGCGAATGGAAGAGATAGTTAAGATTACAGGGTATACAGAGGCACAAACTGTTTGACAAAATAAGAAAATATAAATGATATTATATTATCTATTATATATCTATAAATGTGGCTATATTTAGTATATAGCTGAGGCTTTTTTTTAGTATATATTTTCCAGTTTCCTTTCTTGCAATTCCCTAGCAAATCTCAGCTGTAACTAACTGCAGAGCAATCACATTTATAGCTTTACTTTACGCCTCATTTCTAACAGTTATAGCAGCTATATCTTTATGTGGTCTTTGCCTGATTTGCCTGCTATAAATCTGCGGTAAATTATCGCATAAAAAATGTGAATTTCGGGACAGGAAAAGAAAAGCGAAAGAAAAGCGCATGCAGCCCAATTAATTAGTGTCAAAATGGAGGCAGGGCAGAAGGTTCAGAAGGTCCAGAGAGTGGGGTAGGGCAGGGCCTAATGGAGTAGGGAAGAAGCAAGAAAAGGAACAGGGCAGGGCAGGGCAGGGCAGAGTAGGCAAGGCTGGCCGGGGCAAGGCAGGGAAGGCAGGCTGAAGCAGGCTGAAGCAGGGTAGAGCAAGCAGGGCAGGACGAAGCTGGAAAGGCAGGCTGGAGCAGGGTAGAGCGGGCAGGGCAGGGAGCAAGGAACAGAGCAAGCTGGAGCAAAGCAAAACAGGGCAGGCAGAGAAAAACCTGGGCAGAGCAGGCCTGGAGAGTAGGAGAGTAGGCCAAGCCTGAGCAGTCAAATCAGTTCAGAGACCAAGCCAGCATTCCAGCATACATTAGCTCATCTCCATCCGTAAGCTACTCGTGCCGCGGGTCACACTTGGCTATCGTGGCTGTGACCCCATCCCTAACCCGCTTCCCTCCTCCCTCTTCTCCCCCTTCTGCCTTGCTGTCATTTGCCAAATTAATGGAATCAGCGCAGCTATTAGCCAACTGCCGCGACCAAGAACGACAACGACAAGCAGGAGGATGAAGCAAGAGCTGGAGCAGGCAGAGCAGGCGAACTGCTTCATGTATATATTACGTAGCCGACTGTGGACTCTGCAGAGAAATGGCCAAAAACGACAACAACGACGACGACGACGACGACGTCGCGGCGCATAACGGTAATTTATCTTTTAGCACGAATTATCGATCGATTTTGTGGCAAGAGAGCAGGAGGAAGAGGAGGAGAGAGCCAGCCTGAGCTGGGGCAAGTTAATGCTTTATCTGTGTATGTTCTGCCATTAGGTAACTGTCAGTTCCGCCAACTAAGGCAGCAGCAACAAAAACAGAGGCAACAACAACGACGACAACAACAACAACAACGACAGAGACAGCTACAACCAGCCCAAGTTTATGTTGGGTTATTATGCGCGCCTCAATCGACTGTTAACTTGGCTTATTGAGTTGTACAGCACGCCCAGAGCCCACTACCCGCTCTATACCTCACTCTATCCCTCTTTAACCCTCTGCTGCCTCTCTCCACTCCTGCTTGTTGTTGTCTTTGGCTGTCGACCTTTTTATCGCCTGCAAAGTATCTACAAAGTCAGCCAAGTCGCCATCGCCTGCTGGCGGCTCAAGTAATTTGGTTGTGGCAGCGACGCTTTGGTAATGAATAAAAGGGAGCGCCAGCCAGCACAGGCTGCCACAACAAGCTAAAACTACAACAACAACTAAAGGAAAAACAACAACAATATGAGAGAGAAGAGGGGGGAGGGGTGGTCGCATTTTTGGCACGCGAAAAGTTGCGCTTATTCAATTTTCGAAACTGACGCCGCCGGCCAACATGGCGTATGAGCGCTTCCGCTTTGGCTGCGCTTCCGCTGCGGCAGCCGTAGACGGAGGAGGGAGGAAGGGGAAGGGCTGTCTGCCCCCTAGCCTAAATTATATATATGTACATATGTGTATGTGCTATATAGCAGCCTGCACATATATATATATATATATATATTTATATATATTTCTATATGTATCGCTGCTGAACATGCACAAAGCGCGCCGCGGCAATCATTCATGGCAAGCGTCGTCATTGTTGTGTGACCTGCCAGGGTTGCCACTGTCGGCTCTGTGCTGACTGCGCCCTGTGCCTGCCGCCTGCTACTCCCAACTGCTCCCTGCCGGCTCGTCCTGCTTCTGGCTGCCTTCCCTGCCCTGCTCCTGGGTACCTGCTACTCCCTGCCTGCTCCTCCTGCTGCCTGCTGCTCTCTGCCTGCTCCCAGCCTGCTCCCTGCCTGCTCCTGCTGCCTGCCTGATCCTCCTGCTCCCTGCCTGCTCCTGCTGCCTGCTGCTCCCTGCTCCCTCCTGTTCCCTGCCTGCTACTGGCTGCCTGCTCCTCCTGCTGCCAACTGTCGCCCAAGCTCAGCGCACGCGAATCCTTTTTTTGCATGCGCTGCCAGTACAAGGGCAAACTTTTTCCAGCCCTGCCTTATACACTGCGCCAAATTCGCTGGCAAAAACAGAGGCAGCCAGGGACAGAGACGCAGAGGGGGCTGAGTCACTCCCCCAACTCCCTAAACGACGACGCCGCTGCTAATTAAGATGAATGCGTCGCGCGTTTAGCAGCCTAAATGGAACGGAAGTTTTTCACCTGCAGCCCGCTGTAATTGAGGCTATGAAAAGCAGGCCAAAAAGCAGGTTAAAAACTTTTCGCACAGTGTATACATGCGTATATCTCTGCTCTACTCCTACTCCTCTTTATCCATCGTCTTGTTTACTTTTTCGCATAACCATATGCGCAAATGGCGCTGCCCCGCGCTGAGATGTCCCACAGCGTGACCTCCCACAAAAAGGGGTGACCCATCAGCTCCTCCTCCCTCTCCCCCTCTGCCTCTATAATCTTTAATATTCAAATAAGCCGCCAAAGGGTTGGAAAAACTGAGCAGCAGCAAAGGAAAATCGCGCCCAAAGGAAACATGCATATGAAAAACTTCTAAAAAAAAAATGAAATAAACAGCGGAAAATGCGACAAAATGGAAGAAAATTAAAGTGAAATTCGATGAAAATTCGATAAAAATTCGTTGAAAATTCGATACAAATGTCGCGCTATTAATTTGCCATAACATTTTATGGCAGATAACGCAATTGCAATTAGATTGGCAAAATGAGGTTTTCCAATTAATTTTTGGGTATTTGAAACAGATTTTCTATTTCCCGTTCTCTCTCTCTCTCTCTTTCTCTCGAGATGGTTCAATTAAATTTCAATTTAGTCGAAAAAAAGTTAATTTTTATTCTTAATCAGTTTATGGCACGGATTTCCGCTTGAGTGTGCTTAGGTCTCGCCTCCTCCCTCTCTCCCCCTCGCAACAGGGTTGTCAGACTGTCTCAAGTACAGGGTGTCTCCTGGCGTTGCTTGCGCGAAAATCAATAAGAGATGGGGGGAGGGGGAGGGGGAGGCATCACCCACCCCTCTGTGCGAATTTTGCGATTGTGATATGCTACTTATGTTTTCTCTCTCTGTTTGTGTGTGTGTCATAGCAAGCTTGTTATTTTCTATGCGCATACCCTGTAAATGTGTAGAGCATTAAGTGGGGTAGGTGCGACTGTTAGACAAAGCTTGCAATTAAGTTTCAGTTTAAGATCTATGACTTATGCGTGTCTACAGCTAGCTCAAGCTCATGTATACCCTGTAATTTCTTTTAAAAAGGGGTATAGCCGACTAGCATACCTTCTTACTATATGCTTCTTTAGCTATTTCTATCAAGCTGATTCATTTCTGCGCATACCCTGTAGCTTGTTTTCTTTTAAATGGGGTATATACGACTAGCATATGTTTACAAGCTGCAGCGGCAGTCTAAAACTTTTTTTATTTATTATGCTCATCTACAGACTCTCATCTCTGCTTATACTAGAGTTATTCATGTAGCTTACAGGGTATTCCTTAGTCGCCTAAACTCTCCGCTTCCCTCTCTGTTTGCTGCCTTTGCTGACTTTGTTGTCGCGTTGCGTGTTCGCAGTTAATGCGACTATAATTTAATATTTCTCTTTCGCAAACAGTTACAGTTCTCTTGGGGTTGGGGTAGGGTTAGGATGGGAGGTAGTGGGGGAGGGTTGTCCAGGGCAGCGATTCATCCCTTGATTGTGCTCGTTTCTCAACATTTTTCGGGGGTAACTTGCGGTCGCCTCGGCAATTGCAATTGTCTCGTGTCAGTGATGCCTCCCCCTCCTCCCCCCTCCTCCTGCCTGCCTGCCAGCCTGTCTGTCTGTCTATCCCACTGTACGACAGTCTGTCCCACTGTGCATCTGTCTATCCCACTGGCCACGCTGCTGACTTGACTGATGAGCTTCAATCGTGCAACCCTCTTCAGAAATTAAGTTGTGTCGAAATCGATGCCACAGTCTCTGCCGCTGTCGCAGTCGCTGTCGACGTCGCTGCCACTGCCAACCGCATGTCAATCATAATTAAAACTTTCAGCAGCAGCTTGAGGGAGGTTTGTAGAGCTGGCTAGAGGGTGGCTGTGGGGAGGGGGGGCGTGGCAGCTGTCGCTTATCTTATCGTGCGCCTGATTGGTTCCCAAACACAGTCTCAGTCTCCGTCTCAGTCTGGAGTCAGTGCGTCCGTCATGCAGGCCTTGCCTGGTAGATGCATCCATTCAGGCATTTATCCATTCACCCATTCAACCATTCATTCACTTAGTCAGTCAGTCAGTCAGTGAGTCAGTCTGCCTGCCTGCCTGCCTGTATGGTCATTGATTCATTCATTCAGTCAGTCACTCATTCATTCATCCCGCCGTGGCCTTTATCCAATGCATCGCTGCGCCAAATAAGGCTGCAGTTGCCATTGCAATTGCCTTGGCTGCCTCTGCCTCTGCCTCTGCTTCTGCCTCTGCCCCAGCATATGCCTACTCTTGTTGCAACTGCCACACAGTAGTTGCTGCTGCTGCTGCTGCTGCCTGCTGTGGCTTCTGCTGCTACCTCCTGCTTTGTTGCTGTTGTTGCTCTGCCTCATTATCAATTTCCAATGTTGCACAGCGTAGCAAAATGTGCGTGCAGCAGTAGCAACAGCAGAGGGAGAGCGAGAGAGAGAGAGCGAATCGTGCAACATGCTGCAATCGCAACTGTCAGAGACAGCGGCAAGGGCAGCAGCAGCAGCAGCAGCAATAACAAAAGCTGCCTAGTTGGGCCTCAACTACCTTCCCTTTCTTCTCGAGTCTCCTCATGCCTCCTGCTGCCTCCTCATTCCTCTCCCTGCCTCCTCATGCCTCCTCCTGCCTTCCCATGCCTCCTCTTTCCTCCCCATGCCTCCTCTTGCATCCTACTGCCTTCTTCTACCTCGTCCTAGGTCCATATGCTTCCTTATGCCTTCTTCTGCTTACTCATGTTTTCTCATGCTTCCTCCTGTCTCCTCCTGCCTCCTCCTGCCTATTCCTATTCCTCCTACGTACGTGTTTTCCGCTTGCTTCTTTCTTCTATGACTTCCCTTAGCCTAGCTTCTCTTCTCTCCAGCCTTCTCCACTATTCTACCTCCTCCTCTCTACTGCCTCCTTCTGTCATTCTTTCCCTGCTACCTCCTTCTTTCTCTTCTCTAGCTAGACAGGCTGAGCAGGCTTCTTTCGCCTCTCTGCGTCTCAATCGCCTCCCTCAAGCTGTCTCCTACTTTCAGCTCTCTTTTCTCTTCTCCTCTCTCCTCCCTGCTTACTCCTCCACTCTCAAGTCTCTTCCTACCTCCTTCCCAGGCTCATTGTCGTCGTCAATGTGTCTGCAACAATTGTTGCTCCTCATTTGCTGTCAAACCCAGAGACAAACACAGAGAAAGAAAGACAGCAATGCAGAAGAACAGACAAGGAGACGCTGCTCAGTCTGCTGCTGCAGCTGTCTCTGTCTATTGTCTTCAGCACCGCCGATTCTTCCCTTCTTTCTGCCCATGCCATTTGCAATTACAGTGATTCTGGTTTTCTCCTCATTGCGGGCCATTGGGACAGCAATTCCAGAGTCCAGTGCAGCTCAAACTGTGCGCTTACCTGCAAGAGAAGAAAGAGAGAGAGGGAGAGTGTGAGTTAGCGTAGAAAGCAAAAGTGTAGAAAGAGGAAGAGGAAGAGGAACCTGCCTCTGTTGTTTATCCAAACAAATGCGTGGATTGTATTATTATTATGGCACTATTTATAGCACACGCCTCTGCTGCCGCTGTCGAGGCGTAGCCATAAAATAGTTTGAAATGTTTAGCGTTTTGTTTGAATTGAGATTTAATTATGTGGCAACAAGCGGATCAGTTCAGAGGGGGGCAGAGAGGAAGGGAACGAGGCGGAAACACGTCGGCAACAGTTGAGTAAAAAAGTTTTCCTTGATTTTTCCTTAGTTTTCCCCACTCTGACAGACGTGCTCGGGGACTGATTGAAATGCAAATTGATTTGTTTAGAGTTCAAGTTGTGCGTCTGTTTTTGCTCTGGGAGTGTGTGTGTGTGTGTGAGGTGTATATACTGTGTGTATGCGTGTTAATTTGTTTGTTGGAGCCGCGTGTCAAAGTTCAACATGCTGGCGTCTATTTTCGAGCAAGTTTATTGACTGAGAATCATCATCAGGCGAATGCGCCAGCTGGACGTGATGCGATAAGCGTGCAGATAGAGGGGGCAGAAAGGGGTAGGGTAGGTGAGACTAGGAGAGAAAGAATTGGAAAGAGAGAGAGAGAATAGTTATGGCTGAGAAGTTGGCTAAGAGGTGAGATATTCAGGAGAGAATGCAAAAAAGGGAGTAGAATAGAGCGAGAAGGGTAAGAGAGGGGTAGAAGAGGTTAGAAGAGGGTAAGAATAAGGGAAGGAGATAAAAAGACTAAAAGAGTAAAGAATTGAAGCTAAAGCAAGGCAGAGAGGGAGAGGTGACTAGGAGAAAAGAGAAAATGAGAGGGATCTCTCCCAGATTGATGGGTTGGTAAAAGAGAGAGTAGTAGGACGAAGGGGTTGAGGGTTGGGAAAGACGGAAGAGTGGTAGAGACAGTGGGAGAAAGGAATAATAATGAGGGGGGAAAGAGCAGTCAAGATGACGACGAAAGAGAGAGTTAGCAAGCATACAGAAAGGAACATCAAAAGAGGGAGACAAGTTAGAAGGGTTTAGCTCAGGGGGTTAGGCTAAGCCACAGCCAGAGAAATGGGGTTTAGGGTGTAGAAAGGAATAGAGTGGGTTAGACTAGGGATCAGAGATCAAAACTGCATAAATTGGAGCAGTCAATTGACGCAGGCAGCCCACAGAGCTCGAACTTGAAGCAGTCGTAGCGCATTCGCAGTCTGCGTAGGCGTCGCAGTCAACGGCAGCGTCGTCACCTTCGTACCCGTCGCAGTCAGAGTTCAAGTCGTTGCTCAACACTGGCACCGGGACTGAAACAGGCGCTGTCGCTGGCCAAGTGGCTGCGTCGCAGTTCACGTGCAGCTGCCACTTGCCGTGAATAAAATATGATGCTGCCTCCGACTCGACTCGCCTTGCCTTGCCCCGGCTGCAGCCTCTGCTGCTGATGATGCGTCGCGTTGAAAGACAAATAACGCGTTGGCTGTGCGGCAAGTGGTTTGACGAGAGAGCAGGGGCAGCAGGAGGAAGAAGGGAAGTGGGAAGGGGGCAGGTGACTGTGCCCCGTGCAGGGGTTGCGACAGTTTGTCAGATGCGCCCGGCCGCACATTTTGCTCGACACAAATCGTTGGTGTTGACACGCAGCAGGGGGGAGGGGAGAGGCAGGGGGTAGGGTTGTACTGGCAGCAGGGGTAGGGTGCTCGAAAAATATATATAAATTTCTCTTATATGCGTACGTGGTAATAAATACTTCGCTCTACCTTGCCCTGCAGCGTGTACATGCTGCTGTGTCTGTGTGTCGCGCCACCAATTGTGGCAAGGTGCAGACATGTCTCAGCTTGCAGGGCAGACATGTCGCTGCATGCAGCTAATTTATAAACATAAGTAAGCCAACTGACTAATTAGTAATACCATATTAGAGGTTTATTAAGATCTAAAGGGGAAAAGAGAGCTTTCAAGGCGGGAGAAACGGGGCTGATGCTGAAGGGGGAGAGATATGGAAGCTCATGGAAGTTAAGAGAAAGTTTGGATAGCTGTAACCCTATAGAGGTATAAGGTAACTAACTAGCCTAACCTAATTTAACTAGCTAACCAACCTACCCTGACGTAGCTAACCGAACCCACTTAACCCAAACTAGCTTACCCACTCAACCTGACCTAAGTCACTTTCTTCCTGTTCCTTCTCGCGTTCTTTGGTATAAGAAGGCCTGCTTAAGTTAGAACGAGCTAGAAAGCTTAGATAAAGAACTAACCTAACCTACATAACCTTATGTAACTAGCTAACCTATCTAACCCAACCGGGCTAACCCACCCAACCTAACCTAGGTCTCCTTGTTCCTGCTCCCTTTTCGCTTTCTCCCTTTCGTTAGCCCGATTAATATAGTAAAATATAATAGAACTGCCCAATTTAAAAGCTCATTAAAGTTAAGGAAACTCAAGCAGTTTTAACTAGCCGGAAAGTTGCAATTGCCTAGCCATGATTTATGGCAGCTAGAGCATCATCCTCTATTGCTTTCTTTATTGCATTCTCTTGCTTACTATGTATGCATTATATATACGCTGATCTACGAGTCCGGACAAATTTTTAGCTTGTTGGGTCTGAAATCAGCGCAATTTGTATGCATTAAATGCACAGCAAGGCAGAGACAGAGAGGGAAGAGAGAGAGACAGGGAGAGAGGGGGGCAGAGCGAGAGCATTTGACTGCGTCAAGCTTTACGTAATGCCACCCACGGCAAGTGCCCCCGGAACTGTGCTCAACAGCCAGCCCCTCCTACCCTGACCCTTCCCCTAGTCAGCACTCGAGTCACAGACAGAATCACATGCTGATTCACTCTCGGATTCATACAGCGATTCACCCTTGGCCAGCGAGGTCGTTTCCATGTACAGTCCAACGCCGCGTTTCACTTGACATTTGTCGGAGGCGTGGGCGAGCAGATAGAGAGAGAGAAGAGGAGGGGGAAGGGGGCCCTATTCTAACCCGCCCACAGTCGTGTCGCACGAGCGGATGCTTCAATCGAGTCAGAGGTCAAAGTCAAGAGCACAAGGCTCTCTCTCCAGAGCACGGCTCACTTTAGCGACAATTATTAATCAGACCGAGAGTGTGTGTGGAAAATATGTAAAAATTTCTGAGTGAGGAAATTGTTACTTGAGCTGTGGCTGTGCTTAAAATAAACATAAATTACACACGACCAAACAAGACAAGAAAACCCCTAAAACACACACACACTGACAGGGGTCAAGCAGGGGGAGGGAGAGAACGAGAGAGAGAGAGACGAGACTAAAAAACATTGTTAAAATTTGTTTTATTGCAAACATTCAACGCCATTTTGCGTTTTTGTCCTTACAAATGTCGCCGGTTTGTTGTGCTTTGTTTTGCACGAACGAGGGGAAAGAAGGAGGCGATAAAATCAAGGAAAAACTTGGGGAGGAAAAATGGAAGCAAAAAACAAGCAGCAGCACAAGAGCAGAGCGAGAGTTGTATACTCTGCAAAGAAAGGAAAGCATAGCTTGCAAAGGGTCTAATCCCTTTATGAACACACAGCAACGATAGTACATGCGATAGTTATCGATAAGTATTTATAAGGCATCAGGGAGTGTGGGAGCTCTAAGAAGGCATTGCTATATATCTCATTATAGCCCAAAAATATTGTTTTTAAAAGCAAAAGTTATCGATAGTAGCGATAGTAACATTAATCTGCGTTAGGTCTTGATAATTATCGATAGCAGCAACTTAGAGATTTTATTATTTATATATTATAGTTTATCCTTTTTAGCTTTAAGTATTAATCGTTCTTTATCATTGTCATAAATCCACCATAATTTGTGCGATAGTTATCGATAAAAACGTAGCTTGCTTTAATACAGACATTTGCTTACTGTTTAGCTACATTTGGCATAAGGAACTTTTGCATTTCCATCAAATTTTATGACTTTTCTTACTTTTCCGCCTCTTCCTCCTCTCTCTCTCTCCCATCCCTACAACGACTTAACCTCACTTTCAGCACACAATTTGTTTGACATGCCCAAAGTCAACAATACGAACGGGGGAAGGGGAATACGCATACATAAAGCGAACCCAATGGTCTCATTTGCAAATTAAGCACTTCCAAATGGGCGGCAAATTAATTTTTATTGCTTACAGAGTTATGTAAAATGTACCAAATATTTCCGGGAGAGGGAGACAGAGAGAGGGAGAGGGAGACAGAGAGAGAGGAAGAGAGAGAGAGTTGCTGTTTCGGTTTCTGGTTTCTGTTTCAGTTTCGGTTTCGATAGGTTTCAACGTAGGATTGCTAGGAAAGTTTGGCAACTTCTCGACTCGCCTAATAAGCCAGGCAAGTTCAGAGAAATTGTCAAAGTTTTGTTTTCTAGAAAGAGAGAGAGAGAGAGAGGGAGGGAGTGAGAGAGAGGGGGAGTCAGGCATGGGTCGCCCGGCTTTTCTGACAGTTATTTAGTGCAGGGATTTGCCAGATAGGCAAACGGAAACGGAAGTGGGCAACACGCGCAGCCTCCTCCCTCTCTTCCCCTCTCCCTCTCTCTCTGTCTATCCCTCTCCCACTTGCACTGTATTATGTTGTCGGCTTAGCGTGCATAAGATAAGCTCGCCTCTACTGCATTTGTTTGTGGGTCTTGTCATTAGAGCCGGGAATTATGCGTATTAAATGGAGTAGGCAAATTTACACTGCAAGAAATGGCAAATGAAAACTTGAAGAGCAAAACAAGAGAAAATTGTTGGTAGAACTTGTCTCAAATTTGATATAGGGTATTCCATGCAGGGTTTTATGTTTGTTCAGCTCTTTTCATTAAACGTTTCTGGTTGATATTTATTGCTTTGCTGTCGAAGCAGGTTTGGCCAAGAGACACAAGTTGGAGAAGGCGGGAAAGTTGGGAGTAGGAAGGAGAATGATAATAAGACTCCTGATGAAGGTACTAATAGGGAAGTTGATGTTAGTAGGGAGATAGATAGGCATGGGGCTGCTTAAGTTAAGAAGGAAGTAGAGAAGCTTGATGATGAGTTTGATGAAGATTTTGAGCATGAAGCTGAATAGATAAGGTTGATTTGGTATATATAAAATATGTCTAGCTAGAAGATGATCTGGAGAAATATGATGGGATAGAAATATATGATGTTTTCGAGAAGTATGTATAATCCAAATAAATGATGAGGTTGTTGAGCGAGATGATGAGGTTGTTGAGCGAGATGATGAGGTTGTTGAGCGAGATGTTGAGGATGTTGAGCAAGCTGATGATGTTGCCAATTGTTGGGTCAGCTAGAGAGTCCTCTGCAGGTTGACAATGCCCAGCACATCTACAGCTGGCAAACAGCTCTTCACTGCCCTCCTCCCTGCTCTACCCTGCTCCTCCCTGTCCCCCTTCCTGACTTCCTCTACCCACTGCCTACTCCACTTTGACATGTCATTCTGCATGTGCGAGGCTTATCATTTATTTATGTGCTTTATTATTGTTGTTATTCTTTGTTTCTCTCTCGTTCTCTCTTTCTCTGGTTTTCGGCGACAGGCAGCGACATACAAAGCCATAGCCAGAGCTGGAGCTGATGCCGTAGCCAGAGCCGGATGTCTGGCACAGCGCGAAGTGAAGTGCTCCAAAGTGTAGGGCAGTCGGAGGAGGGGAGTGGGCGTGGCTGCTGCTGCTTAAAGTGTCATTGTTGCCATTGAGCATGCTCTTTGTTTAATAAATTATTTATTGATGTCGCCGGAGTGAAATGAGGAGGAGTAGGAGGAGCAAGCAGGGCAGGAGGCTTTGTATGCGGCTGACAGGGATGCTGGCGCGTGGCATTGGCCTTTGTTGGGGCAGAAAGAGAGGGAGGAGCAGGCTGAGCCACAGTGGCGAGCATAAATACATACGCATGGCAGACGCGTGCCTGTTTCCCGGTCTAATTGACAGCTCCAGCAAATCCCGGCAAGCGCCGAGGCGACGCCTTTATGACATCCGCTTCCAACCTCCCCTCCAGATCTTTGCCAGCGACATTAAATCGCCATTTAAAGCCATTCGAAGAGTTTATGAGCGCAATTTATGTTTCAATTTGCAGCAGGATGAAGGAGCAGGAGTAGCAGGAGCTGGCGGAGAAGGGGCAGGCAAGCTGTGGACATGGCATGCACATAGGGAAAGCTTTGTCTAGCATATCCTTTAGATTGCATACGCTCCCCTCCCTCCTGCACCCTCTCTGGCCTGTCTCAGGTGTAGCCAAACAAAAAAATTGATTGCATTTCACACGGCTTGAGGCGAGGAAGGGAAGCGCCTTGTCGACCCAGTTAAGTAGTTCCACGCTCACTCAAGTGCCCTGCTCCACTTGGAGTGCAGCCAGAGACACCCTCAGGCCCCTTAGCTCCTCTTCAGACCCTCACACCTCCCCCTCCCTCCCTCCTCTACACTCCCTCACATGTCCATAAACTGCAGAAATGAATCCAGGCACAAGTTTTGCATAATACGCTGCACTTGGCAGCAGACGCAGTGCAGCTCGCTGGCTCCAGAGCTCTCTCTCTCTCACTCTCTCTCTGCTGCTGCCTCCCACTACCTTCTCCCACTGCCTCCTCCCTCCTTTTTCATACATATTAAATGCCCCTGCTGGCCCTTCTGGCTGTGCCTGCATTGGGCACATGTTGACCTTAGCCACACACACACTCACACACACAAAAGGTTCATTGGCCATTGTTGGCCCCGTGCAGTGCCACGCCCATGCTGCCAGCTGCGCCCACTTGGCTAGAGGTCACTTAACTTGCATTTTTTATGCCTCTTTTTGTTTTTTAATTTCGGCATGCGAAATGCAGCAAGTTTTAATTGAAAAACACGCGACTCATATATGGCCGCCCCCTTTGCACTTGCCTCCCGCTACGCCTCTGCCTCTGCCTCTGCTGTGGCAACAAGTGATTGCTGCAGCTGCAGCTGCTCCCTCTCCCATCTCAAGTTTGTGTTCTTCGTGACTTTGTCACCCAAAAAGTTGACCTCCAATGCGGCTCCCTTTGGCTCCGCTAGCCTTGCCTTGTTCCTGCCTCATTCTTGCCTCATTCTTGCCTCCTTCTTGCCTGTTCTTGCCACGTTTCTGGCCTCTTCTGACCCTGCTCCACGTAGCGTGCCTGCGTTCTTAATTACCGGAAGTTGCTGCTGCCATGGCTGCTCGTGGTAAAGGTACAACAAGCTGCAATTAGTGTCTGCCACACACCTACAACAACAGCGACAACCCTGGTTCGGCCCTGGTCTACAGCCAAGTCAAGTCGCAGTCGGGCTGAGCAAAGTGCTTAGAAATGTGCTTACAACTTTGCCAGCTTGTTAGTCAGGTTGTTGTTGTTGTTGTTGCCCCTGTTGCCTGCTGCCTCTGCTTGTGGCATGTTCCTGCATTGACTGGTCACCATTTTACAACTTTATTTAGTCCATGTCCAAGCAGCCACACACTGTGCAAAATTGCGTAGTAAATTGCGGCAGCTTGAACCAAAGCAAATTTACAAGCTTAAATCAGCTTTTAGCTCTTTTCCAAGCTCTCTTTTTACGGCAATTTAACAGCTAGATTTCATCTATTCAAGCTATAGTACACTGTAAGAAATTGTGCTTAAGAAATTGCAGTTTAAAGCTGTGTTATTTCTAGCTAGAATATAGCTAGTTTTTAGTTTCCTCTAGAGCAGCTTTAAGCAGCTTTCAAAAGCTCTTCCTTTAGTCCCATTTTACAGCTTTCTTTACACTATAAAAACAGCACTGTGAGAAATTGCGCTTAATAAATCAGAGTGTAAGCTTGAGAAATTCCTAGCTTAAAATCTACTTAATTTTTCTAATTTGTAGCGTAGCTTCATATATCATTTATATAGCTTTTTCTATAGCTTTCTTTTAACTTCACTCAATCCGCACTACACTGCGCGAAATAGAGCTATATAAATGGCATTTTAAGCTTAACAATTTGTCAGCTTAAAATACACTTAGTTTCACTATCTTCTTCTACTTCTTCTTCTCTTTCTTCTTCTCCTTCTTTGTCATTTATATCACTCACATTTCAATTAATTTCCCTGCACCAATTGGAATTCACTTTAGCTCAATCAGACGCAACTCTAATTGAGGAAAAGAGATAGACTATAAAAATCTGCCAGCCGCCTACAGAGTTGCCAAGTGACCCATCAATATTCCCGTTAACCGTTGGCCACCTTATCGATACAGTTGGCTGGAAGGGCGGAGGGGGGGGGGGGGGGGGCGGTTGGAACATGCACATGTGTCGCATTATTTTTATGGGCAATTTCAATTATGTGCACTGGGAAACGTTTAATTGCATTAATTAAACCAACACGAGATGCTTAAACATTCATTGCAGTGCAGTGCCCTCTCTTTCCCTCTTTCCCTCTCGCTCTCTCTCTCTCTCTCTCTCTCTCCTCTGCTCTGCCTGCATTTTATGAGCCTTGCACCGGCTGTGACTGCGTCCTTATCAGCGAACTCTTCCTTTTTACTGCTGCCACATTTCCGGCGTTAATTGAGAGCCATGTGGGCGGGGGCAGGGGCGTAAGCGGGACAGCTGTACTTACATATGTATGTCTAGCTGTCTCTTTCTTGCACTCTTTTTTTACCACTTGCTACCTTTTTCTTGCTTTTATTTGTCCCTCTGTCAAGGGAAAAGGTGGAGAGGCCAAAAGGACTTGTTTTCCCCTCTTTCTACCTTCTCCACTCTTTTCTCTCTCTTTTACTCCTTCTTCTTCTCTTATCTCTCTCTCTTATTCCTTGCATACTTCATATACTTCCTCTGTCTGTCTCTGCTTTTTTGTCCAATTAGCCTGCTTTGCTTTGCTTTGCTCTCATCCTTCGCCTTCATCTCACCGCGCACTTTGTCAATTAATTAATTTATTAATTAAAGCACTCAATTTGTTTTTGCTTTTACTCATAAATTTCTCTGATATTTCTCTTCTCTTTTTTATATTATTATAAATTATTTGCAGCATTATTTAAAGCGTAATATGCAAATATTGCGCATACGCAACGTGGCCAAAGCAACTTAAGTTAAAAATGGGCTAAAACTATAAATAAAACTGGAATAAAACACAACTAAGAAGAAGTAGAACAACAACTTCATTACACAAACAACAATAAGCCCCACAACAACTCTGGCAAGCATAACAACAACTCTGGCAGCCACAACAACTCTGGCAGCAGCAAAAGCAACAATAAAATGCGCATAGAACAAAACGCATTATCAAAACAATCAACAATTGATGGCATTTTACTTAGAGACCCCAACAAACATAAGAAAGAAAACAGAACAGACCCGGAAAATCAATAAAACACACAAATGAAGTGAAGGGAGGAAGGAGGGAGGGAGAGAGGGCAGAAGAAACAGAGAAATAAAAGCTACACGAAATGTAGAAACAAAACGCTGCAAATAAATAAAAATTGCTTTATTTATTAAGCATTAAACAATAAATGGGATTATTTTTATCAGCAGCAGAGACCCAGAGGGAGGGAAGAAAGAAAGAAGAGAGAGAGAGAGAGGGGGAGTAGACAAGGGGGAAAAGTCCTCGGCTAGAGAAATAAATGCAAATCATTTTCTATTTCTTTTTCTGATGGGGCGTCGCATTATGGCGTCGCCGATTGTGAATGTTACTGTGAATGGCGCTGGGATTGAGGTTAGGTGTGAGTGAGTGAGGCTTGCTGTAAGTGAGGTTAGGTGTGATTGAGACTGGGTGTGAGTGAGGTTAGGTGTGGGCAGCCTGTGCGTGCGATATTGTAATGGGTATTACGAGGTACTTCAAGTGCGTGTTGTTTCAAGCAGAAATCTAAAGCAAATGTTACGGCTTAAAATGGAGTGGACCTACCCAGGAAACTCTCGGCTGGACAGGCCTAATAAGTAGCTCGGTCTGCCACCTCCCTCCCCCCGGTTTAACTCCACCTTCCTTACCTCATTTGAATGTAGCCAGCTCTGGCTTTGGTCCTTGCCCTTTCCCTTTGTCTTTCGGGGCTTTTCCCTGCGTGTTTTTTTCTCTTCTCTCTATTCCATTTTCCCATTTTATTTCAGCAAATTTGTAACTGTCACTTGGGCCAAGTTTTTATACCCTGCATACGCATTGTAAGTGCAAGGGAAGGGGTGTATTAAGCTGTAGCTGTCATGTATAGCAGGCGAAAATGTAATTTAGGGGCTCGGAAGGGTCTGCTGTAGTTCAACTCTATTAGATCTATGGGTTAGTCCTAGATTTGCTATACTATTTTTACTTTTCAGACACATAACTTACTTGAAAATCAACTGATTTTGCTTGGGAATGTCTTTATGATTAAGTTATTGACTCTTTAAGCATTTCTCATCAAAATATTGTAAATTGAGGAAGTTGAAAAATTTTAAATATTCGAAAATTTTTCAAAATTTTAGAATTTCATTTTTTGTTTCTAATTGATATCACTATTCGTAATGAACATAAAAATCCATTGCAGAGCAGTTTCTGAGCCAAATTGCGGAAAATATCGCAAATAAACCTCATCTAAACTGCATTATGCATATTTTTGATCTCTCTCCCACATGTTTTGGACTTCCAGAGATCGTAACTTGCTTAGAAATCAACAGAATTTCATGCTGGATGGCTTTATTGACTATACATTGACTCTTTATTAATTCCTCATCAAAATATTTTGAATTTAGAGAGTTGAAAATTTTTCGAATTTTTCCATGCAACCCCCTTGCTAAATTTTCGAAAATTTTTCAAAATTTTAGAACTGCATTTTTTGACAAAAATCGATAAAGTTAGACGAACTGAGCATAAAAATCTATTCCAGAGCAGTTTCGGGTTGAAATTGGAGAAATTATCGCAAATAAACGTGATTTTTTAGAGTTTTCCAACACTAGTGCAGGGTAGCTACCAGTTGAGTGAACTGCGCCTGTAGCTCACTCACTTAGGCATAGAAATCTGCAAACTGAATCTGAATCTGAATCAGTATGTTCCTGTTTTTTTCTCTCTCTCTCTCTCTCTCTGCTCTAAGGGCAAACTTTGTGCGTGCCACGAGGCGAGGCATGTTTTGATTGCGGCAAAGTTGCAAGTTGGTTTGGGGGCAACTCTACTTCGCTACGTGGCAAAAGGTAGCACAAGTGACAAATAGATTTAAATTCGAGAAATGCCTTTCGTGTGTGTCCGTCGAGTTCAATGGGGTTGTAGCTAGGGGGAGGAGGAAGGTCTGTGGGGGCTTGTCATGCAAAGCACTATTGACAGCGGTCGTAAATCTTTGTGCAAGTGGCTGGGCGTGTGCTCTACTATATATAGTGGGGTAGGAGGGTGGCAACCCTTGTCAAGCTGCGACCCTGTGAAAGTGCCTCAGCCTCCCTCAGTACCCTCCTTCCTCTTCTGCCCAACGAAATCAGTTAAAAGCGATTTAAAGGCTTGTCAAACACTTGGCAAAATGTGCGATAGAGAGAGGGAGAGAGAGAGAGACAGCACACGCACGTAGTTAATTTGCAATGATTTAGAGTGCACTTGGATTAATTGAAAGGGGTCAGCGAGAGAAGGGAGGTAGACAGGGGCTAGCTGGGATGCTGGGGTTAATCCCCGCCAGCTTTTAGCGTGAACCCGCTAAAATTCCAGCGAATGCTGTGTGTGTGTTTGTGTGTGCTCCATATACATATTTAAAATAGATCTATCTCTCTTTCCCCCCTCTCCCTGTTTGACCTTCCTTGCGACGTGTTGAATTTTTTAATAAATTATTGCGCACGTTTTTCCACACACACACACACACGAATTTTCCTTCTCGCTTGTTTGGCTTTTCCATGGAACACCATGAATTCTGCTGAAACAATTAAAGCGTGCAGTGTGTGTTATAAAGGGGGGGGGGGGTTTGGGAGGGGGCAGGGGCTACCCTCTCTCATTGGAATTGCATTCACAAATTAGCATTCTAATGGGCGGCACGGCATGACAATTATGGGCGTATCGTGCCGCTTGTCTAGGCAGGCCTCCCCTGCCTTCCCTCCTCCCTCTTGACCAGCCCCTACAACATGCTCTTGCGTGTTGTGCCAATTGAAATGTGCCTCATTTCGCAGCAAATTCGCAGTTGCATCATGCTGCGGCGGTGGCAGGTTGCAAGTACTTGCTGTACTTGCTGCACTTGCTGTTTATGAATGGCGCAGACAGTCGGACAGACAGACAGCGACAACTAGGCCGATTCGCTGGCCACGCCCACAGCGCCCACTACTTTTACTAACCTCTGCTTCGGCTCCCCTCCCTGGCTGACTTTGTGCCCCAAGCCAGGAGCAGCGGCAGTGGCAACCAAAAACCGGTTGCAAGTTGAATAAAAAAACACACAAAAAAAAAAAATATACGAAAAAATTCTTTGACTTTTGTTTCACATACACAAAACGAAGTTTATCTTTGGCTCTCTCTCTCTTCCCTCTCTCTCCCTTCTCTCTCTACCTCTACTCTCTTCTTCTCCCGCTTTGCCTTTGCTGCCTTCTCCCAGCTCAGCTCGATTCTTCTGCTTCTTGTTCAGTCTTGGCCCTTGTTGTTTATAGAAATTCTTTGAAATGCACACACAATATCACACACACACACCGCATACACACACACCGCACACACACACACACACGCCTGCTTACACACAAAATTAAATTTTGTTCTTCTTTTTCTTCCTCCTCTCTGCTTGTTCTTTTTTAATTTTTTATATGCTTCTGTGGCATTTTCTTCCTGCTGCACGCTCCGCTAAGCCACAGTGCCCTCTCTTCCCCCTCTCTTCCCCCCCTCCCCTCTCTACCTCGCCTGTTGGCCAGCAGCCTGGTCTGTTTAGAGTTTTGGTCGGCACTTTTAAACGCAGCTCACAGCTCTCTGCCAGCTTGCTCTGCCAGCGAGTTTCAAGTGGTCCAAACATGCATGTAAAAATGCAACCAGGGAGTGCCACAGCGGAGCGAGAGAGAGAGAGAGAGAAAGAGAGAGAGAGAGGGAGGAGAGAGAGGGATAGCCAGTGCAGAGGGCAAGCCCCGCTGCGTCGGTTGATGACTTGCGCTCTTTTGGCTCTCGCTTTCCTCTGCCCACAGCGGAGACTGACTGACTGACTCGCCAACTTCCATTCCAACTCCAACTCCGACTCTGTGGCTGACGCTGACTTTGACTCTGACTTTGGCACTGGTTAGACTAGCTGGCTGGCTGGCTGGCTGGCTGGCCTGACCGTGGCTGGGGCTGGGCTGGGCAGGACGGTTGTCTGCTGGGAGGCTTGCTAGTCTCACTGGCTGCTTAGTTGGCTGAGTGAGCTGCTATTGGATTAGGCTGCTCGTTGGTTGCTCTATACTCTCTCGTCTCTTCACTCCTGAGCTCTATTCGGATTTACTATGGAAAGTACTGTCTGCATAGCTAGGAAGGATTAGTAAGCTGGGCTAGGACCTTATAAGCGCTTTTAGTTCGTAATACTCTTAGATCAACTTGCTTACTTCAAGGTAATCAGGTTAGGGTAATCTCTACTCTCTTTTACAGCTACTCTTAAATCAACAACGTCTCTATAGACTATATAGTCTAGTCTAGTCTAGTCTAGTCTGCACTGACACTGTTCTAGTTAGCAGTTAGCTTAGCTACCTTCTCAGCCCTCTCTTCCTTCCTTAGCCTACCCGGGATCGATCTTGCTCGCTGAGGTACCAGGCAGTACAAGCTACCTTCTTGTCAAAACCTAAGAAGATAGTCCTAGTCTGCACTGATCTAGACCCTCACTTAGCTTTGCTACCTTATCAGCCCTCTTTCTTATCCTACCCTTGATCGATCTTGCTCGCTGAGGTACTAGGCAGATCAGGCTACCTTCTTAACTAACCCTAAGAAGGTAGTCTAAGTCTGAACTGAGCTAGACCCTCAGCTAGCTTAGCTACCTTCTCAGCCCTCTCTTCCTTCCTTAGCCTACCCAGGATCGATCTTGCTCGCTGAGGTACCAGGCAGTACAAGCTACCTTCTTGTCAAAACCTAAGAAGATAGTCCTAGTCTGCACTGAGCTAGACCCTCAGCTCAGCTACCTTCTCAGCCCTCTCTAACTTAGTTCATCCTAGATCGATCTCACTCGCCCAGGGTACTAGACAGCGAGCTACCTTCTTTATCAATTCATATATTATACTATAGTATATACCATATAATCTGATAACTACCAAGAGCTTATCTGATTAAAACATAAAAGTTTTGGCTAATAAAGTCGTACAACAAAAGCGACTCATATATAATGTTTTTGTTTTTATAGAAGTTCGATCGTTCAGGTGCAGTTCTTGATCAGTGCCTTGGTAAACTCCGAACACTTGGCTTTGCCACCCAGATCCCCTGTGCGTACATTGTCATCCCTGATGGTCTTGAGTACAGCTCGTTCGATCTTATCGGCATGGGAGCCCAAATTCACATAACGCAGCAACATGCAGGTGGAGAGAAGTAGTGCGGTGGGATTGGCCAAATCCTTGCCAGCTATATCGGGTGCAGTACCATGGACAGCCTCAAAGATGGCACCACTTGTACCAATATTACCCGATGGCGTTAGACCAAGACCTCCAATCAAGCCGGCACAAGTATCAGACATGATGTCACCATAGAGATTGGGCATTACGAGGACATCATATCTCTTGGGATCTTGGACAATACGCAAACAGACGGTATTCACAGCTTCCTCATCATACTTGATGCCGGCCGCCACCAGCTGATCCTTGTACTTCTCGTATACCTCACGCACGCAATTGATGAAGAGTCCATCGGACATGCGCATGCTCGATCTCTTGTGCACCGCAGTGATCCGTTTGCGCTTCATGGCGAGAGCATACTGGAAGCAATACTCGGCGACACGCAGAGAGGCGGGTCTGGTGATCAGCTTAATGCTCTGCACCACGCCCTTGACCAATGTATGCTCCAGACCTGAGTATTCCCCTTCGGTATTCTCACGTATCGTGATGATATCCACATCGCCATAGACGGTCTCCACGCCGGCCAGAGAGCGACAGGGACGTACATTTGCATAGAGATTGAATAGGACACGTAGAATGAGATTCAGTGAACGGAAACCCTTGCCAATGGGTGTCATGAGGGGACCCTTAAGACCCAGCTTGGTACGTTCCATGCTATCGATGACCGCCTGCGGTACCGTCTGTATACCCTGATCATTCATCACGGGCGTTACGTCGACAGGTTCGAATACCAAGGGAGCATTCACTGCCTTCAGTACCTCCAGTACGGCCAACGAAATCTCCGGGCCAATACCATCGCCAGCCATTAGGGTAACCGATATATTCTTGCTATCCGGACCTGCAGTTGCTTTACCTGCACCCGCACCGCCTGCTCCCTTCGTGCTTAGCTCACGACCTTTGCTGCCGCTGCCGCCGCTGCTGCTGCTGCTGCTACCTTTATCCTTGCTCCACTTGCTACAGGGTTCACTGGTCACCGTTGGCAGATTGCTGTCACCTTTATCTCCCTTTTTGCCGCCATCGAAGCCAATTTTACTCGACGGTAGAGCAGCAGCATCCTGGAGCACCGGTACCTGCTCATTTGCTGCCTCGTGGCTGTGCTGCACCACAGTGTTCGCGGGTAGACCGGTACGGTCGCCACGCAGTAGTCGTGCCTGTGCCTGTGACTCCGGAGGATCCTGTATCTCCTTCAGAATTAGCTTGATCTTTTCATTATTCGATGGATCAGATGAGTCCGTCGAGTAGCTGCGACTCAGGCGATGACAGAGTAATTGCAACTGTACACGTGATACCTGGCGCAGCACACAGGGTGCCTGACGCAGCAAGGGTAAGGAGACATGCGACATGTGGATGAGGGTTAACAAATTTTGAATGTTTTCTTGGTTTTCAAAAGAGAAAATGGAGAAAAGAATATGCGAAATAAAATTTAAGTGGAAAAAAAAACAAAGTTTCACAGGGTGTTCAGGCAACTGTAGCTTGCCTACTGAGGTAGTTGCCACCCGGCTGCATCGATCCAACATGGCGTTGCCACCCTGCCAGCTCTGCCACTACGCCTCAATTGCTCTTTGCATTATTTACAAATTTCTGTGCAAAATTCATTTTGTCGCAGCCCAAAATGGCGGAAGTCAACACTTGGTCAAGGCAAGGCCGCAGTTGCCACGCCCCCAGCCCACTCCCACTCCCACCACTCAAGCTACACAATTTGCATAGCTTTTAGTCGCGGCGGCGTCTTTTGCATTTGTTGTCTGCAATTTTAGCGGGTTTTTCTCCGTTTTTTTTCCACGGCTAGTTTCGCTTTTGTTGGCGCCTTCAAAGTTTTTCGGCGTCGCCAAAGTTTGCTTAGCTCGCAAACACGCGATGTGACAAAGCTGTACGTGCTGGGTAACTCGCCTACCCTATTCCTCCCCTATCCAGTTACTCCTCCTCTACCATTTTACCCTTCAGCACCCTTCTCCACAGTGCTTCGTACTTCCTTTTCAGGAGGTTAACCCATTCAAGCTCGCGCTGCAAAATTATTTTCACTTTTGAGAATTATTATTGCCCGCGAGGTACCCTCTCACTCTGCCAGGCACTACCACTCTCTCTGGGACTCTCTTTCCTCTTCTCCCCCCTTCTTCTTCTTCCTGCCCCCCCCTCGCTCTGCTGCTGTGATTCGTTTGCAGCTAATTTAATTACTCTTTCAACTGCAATTCCATTCGGTACTGGCAGCCTTGAAGGTCGCACTCGTTGTTTGCTTTTGGCTCGTTTTGGCGCTTTAATTGAAAAAGTTGCTACAACGTGAAAATTGTTTAATATCCCAAACAATTTTCGCGTATTTAATTAGACGTAAGAGATGGAAAGGGAGAGGGAGGGAAGAGAGAGGGGTAAAGCTAATCAAATTATGCAGAAGGCTACCAGGGGTTTCTCTTTCTCTCGCAAGGCAGACACACCTGCCAAACGTTGGGTAGGTAGTGCTAGCCAGAGGGGGCCACTCCCGCGAAGTGTTTTCATTTTTCAAGCTGTTGTCATTTGGCATAATCATATTTCAACGGATTAGCATAATTTGCATAGAAACACACACACACACAGAGTCAGACACACACATACACGCACCAAATATTAATAATGAAAAGTGAATGGAGGCGAGCACCCTCCTGCTGTCCCTCCTGCTCCATTTGACAAAAATATTAAAATTTTTCCTACTGTTTTTGTCTGTGGAATGGGTTAGCTTCTTGAATACATATATGTGCGGGGAATACCCTTTAGCGAGGGTAGCTAACGCCATACCTGAAAGTTTTACAATGGCTTAAAGGTCTCTTATATCTTAAAGTCTTATTATACATACAATCCCCTTTAATTATCAAGATATTCTACGGTTGTTCTTCTAACTTTAATTCTAAGGGCTCCCCCAGTTCTATCAAAGTCTATTTCTATCCGTTCTACCTTTTTCGATTAAGATTCTCAAGAACCTACTACCTTTTCACACTTCGAGTGAATATTTAACTTTTTTGGGAACCCGCAATAACTTGAAATACTTTAAAGATATACAACGACATACCTATACTCTCTATAAGGCAAGGCAAGCTGTTCTTTATAAGGTACCCTAAAGTCTTTTTCTATTAAAAATACTTTCCTTTTCTATCGAACTTCAGTACAACTTTACCTACCTAACTACTTCTCTGCCTGTTCAAGAGTATCTTATCTTCGCCTATAATCATTATTATGCTATATTCTGCTCTGCCAACACGCTTTATATTCATATTTGGTAATATATCCACTTCTCCCGCGCCTTATTATTATGCAGTGTTTCTCTCTCTCTCTCTCTCTTTCTCTCGATCTAGTATTTGGCGTGGGGTAGGTTGTTTTTTTTCCTTTTTTTTACTCTGGTGTTGGCGTGGAGCGCCTCACAATTGTTGTTAAATGATTGATGGTCTCTTTTGAAAGGTCGCTCCCACTCACTCACACACTCTCGGGAAGCGAGAGAGCAAACATGGCATTATTTACCCATTATATTATGCGATATTATAATGTGCGCTCGTGGAACTGAGGCCAAGCTGTCTAGCTGGGGCGTTAACACCGCCGAGTGAGTGAGAGAGAGATAGATAATTATTCGTATTCTCGCGGTTCGCTATTTGTTCTGTACTATGATTGCGATAAGCAGGAAAACGGAATACAAAATCGCACTGCATCAGGGTGGGGAATACGCACCTGCAACGAGAGAAAGAAGAAGAAGAATTAGAAATTAGTTGGAAGTTTAAAAAAGGAAATTATGCAAGGCGGAAAAAGGTGTGCATGAGAAATGAGAACTATATAGAGAGGGGGTAGGAGTTAGGGTTTCTAAGATAAACATCAGTGTTACAGTGGTACAAAATATTTCCCATGAAGCAACGCTTGAATGAGTTGCGCAAGTCATCGAAACTGGGTTCCGATGGTAGTTTAAAGATATACAACAATAGTAGTGGGTACTAGGAAAAGCTTATAGATAATGTGAGTTAGATTTCTGCTAAAGTACAGGCTAGAAATTAGAGTAAATTTGTAGTTTGCTTAAGAATACGTAATTTTACTTTAGAGAGCTATACTTAGCTTATAAATTCTATAGAAGAGGGTTTTTCTTAAATAACTTGCATAAAATTCCAATAAATTTGATTACAAAACAACCAAAAATATTTATTTCTTATAAAGAAACCAATCTAGCAAGTTCAAATGAAGCGATAAACTTTGTGAATCATTCATGATTAACAAAAAACCTTAAAAAAAAGTATGTACCATAAATAAATTCATCAGATAATGCTGAATTCCAATTTCGAAACTACAATGGAATGTAAAATATTTTACGCTAGTGTATTATACCATAAAATAGCCATATATATAAGGTAAATATCTGCCATATAAAATACATTAGATATAGCACAAATCAATTAGAGAATTTCGAAAAACAAAATAAACATAGTTAAATATAGAAATGCCCTTATATAGTTTCACATGTAGTGTAGACAAGGCGTAGTCTGTGTTCTTTTTTCTTTTTTTCCGGTGCTATATGGCAAATGTTTTGTATTTCTTTTGCTCTGATCACATAAGTATTTTTTTTTTTTTTTTTTTTGAGCAGATTTTTGTTTTTGTTTGCACTTACTTCATTTAATGTTTAGATTTGCGCTTAGTGTGCGAAAAAGAAACCAAAGTCAATAAACCGTATAAATCTACAACAAGGGGAATAACAACAACAACAACAACAAGGGGAACAACAACAACAATAGAAACCACAGAATCAGGCAAACAAATAATAAAATAAAGAATCAAGTCGACGCTTCGTGGCGGCGCTGGCGACGGCAGTTGCAGAATTCCAAGTGTAGACCGTGGGGTTTCTTGTGGGGTAGGCAGGAGGAGGGAATGGTCTGTGGGGTCTAAAAGCGAGATGGATGTTGGACACACACACACACACACACACAGAGAGACCGAGAGGGAACACATACAGTCCCTCGGTGCGAGGGAGGAGCGTAAAAATTGAAATCCGTTTGGGAGTTTTGTGTTGCTTTTACTGCTCGTGTTGTTGTTGTTGTTGTTGTTGCTGTTCGAATCATTCAAATATTTGTTATTGTTTTTGTTGCCATTGTTGTTGTTTTATTATTGTTTTTATTGTTGTTGTTGCTGTTGCTTGTGGATTTGCGGTAACAAGACGCCGCCAACGCCATATTAGCCATGGCTTTTCATGCCGTTTATAAAGCAATCGCAAACGCTTTTCATTTTTCCTTTTTCTTTATATTTTGCTGCCTTGTTTGTTGCTCCTCTTGTCGCTCTCTCTCCCCCTCTCTCTCTCTCTCTCTCTCTCTCTATCTGTGCCTTAGTTGATTTATGAGTCTTAGGTGCAAATAATTGATTTATGCAAGGCGTGGCGCTTGTGCAATGCCGCCTACTTCTATAGACTGTCTTCTGATAAGAAAAGCAGGCAAGGCAGGGTAGAGAGAGGGAAGAGATAGGGAAAGTGTGGCGGACTGGGCAGACTTATATAGATAGAGCTGCAGCTGAGTAGTCAGATAAAAAGCTGCCTGCACAGCCTGATAAGAGACTGATAAGCTGCGCTAAGGTGTGAAATATGCAGCTACTCAACTGCTGCCAGAGTTCCAAAAACTTACCCTTCCCCTCCCCCTAGCTAATACTCCCTGCTAATCCGCTAAAGTCATAACTAACAGCAGATCAAGCGGAAATGCCAACTACTTAGCTGTATCTATAACTATGTGTGTGTGTGCGTGTGTGCGTGTGTTTATTCTGATTTCGATGCTGTGCACACTTGAGTAGGCATTAACCTTTTCTTTTCTTTTTTTCTTTTTTTTTTCTTACGCAGAACATAAGTATTTTACCAAGACATGAATCAAAAAAAAAAAGAAGAAAAAAAAGAGATGTGAAAAAAGCAGCAGAATGTGAGAGAAAGAGGGAGAGGGAAAGAGAAGAGAATCGACGGCGACGACGTTTGTATCTCATGCCCTCCAAAACTCTCATACCTGAGTTCATTGGAAAACGACGATTACGCGGCACAAAAGGCATAAGCAAACAATGAGAAGGTAACACACACACACGGAGTCACACACACACACTCACACACACCTAGCTAGCTGCTGCATCATCAAGTGTGGCGTTACATAAGCATTGACCAAGTCCAAAATCGGCGGCGGCGTCGGCGGCCAAAATGAGTGGAAAATCGTATCAACTCTCTCAAAAAAAGAGAATGGAAAGAATGAGTAGACGCTGCTCTCCTCCCCCTCCTCCTCCCCCTCCTCCTGCTTCTCATCTTCGATTCTCACATTGTGTGTGTGTTTGTTTGATGAATTCACTTGTAAAGTGTTTAAAAATAGCTACAAAATGCGAGCGCAGATGCAGGTACACAAAGCGTGAGATACAAAGATACAAATGTATCTACTACCTGTCGGGGGCTGCACTCGAGCTATGGCTGCACATTTCACACGTTCGCTGTGGGATGTAGCTGCCTCAGCCTCTGCCTCTGTTTATGTAGCTGCCAAAGTATCTGTAGCTGCAGCAAATGTATCTGTATCTGTATCTGTATTTAATTGCGCATACGCCACATGTGACCCGAGCTGTGGCTCCTCCTGCTTGCTATCTTTGCCATCTTCTTGTTCTGGCAGCGGAAACCCCTCAACAAGTTGACAACTTCCTTGAGCCATGGCTAATTGCCAACAACGTTGAGTACCCGAAACAGGTTCATGAATGAAAACGACACAAGAATCAAAAAAAAAGAAAAAGAAGGCAAAGCAAATTTACAGCAAAAAGTACACGAAACTGACATCATAAACATGTATACGACGAGTCGGTTATGCTTTGAATTCTAAGAATATTTTAACTTAAGAATTAACTCGCTAACTGGCTAAATGAATGAATGAAGGAACGAATGAATGAATGCCTGCACTCAAATTGAAAATAATTTGAATAACTTCAAACAAAAACTAAAGCAGAACGCAGGCAAAACCAATCGCCAATTGGCAATCTTCAATCACATAGCATATGACATCATCATCATCATGATCATCATCATCATCATCATCAAAGCAGCAGAGTCTAAGCAGAACCCAGAGATAGAGAGGGAAAGAGAGAGAGATAGAGAGAGGCAATCGAAATTGAGGTCAAAAGTGTAAAAAAAAGCAAACAGTTAAGATTTCCTCATTCCTCTTCACATCGATTGTTTAGGTTTTATTTCTGTTTTCGTTTCTCTCCCTCTCCCTCTCTCTGTCTGTTTCGCTTTTAAGTGCGTGTGAAATTGCCAAAGCGCAGAGGCGTCGTTAATTTTAATTGAAACTAATTAGCGCAAATATAAAACAATAAAACAAAAAAAAAAAACATGTCGAAAATGCCTCAAGATTTCTTCAAGTCCTTGGGCCTCTGTTTATTATAATCAATCAAGCTGGGCTCCAAAATATACATCTCTAGATTCATTAGTCTCACACACACACACAAAGATAGACATAGAGATTATTTATAGTCACAAGTTGTGTGTGTGAAAAGAAGTTGAGCTCATTTCTTCATCGTCGTCTTTCCATTAGTCGAGGCGTGGCAAATGGATCGAGAGAGAAAGAGAGAAAGAGAGAAAGAGAGAGAGAGAGACAGGAAAAACACTTGGAATTACTTTCAAACTTGCAATCAATTGGAAATGTTTCAGAGGCGTAGAGAAGGGGTTAGTAGGGGGGTCTAATTGATAACCCTCTGCCGGACGCAAAGTGAAAAGTCCAAGCTTAATTGATGGATCTAGTTCGAGTTCGAGTTCCAGTTTGTGCTTAACTTACTTGAGGGGAGATTTAAGGTCATTCGCTTTTTATAGACTTGTGGGAATGTCCATTAAAAACCCAAAACTTGTGACAATGAATTTTTTTTTCTTCGTTCATAGCAGAAAATGTATAACAAATTTTTATAGTATTTTTGATTGGCGTATAAAAAAAAAAAAAACAATAAAAAACGTGCTCCCAAAATCAGAAACAAAACTATGCGACATATATGCAAAGATATACACTTTGGTGCTGACAAAACATCGATTAATCGAAAGATAATATCGATAGGCTGAAGTGTAGCTTGCCACCTGGGAGAATTTTTTTGATTAAATAAGGTTTATTAAGGCAGGATTTAAGCTAGAGCTCTCGGCTTTGGTATATACATAGATAAATAACATATGAAGCTATTCTGCAAATTTAATGAAAATTAGACTGACGATTTTATTAGAAAATAAAAAATAAAAATTGAACCCACAAAAACAAGTTTATTACGATCTATAGGTACGAAAATATCAATATAATACAATAGTTGCTTTTTAGAACATAAATTTAATATATATTTCTCATTCAACCTTTACTACAACCTTTCAAACCATCTTTAAACCATTTTTATAGTCACTATCCTTATTTAAACAACACTAAAATTTAAACACAATCGATAGTTGCCTTTTAGAGCATCAATGCGCTTACTATGCATATTATGGGAGATCTTCTAGATGTTCATACAAACAAATTAATATGCCATTTGCCTTGCATCGATTTAATTTTTGATGGATTTGCAAGCAGTAAAGCCAAATTTTTGGGCAAAAATCAACTCGAATTGTACAGTTAATTAGCATGAGAAAAAGACGAGCTTTAATTATGGCTGGTTCTGGTTACGTAATACCACAGAGAGAGGGAGATAGGGAGAGGAAGAGTGTGCCTGCCTGCCTGCCTGCTCTATTCAATTATAATTCATAATCAGCTGCAGTTGTTTAATTAGTTCTGTTTAAAGTTCGCTCGCTGGGGTTACCTGTGTGTTCTGTGTGTTTATCTCGTGCCAGATAGGCAAACATAACCACAGTGGGTACCCCCCTCCCTCCCCCTACCTAGCCTGCTCTACAAAAGTTGCTCACGTTTCTCTCTCTCTATCTATTTGCACACTTTTCTCTCTTATCTCTATCTCGTACTATCGTGACGGTCTCTAACAAAGTTTGCTCTAATTTTTGTGTTGTTGCGAGTTGCTTAAATATTTAGTAACATGTTTGTCGCCTTACAAGGCACAGATACAGATACAGATACACAGATACAGAGTGCAGTTCTCTCTACCTAAAGATACAGATACAGCATAGCGCGAGATATGATTAGATACGACTTCCTGTTTGCCTTTTTTTCATGTTTCATGTAACGTATTATTGTCTTAACACCCAAGCTTCTACAGTCTACATTCTACAGTCTTTAGTCTACAATCTTGAGCATTCTTCAGTCTACAGTCTTTCATCTTTCGTACTGCTCAATTAGTAGTCGCATTGAGCGCGCAATTAAAATTAAAATTGAATTTTACTATGTGGTGCGCCCAAGTGTGCACGGCAAGGTTTACATATCAACTAGGTAGCCGGAGAGGGCTGGGCAGGGGGAGGGGGGCGTGGCAGGGGCAAGGTATAGAGCGGGGGGCTCACCTCGTAAATAACTGAAAACGTTTATCGTATGCATGACACAGACATGAGATTAGCATCACAAACAGTACATAATCGTAAAAGTAACACACTCACACACAGATACACGCACGCACACACACACACATACACGCACACACACACACACACACGCACAACCAGCGGCAGCAACTACTCACGGCGCTAGGTAAACAAACGCAGCGGCAACGGCAACGACAGCGACCATTAAGAGCAGATACCCTGCTGCAGATACTTCCACACACTATCCGTATGTATATATGTATCTGTAGCTAGATGTATCTTGTATCTGTACTCAAATTAAGAATCTAGAAAAAAGCCAAACGCTAATGGCAACTAACAAAGTCAAAGTGAAGTTGAAGTTGGAGCTGGAGCTGGAGCTGGAGCTGGAGTCGGCTCCATTGAGTAAGCGCTCATGTGGATAAATCTTTGGAGGGGAAAGAGATGCGGGTGTGTATCTTGCAGATACTTTTTTCCTTGTTAACTACCTGCGCGAGTGTGTGTGTGAGTGAGGCAGGCAGGCAGGTAACAACGGCAAACTTGCAACATCATGCGGCACAGATACAAGTAGACAGCGACGATACAGATACAGATACAGCTACAGATACAGACAGCTAAAGATACAGATACATCTACAGCTACGCGACTAGACAAATGACCGGAGTGTATCTTTTGCGTTCTGTAATTGTGCGTAAACGTGTAAATACCAAGTCAAGGTCGGTTAATCAATAACAATTATTTTTCACTCAATTACACCCCGATCGCATTCTTCAGCCAGCGCTACAAAAGATACAGATACAGCTACAGCTACAGATACTCTAGTTATAGTTTCATAATTTTTTTTGTTATTTTTTTTTTTTTGTTATTTCTGCTTCTTATCGCATTTTGTTTGGCTTAGCGCGGTGCGCTACATTCATGTGTGAAATATGCATGAAATGAAAACAAATACAAAAAAAAAAAACCGAAAAACCCGACAAAAAGATATATATTTACGTATCTATCTATATGGTGTATATGCCAAGCAATTTCGAGTATCTTTCAGATGTAAATATACATTTATTTTTTTGTATGTTTTGCTTAGTTTCTTCCTCTGCGCCTCCCGTAGCCTTCACACAGTTGGGAGATCTATGTAGATGCCTGCCACTTGATACCAGAGAATAATAATAAATGATGATGCCGCCGATGCCGCAAGACACCGGGAGGGAGAGAGAGAGAGGGAGAGAGAAAGATACGTCTAGATAGCGCCAAATACTTGGGTTGTATAATGAAGCTGCCGCCGTTCTTGGGGAAAACTTTTTCCATGTCCGCGCACAACTTTTCCGCTGCCATTGCTCAATACGATTCTAATTGCGTGTAGACCCTGCCCCCTATTTCCCCTTTGCCCCTCCAGTTGCTTCATGCCACCTACAGTGGGCATTTTTGGGGGCTGGAAGCGGTTGAAAGGAGTCTAAGGAATTTGCATAGAGTTAAAGAGGGAGGAATGAGAGAAAAGAGGAAGATGTAAACCGAGAAATATATAGGGGTTAACTGAGTTATAGATATATAGTTAAGTAGGCGCTAAACTTTGGCTGCAAGTGATTTACATCATTCAGAAGTAGAACAGATTGTAGAGAGCAAGAGACAGACATTTCTCAAGAGTTTAACTAGACCAGAAGTAGAAGTCAAGCCCCAGCAAACTTGCTCTAAAGTTAGTCAAAATTATGCCAAGTTTATACCAACAATATTTGCTAATCTTAAGTCTAAAAATATTTATCAATTACGCTATAAAGTTATTTCAAGTAAATACCGAAAATAGCTCATAAAATAATCTTTAATATGAGTACTAATTTAGTACAGTAATTTCAAGATTAAACGAGAAATATCTCATAAATTAATCATTGACCTGTTAAAGAAATTTTACTCCAAAATTTCTCATAAACAAATCACTAAGAATTTTTTCAATTGCTCTATATAGATAAGGCGCTTAACAGAGTTCTATAATACAGTAATAGTCAATGAAATAGGAGCATGCTGTTCTTTTGTCAATACTTGCTACGTATTTTAATGAATCCTATTAATTTCTTTAAATAATTATCTATCAGTATATGTAGATTTGGAATATTCAGATTTATTATACTATTTAAGGTTGAAATTTTACGCCGACTATCTTGATCTGTGCACTAAAATAGCATTGTCAAAAGAAAGTAAAGCTAAAGATAATATAGACAATATATTTAAAAATAATATTTGAAGATAAGATAATATATGAAGTTTTGTATAATATTATCATAATAGCATACTTAATCATATACTAAAGTTATCTCAAGAAAAATTTTAACAATTATTACTTCAAATATTTATTATCAATTTCGCCCATGCAGCTACTTAGCTAATATTAAATAATATCAGATATACTATATATTTTTTAGGTAGTATATTATTATGTTTATTATATACATATATCAAGCAAATATATGTCATGTTTTTTTTCCCCCTAATTTTTAAAGAATATTATAATATAATAAATATCAGATAATATACTGGGTATATCCCAAGCTAGCTAGGGTATTTCAAGGCTTCTACTATTATCCCCCTCATCACATCTTTCCCACCTACCTTTCTCATTGAAAAATCCGCTCGTTCTGATGTCGATCGATTCGAAGTAACCCTTGACTGCTTCGCACTGCAGCTGCGGCGCTGTATCCTTGGCGCGTGAGTCGCGCTGCAGGCGTCGCCGATGATGCGTTGCGGCGCTGTGCTGATGCTGCCGCTGCTGATGATGGACACTCTGCTGCTGCTGCTGCTGCTGATGATGATGGTTCTGGTTCAGATTTGCCACGTCGCCAAAGCCTTCGTCGAACGTGGACAAATGCTTTGAGGCGGTCAGCGCGAATGCGCTGCAGCAGAGCAGCGCAAAGAAGTAGAAGATGCTGCTGCTGCTGCCGCTGCCGCTGCCTCTGCTGCAGTTGCTGTTGCTGCTGGCGGCCATGATGTGTGAAATTCCTCGGCTTGAATTATGCGCAAAATGTACAAAGTGAACACACACACACAAAAACACTTCACCTGTGTGCGGGGAGAGAGAGCAGCGTGCGTGTGTGTGTTTGTTAGACTTTTGTAATGCTGCTGCTGCTGCTACTGCTGATGCTGCTGCTGCTGCTGCTGCATTTTGCACTCAAACAGCTGTTCGACACACTAATACACAGACACACACTCGCACAGCCTCTGGCAGGCACGCAAAAACAACAACAACACGAGCACGTTGGGATGAGCGCGTGAGAGCGACGACGGCGGTGGCGGTGGCGAAGAGAGCGAGAACGACGAACGCGAGAGAAACGACCACACTTGAAACTTTTCTTCTTTCTTTTTATATTTTTGCACTTTGCCGGTTAGGCCGTAACACACAAACACACACACAGACCAACACAAACGAGGAGAGAGCAAGAGCGAGAGAGAGAGTTGTTGTTGCTGTTACCTTTGTTAGCAGCGCGCTGCTTTCGCAAAAAGGTGTGCAAAAAACCTGCGTGTCTAGACTTGTTACTGTTGTTGTTTTTTTTTTTGTTATTGTTTTTTTTTGTTACTGCTGCTTATCGCGATTGTTGTTGCGCTTTTGCTTTAACAAAATATTACTACAAATTGCAATTGCCTTGCGCCGATATTCTTCAGCTTCAGCTTTCTTTCACTGGCGCCAACGATTCTGCGTGACGCAACGGCAACTGAGGCTGCGCTGCTGCTGGGAAATATAGTGTCGCGTATTATCAGCTCTCGCGCAACAGTTTACAGTTAGCGATAATGCAGCAATCGAGGCCTCAATCAATCAATTTTAAAATGCGCTTTGGCAGTCGTTCAATTACATTATTTTTGTTTCTTCTATTATTATATTATTATTATTGTTGTAGCCCGATACGATTGCACTCGCGGATTGAGACGTGCCTACGACGACGACGACGACGGCGACGACGCTTACGGTTTCGTCAAAACGCACTGTATGGGGAGTAAAAGTCACGCTGCGACACGTCTGCACACGCCAACGATTCGTAGACAACTAACTGTAACTGAATTCAACCACGCGCTCTCCCACTGTCTGCATGCGGACTCGTGTGCCGTCGTGCTCTCGCACGCTGTTAACGACTGCCAGCCGCTCTCCGACTGTTGTGCATTCTGTAAACATACTGATGTGTGCTGAGAGCGGGGCAGAGAGCGCGCATCATCCGCACACTTGCCGAGATCAGAGATAGAGAGAGAGAGAGAGAGAGGCTTACGCGAGATATTTGCTAAAATAATAAATATTAAATTGAAATTAATATAAATATTTGCTAATTAACAGCAGCAGCTGAGGGAGAGAGTAAGGCAAACACGTTTTGTTTTACCTGCATTCGCTGTTGTTGTTGTTCTTTTTGCTGCTGCTGCTGCTGCTGCCGCTGCAGCCAAGAACAAACGTACGCTGCTGTTGAGCGCTGTTAACAGCATGTTAAGCGTCTCACAGTCTGCTGTGCGCTTTCGCTCTCTCTCTGTAGTTGGCACTGTGGTACAAGTTGCGCAAACTGTAAACGAAATGTGTATTGTGCACGCTGTGTGGAATATTAAATGGTATGCAATGGTAATAATGATTAAAGATTATAGAGATAATACTTACTACATTTAATTGAGCAGTAAGAAATTATTTGTATTTAAAGTCAATTCCTTTTAATTGTTTAAGAATTTTTAATGATAGCTTGACACGTTTTGTGCTTGATTAAAATGAAATATAAATTCCTGCCCAGCCTCATAAAGCTCATTTGCTTAGACAATAGATCATCAGTGTTAGCTACAGCGTGATTTGCATACAAATAAAGAACGTAAATTGATCTATGATTTGCTACCCATCCAGTTCATAAGACAAAGCGCATCTCTCATCCCACATCGGGAGAATTGTGCGGATCGTTTCATCGGCGCCGCGTTTAATTTGCATTCACTTAAATCTAGTGGAATTAAATGACAAATGATTGAATTCTAATTTAACTATTAATAGTTTTTTAACGATCGATTATAATAATCTGTGATACGTGTTGCGATTGCGTAGCATTGTCTAGTAGGACAAAGCGAAAGGCCGTGATTCGCACCTTCTCTCTCTCTCTCTCTCACTCTTCTCTTTTTATAAAGATTAATGGAGTGTAACGGGCTTAAGCCGGATTATCTGATCGATCAACAAAATCAGATAGAGTTCTTTGGTCAATTTCTTTTGAATGACCCGACGATCCATTCTTTGCACAGCACGTGTACGGATTTTACAGTATTTAAATGGGTTTTGTTTTTCCCAACCCTCCCTTCCTGCCTACCTCAAGAAAACAAACAATGCACGACTTTTTGCAAACGACTTTCACTCATCTCTGCGGGCGTTGGCCAATACCAACGAGACCCTGAGCCGGGGGCACACTTGGCCAGTGCCCACTTACTCAGCACTTTGCAATGTCTGCGGCACAGGCATCTCTATTTCTTCATTAACGAGAAAACTGTGAGAGCCAGAGAGGGAGAGAGAGAGAGAGCTGATAACCCGAAGATCTAAAAACCAAACCGAAACTCTTCACGGTGGTCAGTTACGGACATCCAGCTGAGCTGAGCAACGCCCTCGTTGGCCTTGTTACCCCCGGCCGAGGAGATCGACGTCCAAGATCGACGTCCAATTCGTATCGATGATATGTTCATCCGAATTCGGATCTCTATTCAAATTAGCGTGCGATAAACAGGCTAAAAACAGGCAAAAACAAAAAGGGAAACACGAAAAAAGGAGTTGTTCTTTGGCATGAGTCATGCGAAGCGGAAACATAAATGATTCACGAATAACACATAATGTGGAGCAGCACAAAAAACGCAAAAAGGAAAGAGAAAAGAGATGGGAAGAAAAACCAAAAAAACAACAGGCAAAGATTGAAAAGGTGAAGTCGAAAATTAAACACCACCACATCGTTTAGATAAAGTTATAAATTATAATGTACGCAACGATCGCGCGAACCCTTTGAGAGGAAGGCAGAGACAGAGAGAGAGAGAGATAGAGCGAGCAAGATAGAACCCACACAAAGGCAACAGGTAAAACGCGTAAACTGAATAACATTCCCTTTTTTTTCGTGCGGTGTGAGAGAGTGTGCAAGCGGCAGTGTGAGAGAGTGTCCCTGTGTGTCTGCCTGTGTGTGTGTGTGTGTGTGTGTGAGTCTGCCTGCGTGCCTGTGAGTCTGCCTGTGTGAGTGAGTCAGCCTGTGTGTGTGTGTGAGTTGAAATTAAACGAATTTAGGCAAACGGCATCTATAAATTATGCTCTGCCTGGCGAAAAGTTTTTGATCTCTCTCTGCCAAGAGAGAGAGAGCGCCGCCAGAGTTGCCAGAGCCAGAGTTGTTGTTGTGCTTGTTCCTGTTTGTTCTTTGTGTTTTTTTGTTGTTCTTTTTTTTTGTTTTTTGGGGGGCAACTCAAATTTCGTTTAAACGCTTGATTTAGTGCAGCAAATATGGCCAATGTGCTGGGCGCATTCCACAAGCGACAGCGTTTTACACTTGAAATGCGACAGGGAGAGAGAGAGAGAGAGAGTGGGTAAGGCAGCGAGTCAGAAGGCTGAGAGGCAGAGTAGGCAGAGAGTAGGCAGAGAGTAGGCAGCGCGGGCAATGCAGGAGAGCGAAGGTAGAGGAGGGGCAGGTCGGTCAGTGCAGGAGCTAGGCAGGAGAGTAGGAGAGCAGAAGAGTGGGGGAGCAGGAGAGTGGGAGAGTGGGAGAGCAGAGGAGCAGGGAGACCCACAGTGTGGTAGAGCGTGAGCCATGGCAGAACGGAACCGCTCTTGGCTCTTGGCTCTTTTATCCTGCTCCGTTGCAAACACGTTGGTGGCATTTTCCTGTCCCAGTGTGTGTGTGTGTGTGTCTCTTGGTGTGTGTGTGTGTGTCGACTGGTCCAACAGGTTCCACTCTGACTGGCACTCGCGGAGCTGGGAGCTGGAGATTCTTGAGCGGGCCCTGGCCCTGGCAACACGGCGCGAGCCTCAGCTCCGGCTCCGTTCGCTGACATGCAGCATTTCTCGTTTCTCTCTCTCGCTCTCGCTCTCGCTCTCTCTCTCTCTTTTTGCACATTTTTGAATTTTATTTTAATTTCTTTTTATTATAAGTATTTTACTCCGTTCTTGCCCACCTTCCCTACCTCTCTGCTCTACTCCTTTACACGCTATCCTGCTCTCTCCCTCTCTCCCTCTCTCTCTCTCGCACTGTGCTTCTCTGTGCGATGCTGTGCAACAATTTTTTTTTTTTTTTTTTTTTTTTTTTTTGGTTTTGTTGATTTTTCATTCACCGAAAAACTGGTTCGAGTGTGCAGCGACCGCGACGCCGACTGCGCTGCGCTAACCGATGCTGGCTGCGATGGTGCTGGCTGTGAAGACATTGTTTGGTCTCAAGGAAGTTCTTGTTTGCCCGCTGTGTGCCCAGGAATGTGTGAAGTCATCACAGGGAGAGAAAAAGAGAGAAAGAGAGGTAGAGAGACCTGCACAGACCTGCACCGACATGCACATACACGCGCGCAGTTGCATTTGAATGCCAACTCGAGCCGCAGCCATCGCACATTTTTAAAGACTTGGGCGGCACTTGCAGTCCAACTCAGGGTTGGGTTTGGCTAGGCTAGGCTAGGCCAGGGTAGAGTGGCGGAAAGGTAGCAGGAGGAGGAGGAGGGGGCAGGGCCTTGAATTCCTCTTGGCTGGGCCCAACTGTCTGAACCGACACCAGCCCCTGCCCTGCCCTGCCATACCCTGCCCTGCCCTGCCCGGCTCCTACCCGGTCTGCTTTGAGGGCGTCTCGTTTTTCCAGCGAAACTGAAAATCAGTCAAACGCAACAGACATCGATAGCACTTCATCATGGCAACAATCAATGTGCCCGGGCCCGGGTTGGGGTCGGCTGGTCCGACTGACTTGTGCGTAGCAGTATACACTGCGAGAAATGCTGGGTAAATTGAGGTGTGTAGCTAGTACCCTGCTGCCCACTCCCTGTTAGGATCGTAGCTTTGGGTTCCCCTGCCTGTTCCTAGCGCCTTTTCCTGATCTCTGCCTTGTTGCCTTTTGCTGGCCTGGCTTTGCTCCTTCTTGGGGAGCAGTTGCTCTTCTCACAGTTATCTGCTTCCTGGTTTCCTGCTCTTTACAGCCTTTTATCCAACTACCTTTCCTTGTTTCCTGCTCTCTGTCCTAGCTAGGACTTTTAGTCTGCCCGTCTTCCTACGCTTCGTCCTAGCTAGGACTCTGGCTCTTTCCTTCTCTCTGCTGCTTTTCCTGCTCCCTGCTCTGTAGCTTTGCCCTGCTTCTTGTTCTCTACCTTTGCCCCACTCTTTGTACCCCTTCCAACCCTACTCCCAGTCCCTCTCTCACCCCTCTTCCTGCCCTCTTCCCACCTCTAATTGTAATTCTATTTCATTGGAGGATATTGGATCTTTGCGCTTGATTTGGCGCATTGTGTGTCGCTTGTCGCTGGCGCTGCCACCTTACAGCCTTGCCACCCCCCTCCCCACCATCCAACTACCTCGTCTAGCTGGCTACAACCGAGCTCTGCATGGCCAAGGGCATATCAAAAGTGGTTCATCGTGCTCCAGCCATCGTTGCCTCGTTCTGTCTGACAGCTACTTGTCAATCGCTGTGATGAGTGTGTGTCGGCGCACAAGCCAAGCCACCTTTCCCTGCCTACTCCTTCCCACCTCCCCCAGCTAGACATAGAGCTCATCCCCGCAGGTGTCACAGTGGCGCACTGGGATTCGCATGGGCAACATGACGAACGTGTCATTGACAGATTTCAGCAAAAATTGCGAATGAATGAAATCGATTTCTTTTGAGAAAGGGAGAAGAAGGGGTAGGGTGTTTCCAGGAGGGAAGTAGGGTAGGGGTAGGGGTAAGGGAAAGGAAAAGGAAAAGGAAAAGGGGTGGTTTATCAGCAGCAGTGAAAGAGAGAGCACCGGGAGAGGGAGGAGTGCAGGGAAAGCAGCTGAGGCAGAAGTAGAGGCAGCAGCTAGGATTGGGGGGCAGAAGCTGGGCTGGAAAAGGGGCAGCACCATAGCTAGATAGCAAGAGGCAAGGAATAAATGGTTAAATGGATAAGGCATAAGGTGGCAGGTCAGCTACACTCGCAGAAATCCTCATCCGAATATACCCCACGTTATTTTATTGAGAAACTGCAGCTGCGATGAGCTCTGATTGCAGTTGGGATTGAATTGGGATCGGTGGCATGACTAAGCGCATTTCGGCTGCGCCTGGCAACAGCGAAGGAGCTGCTGCTGCCAAAGGGGGAGGTGGGAGAGACCAACTGCCGAGCCACAACCGGCCCAGTTCTTGGCGTGGCGCAGTTCCGTGCCCGGGCCTGGGCCAAGGTAGAAATTAAGCGTCCAACCGCGAGTTTACACATCATCATCATTATTGTTGCCGCTTGCCCCCTGCCTCCTGCCCCTTGCCCACCTACCTGCTGCCGCCTCGTCGTGCTGCAGCAGGATGCGACTGTGTGCAACGTGTGCGATGCAACGTGTGCGAATGTGTTGCACAATAAATAAAAATATTTATACATGAGACCCTAAATAAAGCATGAGCGACAAAGATGCGAGCCGAGTGCAGAGAGGGGGGAAGAGAGCCCGCTTCCCCAACCTCCTGGCCAGGTTGCCAGTTCGTGTCCGCCGGCTTCGGCTACGGCATCGACTGCAACTGCAACTGCGGCGGCTCCCAGGCCAAGTGGCAAAAATAATGTCGTGGCATCTGCATCTGCAGCAGCTTTTTGCCTACACGAAATGCGCCACGATGAGAGAGAAGGCAGGAGCAGCAGCAGCAGCAGGGATGACGACTAGGCGGATGCCCTATCGCCAGAGCAGCTGGAAGATCTGCTACTATATCTTATAGTATTTGTATACTATATTGTTATGGTATTAAGTATGGTGGAATTTTTTGTTTATGGTTTAAGAGCTGAACTAAAAACAAATATACATTTATTTTCTATATATTATATATTCTTGAAGCACAAAGCGATTTTGCAATATTTTTAAAAGACCACACAAAGTAATGCTAAGAATGCTCTAAAATAGTTCCATGTTGATTCAACACAAAATCCGAATTTATTTTTAAAATTCAAGATATATAAAGCTTATTCGCAAGCTTTGCGTAACGTTGGAGTTCCCAAATTATTTGCGGTAGATTTATAATCAAGTTGCGGTGCAGAACCCGCATATTAGCAATAAGGTTAAATTTTATAATGCGTCATATATTAAAATATCAAATATAGCTCAAAATTAACCCCTATCACTACCCTCAAAATTCTTTTCAATAGTATTTCAAGTATATATCACAAAATCTAGGGGAATATAGATTGGTTAGCATTAAAAAATTTTCAAAAAAAATCCCATGAAACTAGTGCCTGCCGAAGAGATTCTTAAGCTTATATAGTATATATAATTCTTGAACATAAGCTAGATCAACTCAGTACAGAGCTTGAATCGAAGAAACACATAAAATAACTTGCTAAGCCGCATTTTGAATAACCCCAAGCTTATCAATCTTATATCTATATGATGGCTATATATGCCATATATATTCTTGAACAATCTGTAGTGCATTTCCTAGTCGCTTTAACCTTGCTCTGCAGCTTTCCATTTCAGTTGTTTTTGTTTGCTTTTGCTTTTTTCTCTCCCTTTTTCATCGTTTTTGACATACCTTTAGTATCGGCTGCTCCACTCGGATCGCTCCCCCTGCCCTGATCTGTCCTACCTCCCTCCCTCCCAGCCCCTCTCCTCTGCCTCATCATCATTGTCAGGCGTCGCGGGCACAGTGCAGAGCGTAGCACAGCATCAAGAATCAAGATCAAAGCAAAGCCCACTAACTACATCGATGAGGCACAGGCACCGAGCCGAAGCTCGAGCTCCTTGGGAGCGGGAGCAGGAGCTGTAGCTGTGCCGTGACTCTGCCTCCGTTGGCTGCTGTGCCTGTTCCCTAACCCCTGCTGCTTTCCCCTCCCCCCGCTGCTCCCTGTTCCCAGCATAGTCAAAGTAAAATAAGAAATAAATCAGTAAATTGGATTGCTTTTTTGCTCTGAGCTCGAGCTGAGGCACATTCTCTCTCTCTCTGGCTATGGCAATGGCAACTGCCACGTTGCCAAGTCCAAGTTGGCACTGGGAGTGCATGCTGGAATTTCTATGCTTATCATTTGCCCGATCTCACCTGTTCAATTCATTATTTTCTATAAATAAAACGACAGGGCGGACAGCAGCAGCAGCGGCAGCAGAAGAAGCTGCTTTACATGGGCAGCCTTGACTGCGCAGCCGGCTCCCCCTGCCACAGCTTCTCCTGATCTCAACTCTACCCTCCTACCCTGGCCCCTCCCCTACCCCCCATCCTGCCTGTAATTAAGTCAGTCGCAGCCGCAGCGCCTGCGCTTCTCAATTCGCATTCATTTTAATAACTAAACTCAGTCTAACCCCCGGCACCTGGCCCTGCTCCTGCTCCTGCCCCCTGCTAGAGGTCAGCTGCCGCCGTGCTGAAATTCAATATGTACACCCTGCTAACCCTTCCCCTGCCCCTGCTGGCTTTGCGCGGTGGCCAATTTTGCGAATTCGTGCAACGCTTAGTTATGCCTGCGCAGGCGCAGCATCTCGCCGGGATCTTCATCTGTATCTGTATCTGCAGCTGTGTCGCTGTAGCTGTAGCTGTATCTGTATCTCGGGCGGCTTCTTTGCCACATGGAATTCGCTTCGATTTGCGCTTCTCCTGCTTCCTCTTTATACCTTAATATTTGCAGTCGCTCTGCCTGTCTCTCTCTCTCGCTCTCCCTGTTGCTGCCCCTTTTGGGGGCACGCTGACATGCCACACAAATGCGCGGCCTATGATAACATTGTCTCGGGCTCAGCGTGAAAGTTGTCGTGCCAAAAGGCCCCACATAGCTGCAGCTGGAGGGGAGGGGGAGGGGCGAAGGGGGAGCGCTGTCAACTCGCTTTTGCCAGCGTCGCGAAAGTTGTGAATCCCAGTGGGACGCAGCAATGGGTTGCAGCTGGGATTCCAATTGGATTGCGATATTGCAGGTTTATTTCAGAGTTATGCAGTTGCATTCCTATTCTCTTCTCGCTCTTACACTTTCGTTTTCTATCTTTCTCAGTCTTTAATAGAGAATCTTCCCATTAAACTATGTATACGATATATTTCTTTATTTTCCTTATCTTTAAGCGAGTTCTCTCTATCCCACTCAAACTGTCTCCTATATATATATATATATATATATTTCTGGCTTTATCCCTCCTTGATGACCTGTTATTGGAAATGGAAAATTTGAAATTTTTCGATATTTTGATTTTTTATGTAAGGGTCCCCCCTATGATTTTTTTTTCAACTTTTTTTTTTTCAAAATTTTAAATAGCGAGTTTTTAATTTTAATCGATTGCGGGGGTCAAAATTAGTACTAAACAATTGTTTTAAACGATTTTAAACGATACTTAATTTTGGCCCAAAAATCATGTCGAAATGGTCAAAACATTAGACATATAACATGAGGATGAGACCTGGTACCCGCAATTTACACCGACCGTAACTTTCTTTAAAATCAAACGATTTTCACGCGGAATGACAATTTGTTTATGGTTTAACAACAAGAATGATTCTACATTTAAATAATATCATAAAAGACTTATTGAAAATTTTCGATATTTTGGAAATTTATGTAAGGGTCCACCCTATGATTTTTTTCAACATTTTTTTTTTCCAAAATTTTAAATCGCGGGTTTTTAGTTTTAATCGATTACGAAGTTCAAAATTAGAACTAAACAATCGATTAAAACGATTTTAAACGATACTTAATTTTGGCCCATAAATCATGTCGAAATGTTCAAAAAATTAGACATGTAACATCCTCAACAGACCTGGTACCCTCAATTTACATCGATCGTAACTTTCCTAAAAATCAAACGATTTTCAAGCGGAATGACAATTTGTTTATGTTTTAACAACCGGAGTCATTCTACATTTAAACAATAGCAAAATAGACTTTTTGAAAATTTTCGATATTTTGAAAATTTATGTAAGGGTCCACCCTATGATTTTTTTTCAAAATTTTTTTTTCAAAATTTTTAATCGCGAGTTTTGAGTTTTAATCGATTGCGGGGGTCAAAAATAGTACTAAACAATTATTTAAATCCATTTTAAACGATACTTAATTTTGACCCAAAAATCATGTCGAAATGGACAAAAAATTAGACATGTAACGTCCTCAGCAGGCCGTGTACCCACATTTTCAACCCATCGTAACTTTCTTAAAAATCAAACGATTTTCACGCGGAATGACATTTTGTTTATGTTTCAACAACCTGAGTGATTCTACAATTAAATAATATCATAAAAGACTTTTTGAAATTTTTCGATATTTTGGAAATTTATGTAAGGGTCCCCCCTATGATTTTTTTACAAAATAATTTGTTTTTAAATTGGGCGAAGGGTATCTTACTGTCGGGCGCGCTCGACTGTAGTCTTAGCGAGTTGTTACCATCTATATTTATTTGTAGCTCATTCCTTTTTTCTTTACCTACATACTTTGCAATAACTAACTTATAATTCCTATATATATATATCCGTGTCTTGTTCTCCGACTCCCACTTCTTTCTGAACCTTCCTTTCCCTCCCTTCCCTCTCTTTCTCCTCCTCCCCTCACCACATCATATTGTTTTCTCTTATGTGCCAGTTACTATCGCATCTTCTGGGTTTCCCCTACTTATAGGAACTTTGCAAACGACCCCGCTTAGCAGGCGACTTTTCTAGCATATTTTCAGCACTTTAAGTTTGGACAACCTGCACTGCCACGCCCTCTGTCGCCGCTGTCGAAGCTGTCAAAAGTCGCTAAAGTTTAGAGAGCGAGAGGGAGAGAGAGAGAGAGACAGGGACAGCGCGAGTGAAGTTTGTGCAGCGAGCGAAAACTTTGTGATCCCTTCGAAAAAGACGGTCATAAATTCTATGAAATTACTCCACAAAAAAATAGAAGTACAACGGAAACAAGTTTAATAGTTGCCACCAGCTGGGAGGGGGGAAGGGGGGGAGGCAAGGCAGGGGCAGGGGAAGCAGCTGCGGGCTTAACAACAATTTGAGTTTAGCCTGGCAGAAGCCGGAGAAGAAAGAGAGAGAGAGAGAGAGAGAGAAGAAGCGCAGGCAACTTTGGCTGCAGAAACTTGCAGTTTGTCATAAAATTGGCATTTGCGAGTGTGCCAAGTGTGTGTGTGCGAGTGTGTGTGTGTGTTGATGGGGGGGAAACTTGTTAGGCTGATGACTGTGGCTGAACTGATTACGCATACGCCGCGTGGCATGCGGGGAATGTGCAACAGCTCAAAAAAACAAAAAAAAAAAAAACAAAAAGAAGAACTCGAATCCGAGGCAAGACGCGTTTATGGCGTGGGAAACAGCAGCAAAAAATGCGCAAAATGCTGTTGAATGGGGAGCAGAGAGAGAGAGAGAAGGAAAGATAAGAAAGAGAAATGAAGAAGTAGAATAAGCAGAAGAGAGAGAGAAGGAGGCATACAGAGCGCAGGAGAGAGGCTGAGAGAGCAAGAATCAAAAAGAGAACTCTTCAAGCGACGCTGCTTGGTCTGTAGCTGCAGAAGACACAACCGTAGCTGGCATGAATCATCGCCAGCCTGCCTGCAGCTGGAGAGAGAGAGGAGCAGGAAGAGAGTAGAGCAGCCTGAGCCTGCTCTCTGCGCGCAAAAAACCAGTTTGCAGCCAGAATGGAATGCAGATAGCTTTGCCAATGGCTACGGGCTACAGGCTCGTCTTGCCTGCTCTTCTGCTCAGGTTCTGCATATTTAATATTACACGGAAGGGGGCAGGCAGGCAGGCAGGGGGGGCTGAGGCGGTCCAAGCAAGTTATAATCCTGCTGCGCTTTTGACTAATTTAGTCAAAGCCAGCAAGACACACACACGCAATACACACACACACACAATACACACACACGCACAGTGGGGCGCGAGAGTGGACCACAAATGTTAATTAAGCGAAACAATGGCGGCACAACGGACAAGACACAAAGGCAGCGCATATAGCGCACATGCAGAGGGTCACATTGGCGGGCGCACACACAGGGTCACACTGGCAGAGACAATACACACGCGCAGCGCAGACCACAGTTCGCATATGCCAACTAAATGACCACGAAATTGCTTCGGGGCAAGGCCTGAGAGAGGGCAAGTGAGAGAGCGTGAGAGAGGGCAAGAGAGAGGGTAAGAGAGAGGACAAAAGAGAGGGTAAGAGAGAGGGTTAGAGAGAAGGTAAAAGAGGAGGGAAAATAGTGGGCTAGAGGTCCAGAGAGAGGGCTAGAGTGAGGGCAAGAGGGAGACTAAGGAGGTCCAGAGAGAGGGCAAAAGTGAGGGCAAGAGAGTGGGCGAGAGAGAGGGCCAAAGAGAAGGCAAGGGGCAGAGGAAGAGGAAGAGGGCAATCGCGGGTAAGCAGCGAGGTGTGGACAAAGGCTTCCAGGGGTCACACTGCAAGCTCAACTCTCACAATGCGTGGCAAGCGCAGCCTGCAGGCTGCACACACTCCTCTCTCACGCTGCTCTCTCCCTCTCCTCCTTCCGCTGCACTCCTATCTCCCCTCCGCTGCTCTCACTTCACACACATTACGTATACGCCGCGTGGCCCATGGCCAATCGATAGTTGACACCGTCAGCAGCAAAGGGTGGGGGCGGGGCGAATACTGCACAAGGTCACCAGCGTCGCCGTAGCTGGCAGACAAATGGTCTGCCCCAAAAAAAAAAACTGCTGCCCCAGACAGGGAAAGGATAAGCGAAGCCAAGGCAAGGCAAGGCATAACAGAGGCGCCAAGCAGCGAAAAGGTTACCCTCATAAGCAGTGACGTCAGAGCAGGCGGGGATGCTCTTCCAAGGGGAGGAGGGGGCGTAGTTACTGCTGATTTATCGTCGCCACTTTGGGGGTCGCAATTGCAACTGCAACTGGCGCTGCCTTTTAATTGCGTCACGTTATGCAAAATATGAAAAAAAAATAAATAAAAGGGAAAACAACATGAAAAACAAGTGATAAACGTGATTTTCATTGTTTTTCATCATTAAAAGGGAAAAACTGCAGCGAGCAGACTATGGAATGCACTCTAAAAAGAAAAGATTCTTCAAAAAAATGCATTCCTAACAATAAACCATGATTGCATACGATTAAATGAAATTTAACGCGATTAAAAGTAATTTATTCAGTTAAAACATGATGGAAAGTGATAAAGCGTGATTGAAGCTGATCAAAACATGATTGACGCTGATTAAACATGATTGAAAATGCTTGAATTTATGATTTAATATAGGAAAGCTGTCATAAGCTTGATTGAACATGCCTAAACATGTTTCAACACGACTGTGCACAAACTATGCGAATTTTAGTAATGATAGAGCGGGAAACAGATCATATTCTGGGAATAGAATCAGAAAACTTGAGTGTTGTAACTAATTTCCTAACTTTCCTGAAGAGAACTTGTAGTTTAATCGACATACTTAATATAAATGCAGGATTAAACATGAATGAGCAGGATTAGGTGTGCTTGAATGCGATTGAAAATGTTACAGCTTGATTAAACTTGCTTAAACATCTTCTAGCAACATTATAAATAGTTTTTCGACTTTTTTTAAATTTATAAAGAGGATTTATATAATATACAGGGCTTATAAAGTCGATACTAGAATTAATTATCACTAATATAGCAAAAAAAAAAATACATTTTGAAAGTTTAGGATATTCTTGCATCCCATTTTATTGTTTATATAGACTTTGTGATAACTTCGTCTAAAATCGAAAGATTTAAGTTAAGAATGTAATGTTAATAATTGTTTTATTTCCTGATTTATTTAGCACCAATTTATAGGAATACTAAAATATGTATATTCTAGATCCATGCTTTGGGTGCAGCTGAGATTTTTCAACTTTGGCAAAATTAACTTGATATTCATTTGGAATATCATTTTCTCTACAAGGTTTAATTCAAAGTACCTCGCCTAGGCGAATCACCCTAACTCTACATACTCTACATAGACAATATATCAAACTCAACTTATTCCATGTTTTTTTTTTATTTTCTTTATTATTTCATTTCATGTTTGTTATTAACAAATGGCGCCGAAGCAGAAAGCGGCGACAAAATATCGTTAAATGATTTGGGATTCAAATGCGATTTGATTGAATGTAGTTACAGAAGGGGGGAGAGAGGGAAAGAGACAGGGAGGGGTATGCAAGGGACATGTCGGCTGCAGTTGCCATAATAATTATTACAATTATTATTAATATTATTTTGATTATTTAAAGCATTGTCGAATGCGCTGAAGTATCGCATGCAATTTGCGAGATGACGCGATGACTTGCCAATTGGCTGAGTGAATGAGAGAGCGAGAGAGAGAGAGAGAGAGAGCGAATGAGTGAGTGAGTGAATGACTCGATGAGTGTGTGAGTGAGTGCATGACTTGTTGACTGGGTGGCCAGTTGACTGAGTGACCCACTGGGCAAACAGTTGCACAGGCTGCGTGCGCGCTGTTTGCTTAATGAAAGTAAGTGCAGAGAGACAGAGAGAGAGAGGGAGAAGGAGAGAAAGAGAGACAGACAGCTAGATAGGCTGCCCAGCCACAGCCTGTGCAGCCTGTGAGCAGCGAAAGTAGCGCACTCTCACACAAAAGCGAAGTCGCCTGCACTTAATGGCTTTATTTGCCGTGCCTCAAGTGGCAAGGTAAAGGGGGAGGGGAGGGAGTGGAGGCTATGGCGACCACTTGGCAGCCAAACACTTGACAGCAGCCCCAGTCGCAGTCGCAGTCGGAGTCGGAGTCGGAGTCGGTCTAGCTAAGCCAGCGCGACAGTTGTGCAATAAAAAATTGCAAAATTATTGCGTCGCATTGCATTGCACTCGGCCCACTCGACGAGGCGACGACGACGACGACGACGACGACGCTTGCCACATGATTTATCTGCAACTGCAACACACGCTGCTCGCACGCTAATAGAATTTATATGAGCTGCAGGATCAGCCCACGTACAGTGCAGTGTCTCCCTCTCCCTCTCCCTGCCCACCCCCTCCCCCTCTGTCAGTCACTCTCGCTCAACCTAATTGATAAGCAAATTTCGATAAGCGCGTGTCAAAATGTTTGGCTTACAATTCACACATGTCAATCAACAATTTGCCAGAGCCTACGATCGTCTATGATTGCACTCGCTTCTCCCTCTCTTGCCCCTCCTTCTCCTCTTTTTCCTCCCTCCTATCTGCTAATTTATACACTTCAAGCGCAAAGATGTTCCGCATTCCGCAAACACTTCGCGCGCGCTCTCATTGAGCTTTGACTTTGACACTTTGTGCCGCTGCTGCTGCAGCTCGATTGTTCAGTTACTATACATATATATGTACATATATCAATTGCCTTAATTGAGTCGTTAGTTTTGAGTATTGAAAATAAAACTTGTTGTCGCCTGGCTATAAAAGCGCCAATCGTTTGCTACAAAGTGTGCGCTAAGCAAGTCTATAAATCGCAGGCTGTAGGGGAAGGTATTATCTAGGAATGTGCATAAATCAGCTAAGTGTGGAGGAATCTTTAGGAAATTTCAATAAAAGATAGTTCAAATAGTAAGGTATGAGTAGGCAAATTATTCTTTAAATAGTTAAGGTAGATTTTAGATTAAAAGCAATATAAGAAAAGCTTAAAGTATGGAAAACTTCGTCTAAAATCAACTGATTTCCTTTAGAGAAGACTTTTTTATCCATTATTTGGCCTTTAGATCAATTTTATGTTTTTGACCTTTCATATTTCTTCCAAGCTATCCTCTACCTTGGTTTATGTACCCCTATAGAGCTCCTAGAACAAAAACTTCGGCAAAAATCATCAGATTTCCGTGCGAGAAGACATTCATTATTTGGCTTCAAGATTGTTTCTGCTTCAAAAAATAATTAATTTTACGATTTTAAAAATTTTGACATTTCTGTACCCCTGTAGAGACTCTAGTATAGAAAACCTCTTTAAAAATTATTAGATTTCTTTGAGAGAATACATTTTATGCATTATTTGGCCTCTAGATAGACAAATAAAACAAATTAATTTAACGCTTTCAATTAGAACACTTCTATTTCTATTTTTGCTGGATAGTAAGCTTATAAATCATACCTTATGTAGTCGAAGTATTTTGTAAATTAACTCACCTATTTAATGAGCCGCAAAAGCCGCATAGTTAAAGCTGCCTGTCGTTTGGAATTTGCCGAGTTTTCTCTAAGTGAGATTTATGTCCGCCTGCACAGTGGGTAAAAAGGGAATACCGCCCGCTGCGATAGGACCTCCCACGGAGTAGAAGGAGAAGCTGAGCAAACATGGAAATGCATTAAATGTGCAAACATTTGCGAATACACTTTAAAATCGCGAATAATTCAAATATATGACTGCACAAATCACAGAATGAGTTTCAATGAGTCGATTAAGCGAGTTGCCACCCTTTTTGCAAATTTGCCAGAGTTGCCACCCCACCTACCGCTGCTCCTCTCTGGTTGGAACTGGCAACTCGTTTTGTTTATTTGCAAATTGCGCAATTGATGCACAATTAAAGCTTTTTCCGCGCCTTGTTTATTTTCATTATATTTCCATTTATTAATAATTATGCGAGCGTGGCAGCAACGCGGCTGCAACATGCCACCCGCACCCGTACGTGCAACAAAAGCCGCAATCATTAGAGCGCACTCAGTGTGTGTGGGGGGGAAAGAGATGGAAAGCAGTTTGCACTATTGACGTTTTGTCAGTTTGTCAGTTTATTCGTGCATCAATTCGTCGCGCTGACAGTTGCCACACACCGTTGCATGTGGCACATACCGTGCGCGCTTCATTATGCGCATTTCCCGGCCTGCTTTTCCTCAACCAGGGCGCGTCATGCAGCTATCCTTCCTGACTTCCTTCCTGCCTGCCCCCGCCCAACACGACACATGCCACGCCCTATCAGCGCCCCCTTCTGTTGTTGTGGGCGTGCCACAACAATGCCACACACACGCACACACACACACACCGCATGGCATAATAATAGTTTCGCTGTGTGTGTTTGTTTTGTTGACTCTACCTCTGCTTCCTCTCACTCTTTCTCCCTCTCTCTCTCTCTCTGTCTCTTTCGCACGCTGTTAACCTCTGTCTGCCCCCCGGGCGCACTTGACCACAGTCAACTTGCCCCAAACTCACCAAATTGTTGTCGCATTTTTGACACGTTTATAATTAAGTTCGCCAGACAGTTCACTACTTTACAGGGTATTGCGTGGTTGTGCAGGAACCAGCAGATCATAAAAGTATGACAGCTGTCTTCCAGGACTTTCGACCTTAACTTTTAACGATAAGCTGACACTCTAATTAAAGTATTCCTCTCACTAAGAATTGTTTTATCTTTATATTTAAATTCTTAGATATTTTTATTTTTAATTATTAATTAAATAAATATTATACATATGCTAGTTTCTAAACATAATAAATTCTATATCTCTTAGAATGACAGAAGATATGAACGATATTTGAAAATGGTTGGTTCTCGTGTTAACCAATTTTCTCTTCTTATGGAAGGAGGATCACTCTATTTAGAAATATATATATTCCTTTTTGCGATAAATGATTAAAACTTAAGATATACATAATATTGCTTACAATAATATTAATATTCTTAATTGTATCTTAATAAATAGATTTTTGGTTTAGGTTCCGCTTGGTATGGCATCTGAGGAAGTGCGCTTTCAAATGGCTGGACGTAATATATGTAGCATCGCATTGTTTGCAACTATATGGACGTTCTCCGGTATGTGTACGTATGTGCATATCTCGTGTATATTTCTGGGAAAAGTGCCTATTACAATGAGGACACAGATGGGGCTTCTCGGTGCTATGCAACATGTAGTGCCTTTTAAAGGACGAATAATAAAAGAAAGTCTTAAAACAGTGAACACACTCGTAGCTGCCTTTTCCGTTTTTAGTTAATGGTGGCCTATCCAATTTTATGATCTTTATGTTCCGCTCTCTTCCTGCTTTCTGTTTCAGCATAACTGCGGACTTATTTTCTTGTGATCTTGCTGACTTCTTAGACAAGCTTCTTTTAGCCTTTTGAAGCTTAGCCAAGATTGAAGTTTCTGGTCTCGTTTTCTCCACATGTTGACTATTATGCAGTTTAAGATGATTCTTTAAGTTATATTCCTTGATAAATCTAGCTTTGCAGTGCGGACATTTAAGCCTAGACTTATAAGCCCGTTCTACGTTGTATGGTTTACTTAATTTTCGATTTCTTTGTTTAGATCTCTGGGATCGTCGAATGATTTTAGGCTGAGGTGCGTTTACTTTCTGCTTTGACTCAATTTCCGACTCCTCCTTTTTCTTCCCTGTTTCCTTTTCCTTTATTTTCGCTGGAGTTCGAAGTATGATTGGCTGCTCCATAGTTAACACTTCGCCTGTCCTCAACCTGGAGGTTAATATCTTGTGGCTTCGTTCACACATCCGTTTAAATTTGAACGCAGACTCAGCGTTTAAAATACACGATATGCATATCTTCTGTGGCAAGTTATCATCCATCTTTATAGCGCAGCGTACACACTCCATTATCTTTTGGGCGAGACTAGGATCAGTCTCAGTTTCAGATATTCTCTTTGCAAAGATATCCATCAGGGTGAGGGAGCTGCTCATACAAATGCGACAGATCTCCGCCATGTCTTACGTTTTTAGCTCTCGATCTATAACGATAATATGGATTAATTCTCTATTTATACCAATTACTGCAGATTGGAACCTGTTATCATGTAAATCTGTTTTAAAACGATAATAATAATCAGAAATCCGTTTCTTGCAGCATTTTCAAACTTATTGCAAATGAACATATGTTTTAACCAGTGTTGCCAGCTCGTTAAAAATACGCATTTGCCAAGCCTTGTCGTTTGTTACTCAAATCAAATATCATTTAGTATTTTTTGTTATCGAAAAATCCGATAAATTATACGAAAAACTGCAAGTTCAATCGTTTTTTGAATAGTTTCACGCTCAGAAATATGTTAAAATATATGTAAGTGTTTTCTTTGTAATTCTTTATAAATACCCTATGCAGCAGCTCATAAACCATACCCTGTAAACAACCACATGCGCCTGTCAGGCCCAAAAAGCCCACCCGATTATTATGTAGAACTTTCGCTGCACTGCGGCCATAAATTAAGCCATCGAAATTGGCTTTCAATGGACCTATAGATAAACAACATAAACAGCTGCCTCGAAACGGAACCGAACCGCACCGAACTGAACTCTCCCGCCCAATCGAAACGATTAACCCAATTGCTTTCCATATAAACAAATCGCCAGAGCTGGCAGGGAGTTGGCCAGGGAACAGGCAGGTTGCTTTGTTTATGGAGTTGGCAATTAATTCGGAGTCGACAGCGACAGTTGCCGCTGCAGCTACCCGGCAGGTGGTCAAACAGTGCGAGGTATGCGAGTGAGTGTGGGTGGGCAAAGCTGAGGGGGGCAGGCGGGTAGGGGGAGGTAGCTGGCGCCATGCTGCCCCATACGAAATGAAAATAGAACTTTAATTAGACGCAGCGCAAGTAGAGGCTAAATAAGCCTGCCCGCAGCGGGTAGTCGACTATTTAAAGATGCTGCCAGTGCACTCTTAACTGCTCCCACTCTCTTCCTCCTTCTATCTCTCTCTCTTTCCCTCCCTCTCTCTCTGGCATTTACCAACACTGCCAACACTGGGCCCTGCTCAACTGCAACTTGAGCTAAGCATGTCACACAGACATGAACTGTGCTCAAAGGTTGTTGTCTCTATGCCTTCCCCTCTCTACCTCTTCCACTCCCCCCCTCCCTCTCATAGTTGCCCCCGCTGTGCTGCTTTCTTTGCCTCCGCCTTAAAGTCAGCCCAAGCTGCCTTCAAAAGTGACACGAATCTCATATGTGATTCCAGATCCATGGCTGAGTCTTGTTCCCTCTGCCAGCCTGCAGCTTTACGCATAATCCAATTAGTCCGTCATGCCGACCGCACTGATTAAGTGGTATCTACTTGGCCTGGCTTAGTGCTTCCACTGTGTCTTGCTTTGTCTTTGACGTCGGCGGCAGCAGCTGCTGCTCCTATTAGAAAAAATAATTAATGAATTCATCAGCAGCGCGCTGAGTGCAGTCATTATAGCTGGTACTCATGCCTGAAGCGTAGGGCTAGGGGGAGCGGCTAGAGGGGGCGTGGTAGTTGGCGTAGGACCACACAAAGTTGGCCAAAAACTTTAAGCTCGAGTGCGGCTCACGCAGTCGTCGCGGTGAGCAGCGTATTCAGTTTTTTAATTGAATTGAGAGGAGCAAGAACAGAGGCAGTGGGCAGAGAGAGGGCAGGGAGAGAGAGAGGGCAGAGAGAGAGGGCAGAGAGAGAGAAAGAGAGAGGGCTAGGAGTGAGCGAGAACTTCTTTTGGCTGCCGTCGCCGTTTTTACAATGCGCCGCCGCGTCTGTTGTGGCATTTATGACGCATACGCCGCGTTGTGCCACCAAGGCACCTTGAAACTTTCCCGGGCCCTGGCACGAACACACACTCTCGCGTACAATTATAAAATACGCTCTTGGCCAAAAGTTTTTGTGTGTTGTTTTTTTTTTTGCCACATGCCATAAAAATTGCTGACAGCAGGGAGGGGGAGAAGGTTGTAGGGCAGATTGCACTCTCGTTTTCTTCTTTTTTTTTTCGGCATGCCTGATGTGGGTCAGTTACGTGGCCACAAAAGCGGCGCCCTAACAGGGGGTACAGCCACAGGCTCAATAGCCCAGGCACAGCCCAGTACCGACCGGGTCAGAATGCAATCCACGCCAAGGCTGAGCCGCAAAAAACTTTTCATTGAGTGTTTTCAATTTGAATGGTTTCGATTTCGCACGAAAACGAATACGCATACGAATACCGAAACTGAATCTGAATCTGCATCTGCAATTGAATGTGTGAGTGGGCGGGGGGGTAGGGGGAGGGGAAACATGAGAACTCTAGCTGCATACAAAAACACGCGCGTGTGCGGTTTTAACTTGGCCCGAATCCACTTTTTTATGGTAGACCTATTTTATGGCAGGCCTATGGCGAGAGTTGGCAACAGAGTTGGCAACACCGCGCGCGCTCACTAATGCGTTTATTTATAGCCAACTTTGTCGTCGTGGTAAATAAATAAATATAAATGACAATGCGATAATCTCGCTGTCGCTCCCCCTACTCTGCCTAAAAAAAAAAAAAAAACAGAAAAGAAAAAAATATTCTTTGAAAATTATGGCAAAACCTGCGGCCTAGCAGCGACCATTATGAATAATGCCTATTAATAAATGATGCGGAAAACTTAAATGACTAAAGAACACATTTATTAAATAGTGTGGCATATCATTTATATAAGTTAAGAGAGCCACTTGGCAAGCCTGCCAAATCGTGCAACTAAAAATGCTTTGCTAAGGCAGAGGGTAAAATATTTAATATATGTTTGAGTATAGTTTATAATATATGGTATATGGTATATATAGTACTGCTCCGCGCGTCACTTGGCAAACCTAGGAGAGTAGCAAATTATTGAGCCTCAGGCTACGCACTGAGGCGGTGCAGGTGACCGGCAGCGTCACGTTGCAGTTGCGCGTTGTGGGCTGGAAATAGGTTTGTCCCGGGCAATTGTAGAGTGCGCCATACCAGATGCCTCCACTCAAATTGCAGGATATGTACCTGTCAAAAAAAAGGGAGGGTATTCAGTTTTCTAGACTCATTTAAAGCTCACTTACTTCTTGCACGATGTGCCCTGATCGGTGCCATAGGGAAAGCGTCCCACCTCGCGCACCTGATTGCAATAGACATTGGGTGTAACATTGCCCGACGGCGCAGCTGTGGTGCTTGTCGTGGTGGACTCCTCATCATCGACCAGCGGACAGGTGGCCTGATAACCCTCCACTGCTGTGCCACAGATATTCGGATTATCCCAATTGCAAACGTGATCAGGTGCACAGCTGCCCGTGATGGCCGATGGAATACTAGTTCCAAGGCACAGAGCAAATGTACGCACTCCCAGGCAGGCAAAGAAATTCTCCGAGTTGCATTGACCACAACCCGTGCAGGCCACTAGCGATGCATTCGTCTGACAGATCTGTGCTTCGCCCGTACAAATGTTGCCACTGGGGCAACTGTTTAGCGTTCCACTGGGTATATTATTGACACAGAACTGGAACTGGTTGGACGACACACAGGCTGCATTGGTCACCGAACCACAGATATTGCAATCTGCGAGAATCTGCGGGATTCCAAGGGTTAAACCAAGCACAACGAGTCGCCACATCTTCCAGCTGGCACTGCAGTGGGATTTGCCGCTGCACTTGGGTTTTTAGCTGCTCTCAGAGGCTGCAATTTAATTAGACAACAAGATTAACAAATTATGATCTCAGTTGGCAAATCTTCGTTTACTCAGTTACATTGCGATAAGTCAATCATAAACTACGTGCTGATTCCAGCAAAAATAGGAAACAAAGTCAGGCGAAAATGGCAATAGAAAATATTGAGGGCAGCCTGAAAGTAGGCAACATAAATTTTGCACAGTTTGAGCTGCGCGTGTAAACAATGCAAACTATGCCAAATAATTTGTTAGAGCTCTCTCATATTTAATTTGATTATTTTATAAATAAAATAAACAACAACGCAAAAGTACAACAACAACAACAAATTTGCCACTGGCAGCCTGCATACAACTTTAATGTGCTGCAACGAGTGGCAAATTAAAGCTGCAGCTTAAAAGTATGCAACGCAATTTGCGAACAAGTGAACAATTTAATTGACTTTTTTGCTGCCTGCTTTTGTGCGCCAGTTGTAAATGAACCCATGCCATAAATTCACAAATTGAGCATGTTATCATCTGCAATCTACGCAGCTTTATTGTTGCCATCCGTGGTGCACACTCCCTGTAAAGATATAAAAAGCATTTAACAATTATTACTCAAATGGCGCAAATATTACGCATTACATGCAGTTAATGTCGCCGGGCTGGGCTAATATAATCAGCTGTTTTCAATATCGTAAAATACGACATTCCTTCTATGAACTGTTTGACGTAACTTTCTATATGTATAAATAAATAATTAAATGCGCTCATGTTTTTGATTATCATTTTTATCCTTGAAATTTCATTTTCTTCTTTGTTTATCTCATGTTATCTTATCTGGAACTAAGCAACTTTGTCTGTCCCGACAGCAACTAATTGGGGGTAATATCAAACGGATTTACGATATTCCAAGAATAACAAGTTGTCGAATCTGTTGCACAATGGCAATAACAAATGCTCTTTATTTTACTTGAATTCGTAAATATGATCGTAACTTAAAGACAGCCCGGTTGGGTTGGCCTGACCCTGCCACACTTCAAGGTGGAACCATTGAAATAGGGACTCCACTTGGGACAGTCCTTTATGCTGCCTGACTTCAGTATCCACAAGTTTGTGCAGTAGACATAGCTGAAAGATCGAATATATATAATATAGTAGATGAGAGGAGTTCGTTATGCTCCGCTTCAGCTTACCTGGTGCACACGGTATCGTTGGGAATCGCGTAGGAGTGAATACCCAAGGAAGCTGAGTTGCAAACATCTGTGGGCGTAGCCGGAGTCGTCACAGGCTCTGGTGTTGTCTCAGTTGTTGTTGATTCGGTTGTGGGCTCTGGTGTGGGCTCTTCACTCGGTGCCGGAGAAGGCTCTGGTGAAGGTTCTGGAGATGGCTCTGGAGATGGCTCCGGAGAGGGCTCTGGAGAAGGTTCAGGCGATGGCTCCTCAGAAGGCTCCGGAGAGGGCTCTGGAGAGGGCTCTGGAGATGGCTCTGGAGATGGCTCTGGAGAAGGTTCTGGTGAAGGTTCAGGCGATGGCTTCTCAGTAGGCTCCGGAGAGGGCTCTGGAGAGGGCTCTGGAGATGGCTCTGGAGATGGCTCTGGAGATGGCTCTGGAGAAGGTTCTGGTGAAGGTTCAGGCGATGGCTTCTCAGTAGGCTCCGGAGAGGGCTCTGGAGAGGGCTCTGGAGATGGCTCTGGAGAAGGTTCAGGCGATGGCTTCTCAGTGGGCTCCGGAGAGGGCTCTGGAGATGGCTCTGGAGATGGCTCTGGAGATGGCTCTGGAGAAGGTTCTGGTGAAGGTTCAGGCGATGGCTTCTCAGTAGGCTCCGGAGAGGGCTCTGGAGAGGGCTCTGGAGATGGCTCTGGAGATGGCTCTGGAGATGGCTCTGGAGAAGGTTCTGGTGAAGGTTCAGGCGATGGCTTCTCAGTAGGCTCCGGAGAGGGCTCTGGAGAGGGCTCTGGAGATGGCTCTGGAGAAGGTTCAGGCGATGGCTTCTCAGTGGGCTCCGGAGAGGGCTCTGGAGATGGCTCTGGAGAGGGCTCTGGAGATGGCTCTGGAGAAGGTTCAGGCGATGGCTTCTCAGTGGGCTCCGGAGAGGGCTCTGGAGATGGCTCTGGAGATGGCTCTGGAGAAGGTTCTGGTGAAGGTTCAGGCGATGGCTTCTCAGTAGGCTCCGGAGAGGGCTCTGGAGATGGCTCTGGAGATGGCTCTGGAGAAGGTTCAGGCGATGGCTTCTCAGTGGGCTCCGGAGAGGGCTCTGGAGATGGCTCTGGAGAGGGCTCTGGAGATGGCTCTGGAGAAGGTTCAGGCGATGGCTTCTCAGTGGGCTCCGGAGAGGGCTCTGGAGATGGCTCTGGAGATGGCTCTGGAGAAGGTTCTGGTGAAGGTTCAGGCGATGGCTCCGGAGATGGCTCTGGAGAGGGCTCAGGTGAAGGTTCTGGTGAAGGTTCTGGGGAAGGTTCAGGCGATGGCTCCTTAGTGGGTTCCGGAGAGGGCTCCGGAGATGGCTCTGGCGAAGGTTCTGGCTTTGGTTCTTCAGTGGGTTTTGGCGTAGGCCTTTGAGTTGGCTCCGGTGTTGGCTCTAGACAAGTGGGTGCAATATTCCTGCCACAGATATTGGGCAGATCCTTGTTACAAACGTAGTCGCCGGCGCAAGTGCCGGTTAGGTAAGATGGTGTATCTTGGCCCAAGCACAGGGCGAAGGTGCGGGGTCCAGTGCAGGCAAATTTCCTTTCCTTGTTGCACTGGCCACACGCATCACTCTGTAGGATGCACAGCGCAAGGCCGAGCAAAAGTAAAGTGAAACGAAGCATCGCAGGTAAATGCAAGCTGAGTGCATTATCGACAAAGTGCAACACGCTTTTATATCGTATCGAAGGCTTATCGAGGTCTAATCTGGCTGGAAAACTAACAGCAGGAAAGGGACAGATAGAGAGAGGGAATGTGAGAAAGAGAGAGCGACAGCGCGTGCATAGACCCGTCCAAGGTAGCGACGGATTTGGAGGAACGCTTTCTTTATGAACTGATAAGACAATCCACACCTCGACACCTTCGCTCTGCTGCCGCAAAGTATGCCCCGTCGCAGTTATCTAAATTGTGGTCTAAATCCGGCAAGGTCGCCACATAGATTGTGGCCAAAAAAAAAATGCTATTTAAACTTGGCCAACACCGCAGACAGACAACAGTCAAGAGGAAAAAAACTCCAAAACAAGGCGTGGAAAAAAAAGATGTGCCAAAACAACAACAAGACAATTCTGACGCAGTTGCTCCTGCTCGCTGGCCTCGTGGCCGGCAGCATGGCAGCAGATGAGTGTAATGTGTGTAATAGCGTGAATAACATGGCCTGCTACTCGGTTAACCAGACGCAGGCCTGTGACGCTAGCAATGTACCCAGCTATGTGCCCTACGATTGCCCCGCCGGTTATGTGTGTGTAAGTGGAACCGATGGAGTACTCTGTATGCCGGAGTCGAGCACCACGGTGGCCACGTGTGAGCAGTGCAATAAGTGTGATGCCAACATGACATTCGCCTGCACCGGCACCAGCAGCTACACACTCTGTGAGGGCACAACGACACCACAAGTGGAATCCGGCAGCAGCAGCTGCCCCAGCGGTTATGTCTGCAATCTGAACTCTCCCTACATCTGCCTGCCCAGCAGCAGTGCTGTGCCCAGTTGTTCCTATGCAGATGACACCACAACTAGTACCACAGCCAGTAGCTCCACGGTGGACACGACGACAGCGACGACTCCTCCCTCGACCAGCAATGCCGCCACCTACTGCGCTGCTGTACAATCGCAGGGTACATTTGCTGTGGGGGATTACACGGCGACCACATGTCGCCAATATATCTATTGCTACCTGCTCAATGGCAATTGGTTGGGCCAGAAGTACACGTGTCCCGGCAGCACCTACTACGATCGCAGCACACGCACCTGTGTCACCTCTGTGCCCTCCGATTGCTACACTCCGCTCTCCACCACAACCAGCACAACGCCAGCTCCGACACTCAATAGCAATCCCAAGGCGTATTGTGCCAAGTTGCAGATACAGGATTCATACCTGGTACCCAATACCAAGTGCCGGCAATATGTCAAATGTTTCGAACTCAATGGCAGCTGGACAGGATCGAAGTATAACTGTCCGGGTAGCCTGTATTACAACGCCGTAAGCAGGCTCTGTGAGAGCAGCCAGCCGGATAGCTGCTAGGAGGAGGAGGGAAGAAGAGAAGGAGAGGAGGAAGAGTGAAAGAGGAGCAGGGATAGTTAGTTCCTGTTTATATATTTTCTTTTGTTTTTAAGTACAGTTGCTCGGCTTGATGTAGACGCAGCTCTGCTCAACCGCCTCGAAGTAGGAGCTATTGGGGCAATCGTATTCGGTTGCCTTGACGCTGCTCCTGGTGTAGTAGCAATCGATGTAGCTGCAAAGAGGGATAAATCAATAAATATATCTATAATCCATAATCCTACACTCTCAAACTTACCGCTTGCAATACTCATCCCTGGGTGAAGTCTCATACAATCCCGACTTGGCCTTCTCCCGGCACACCTCAGTTGCATTACTCGACGGAGCTGGGGTAGTGGAAGTGGACGTGGACACCGTGGAGTTGGGCGTGGTAGTAGCCTCCGTAGTTGTCGTTGATGTTGTGCTGCTCGTTGTGCTCACCAGATCATCGTCTATATCGCAGGTAATCGTCTGTCCCGCCGTCTCCTGCACACAAACCGAGGTGCTGCTGGCATCGCAAACCATACCAGTTGGACACTTGCCATACGCTCCCGTGGGCTGTGAGGCACCGTAGCACATCTGGAAGTAACCACGGCTCTGGCAGGCGAACAGATAGTTCCGCTGGGCACTACACAGTCCACACTTGCTGGTATCGCCACAACTGGGCGGACGCTGGGCACTTTTCTGCACACAGATGGCGTCCAGATTGCTGCACTGGAAGCCATCCAGGCAGTGGTACAAGTGATCCGTGTAGGGTTTGTTGTCTAGGAGGGGCAGGAGGGGGGAATTAGTAGTATGTAGGTTGTATGGATTGTGGAGTACTCACCTCCAAAGCACATGTAGTACGAGGTAGAATTGATGCAGGCTGCCCTATTGGTCTGACAGACATTGCAATCGCTGAGGATCTGCCCCACCAGGCAGGCCAGTACCAGCTAGAAGTAGATGATCTTTAGCTAGTTTCTTTTTTTTTATAGGGTTTTTTTTATTTTCATCTCTTACCACAGCCACAATTTGCAACACTTTCGCAACTTGCACACTCATTTTAGCACTTTCTTTTTTTAATCCTTTCGGTTTTTTTTTTTCTTTTCTAAGGAGTAAGTTTTCTCTGCTCCGTCTGCTCACTGTCAAGGTTCCGTTGATACTAAACTACCTTAATCATCTGGCTACCGTATTATAACTTTCGTGTTCTTAACAAGTGAAATTTTCTATGTTTGTCGAGGTCTTCATAAATAGACAGGCCGACATGATGCTAATTGTTTTATTTGTCTTAGGCTTTCCACTTGATTGCCCTGCGATGGTTTATGATCTTAGCTAAAAAAAAAAAAAAAAAAAAACCCAAATGAAACTTGGCGGATGGAGAGTTCTTGCTTTCCCAAAATTCTAATTTAGTAATGTAATGTTGACATATTTAACTGCTGAGAGTTTCTAAATCTTTTTTAAGAGTTTGCAAGAAATTCTTGGGCATAGAATTGGGTTAGCTCAAGTAGGGAAAGACTTTTAAAAATATAGTGAATTCTTATCATACTACGATTTCAATGATTCCCAACATTTTCAGCATTTATCTTTCAGAATGTTTAACTTTATCTATGAGAATCTTTAAAATAACTTTATAAACAGTTTTAGTAATAGTTAAAATTTTTTTTTTTATTTCAAAAATATATCGGCATAGTATCGTATATATATTATGCATAACTAGAGCAGACAACCTGCACTTGTGGGTTGCACAGTACCGCAGACACTGTTGGTGGCAACAAAGTAGGGTTTCGCTGTGGTGCAGTTCACCACGCTGCCCAGCCAGGAGGATTTGTAGCTGCAGTGGATGAAGCTGTGGAGTGGGAAGAAGTAGAAGTAGTTCAGGTAGTTACAGATATAGATATATATATATATAGCTCACCTTGTGCACACGGTATCATTGGGTATGGCAAAACGACCTGCTGTCTGTTGTTCCTGGCAAAAGGAGCTTGCATCGGTGGGCGTGGCTGCTGTGGTCGTTGTGCTGTTCCCTGGACTCTCTGTGCTAGTTGTGCTAGTAGGATCATCATTGGGATCCTCGGCATCTCTGTCACAGGTCTCCAATGGATCTGGTTCGCAGAGCTGAGTACATGGAGTACCTGCTGCTGCGTCCGTAATTTGACAGTAATTGTTGACAGGGCAGGATATTCCCGATCCCGATACAGCTCCGTTCGAGCAATACGCAAAGGTAGTGCGTGAGGTGCAGGCGAACACCTGAGTTCCATCACACTGGGAGCACTGCGAGGTGTCTCCACAAGCAGGCGTGACTCCGGTAATGTTGGCCATGCACATGTCACCAAGTGCCGTGCAGATGGGTTTATTATCCGGACAAGTTACGGTATAGCTGGCATTGGGTACACCTAAACAGAGTCTATAGATCGTTTACCTTATAGATTTCATTGCGAACTCACCATCAAAGCAGAGCTGCGCTGTGTTCTCATCGATGCAGGCATGCGATCCATAGCAATGTCCACAGATGGCCTCGACGAGTCCCGCCTGGTAGAGCAAGATCCCCAGCAGGGAGATCAGTGCAACGTGTTGGATCTTCGACATGGCTTTTGCGTGGCTAATGAGGTGCTACCATCTAGCCAAATGCCTTATAAATGCTATGGCCTGCCAACCCCTAATCTTTACAATCCCAGCGCGTTATCTTTCAATGCTACACGGAACTCATAAATATATTGGCTACTGTGCAGGGTAATCTACTCGTAAAATGCTTGGATAAACAGCCACTGTTTGTAAGATCTAAAGCCGAGCATAAAAATGGAAGATCTTATCGTAGATATAGTAGAGTGAGATCAGCGAGAGTTACCCGTATAAAAGTGCGACATATCTTGAAAGATCACTTTAGTCTCTTAAGAAGAAGCGTAATTGAAGTACAACATGCAGCACACAAATCTGGTGAGTTTCAGCTATGAAAGAGTTTCCTAGACTAAGTAAAACCTTTCCCATCTGTAGTTCCTCGTGATGACCCTCACTGTCTGCCTGATGGCCTTCGCCGCCGGTCAGGTCTGCAATCGCTGCATGGATAACAACATCGCCTGCGTCAACCAGACCCACTTCAAGTACTGCATCAACTATTCCCCCATCAGTGATCAGGTACTATCATGTGGTGCGGGCAAGGTCTGCACCGAACTTGATGCTCTCTGCGTTAGCGAGGGAGTCTGGGATCCTGTCTGTACGGACGATGATATCGATTGCAAAACCTGCGATGCCTCTGTGCTATTTATCTGCACCAGTCGCACCACATTCCAGATGTGCAACGGAACCTCCGTCACCGGCAACACTCTCACCTGTCCCACAGACACATACTGCTCCATCAATTCGGGTGATTTCTGCGTCAAGGAGTGCGCTCTGACTAATGGCAAATACGAATGCAATAGAGATGCGCCTTAAATTAAAACTGTTTCTAAGAAGTTGCGAAAATTCAATAAAAATAAATATAATAAAATAAAACCTTTAATTGAAAGATAAAAGATCATTTTCTAAGCTTAACTAAAACCTTCCCCGGAAGGCCTTTAAAATAAGACAGATACACAGGCAGGTGAACAAGTCTCTCCCTTGATTCTTCCAAGAAACTGGTACGGCTGAGCGTGCTAAGAGAGAAAAATAAGATTTAGTATTTTCGGAGTTACGATATTAAATCGTAACAGGAACACAGCAAAGAATAACAAGCGTGAGAAAGGAGACAAGTCAAGAGAGAAGAGGTAGAAGAGAGACAGAGAGTTTTCAAATACGATTAATATCGATTTTCTTCATCGATACACGAAATTATAACAGGCGCACAGGGAAAGTAGCAGGCAAAGAGCCGCAGAAAATCAGTGAGAGCAAAGTGAGAGCGAAAGAGAAGTGAGAGCGAGTGAGGTGAGAGCGAGAGCTGCAAAGAGTACAATGTGAAGGGAGCAAGACAAAGCAGCACGTGCAATGCGTGTTTTGATCGAACTGCAGTCTGTCTCGCTCACACTGCCAACGCACTGCACACTCTCTCTCTCTCTCCCTCTGGCACTGAACTCGCTTAAAGCTAACGTTTGGTACTATATTAAAATTAGGAATATTTTAATACCTGGCTCAAGTAAACATTATATCAAAAATCGAATAATAGAGAAAAAAATACTAGAAATTTTTAATGGGTTTATTTGAGAGCAAGAGACTTTTAGATCAAAAATAAACTCAATAAGAAACACGAATGTTAATCATACTCTATAAGTATAGAGATGAGGTCTCTTTAAACATGGTATTTATTGCTGGCAGTATTATCATCGCGATCGCAGATATCTCCCAGATCGGGTTCGCAGACCAAAACACACGGATTACCTACTGCTGCGCCGTTAACTGAGCAGAAGTTATCGGGGGGACAGGATATGCCAGAACCTTGAACTTCTCCGTTCGAGCAATACGCAAAGGTAGTGCGTGAGGTGCAGGCGTAAACCCGTGAGTCATCACACTGGGAGCACTGCGAAGTATCTTCACATGCAGGCGTTACACCAGTAATATTATTTAAGCACATGGCGCCAAATTCAGTGCAGATGGGCTTATTATCCGGACAAGTTATGGTATAGCTGGCATTGGGTACACCTAATAAAAGTCTATAGATCGTTACCTAGTAATACATTTATCTTACTCACCATTAAAGCAAAGCTGCGCTGTGTTCTCATTGATGCAGGCATGCGATCCATAGCAGCGTCCACAGAGAGCCTCGACGAATCCCGCCTGGAAGAGAAAGATCGTCAGCAGAAAGATCAGTGCAATGCGTTGAATCTTCGACATGGCTTCTGCTTTGCTTATGGGATGCACTGACTTAAGCAAATGCCTTTTAAATGCAACAATCCGCTAAGACGATATCTTTATGATCTCTATGAGTTAAGCCCCATGAAACACGGAACTCATTAATATATTGGCTACTTTGCAGGCTAATTAATCTTGGATAAATAGCCACTGTTTACGTACATATTAATGGAAAATCTTATCGGAGATATAGTAAGAGATCAGCAGGAGCTATGCGTATTAATGTGGACAAATCTTAAAAGATCACTCTAGTCTCTCAGAAAGCGGCGAAATTAAAGTACAACATGCAGCAGACAAATCTGGTGAGTTTCAGCTATAAGAGTGGAACCTGAAGTTAGGAAAACCCTCTGAAACATTCTTCCCATTTGTAGTTCCTTGTGATGATCCTCGCTTTCTGCCTTGTGGCCTTTACCGCTGGACAGGTCTGCAATCGCTGCATGGCGAACAACATTGCCTGCTCCAATCGGACCCACTTCAAGTTCTGCATCAACGATTCTCCCATCAGCGATCAGCTACTGTATTGTGGTCCGGGCAAGGTCTGCACCGATCTTGACGTGCTCTGCGTTAGCGAGGGAGTCTGGGATCCTGTCTGTTCGGACGATTGCAAAACCTGCGATGGATCCCAACTGTTTGTCTGCACCAGTCGCACTACGTTCCAGATGTGCAAAGGTTTATCCCTTACCGGTACGCCCTACACCTGTCCTACGGGAACTTACTGCTCCATCGATTCGGGCGAGTTCTGCGTCAGAGCATGCGCTCTTCCCAACAGAAAATTCGAGTGCAATAGGGCAGCGCCTTAAATTCTTCTCTTAAATAATATTACAACAGATTGAGGGATAAAAAATACGATTAATATCGATTTTCTTCATCGATACACGAAATTATAACAGGCGCACAGGGTAAGTAGCAGGCACAGCGCTGCAGAAAGTCAGTGAGAGCAAAGTGAGAGCGAAAGAGAAGTGAGAGCGAGAGCTGCAAAGTAACATAGGGTTGTCAGAGCAGCAGCACGTGCGAGGCTTGTTTTGATCGAGCTGCAGTCTCTCCCGCTCCCACTGCCTCTCTCCACGCTCTCCCTTTCAATCTCACATTGTTTCTCTCCCTGCCAACATGATTGCGTGGGCTTGCCTGCTGCTCACTCTGCGTGCCTGGTATTATTTTATTCAGCGTCGAACTGGATGCAACCCTTTTTTATTATTTTAGTTTATTTATAAAGAACTTCCCATTGGCGTCCCTCACCTTATCACTCTTTTCACAACTTTCAAAACAATTCCAGAGAATCCGAGGGCTGTGATTTCATAGCTGACCATGAAAAAAAGATTCTACGAAACAACAAAGTCGCCGTAAATAAAGCTTACTTATCGCTGACAGTTTTGCAGACTCGTTTAATAAACTTTAGACTAAAAATTACCCGAAATATACAAAAATAATCAAGAATATTAATATTATAATTAAATTATGAGTTAACATTGACCCAAATTCGCTTTGAAATAATTTAATTAAATTAAACATATGATTTGCTTTTATAGAGGTTAAAGTGACGCCGTAATATTACAGCCAGACATTATTATAATATTATTATTTTTTTTTATTATGACATATTCTGTTATGCAGCAGCAGCAGCGATTTGTCAGCACTTTCACGCTTGCAGGCACTCGCTGTCAGGCCTTGCCCAACATTTAATCGATGTGAAGGTGTAAAGCAGCAGCAACACCTGTAAATTTGCAACAGGAAATATTTGGATTATGTAGAGTAGAGTCACCCTACCTCCCCCCCTATGTCACGCCCACGCCTAATGCCATTGACTGCTTTTCCATCCGACACTCGCTGCCGCATCTAATTGTTTTTGTTTTTTTTTGTAGTTGCTGCTCCCGTTGCGTTTTGTTACTGCAATTAATAATAAAAGTGTATTTAAGCGTTTTTGTTGTTTATTTTGGAGCAACTAAAAAGCGCAAAGCGTCAACAAATTGCGGTCATTAAACCTCTCTCATGTCACACCGTGTGGCAGCATAAATTGTCGCCACATCGCCGCACGCGCAACATTGCAGTTAGTGTGGGCAACGCGCGCGCATCTCCGGCTAAGGAATACCCTAAGTGATAAATAGTACAATGTACCGTGTCGCGACGCTACTCTGGTGCCTGCTCGTCCTGGCTGCGTGTAAGGTTCCTACGCCCCGGCCGCATACGAACAGCTGGCGGGATCTGATCTTTGGCAACAAGTGGCTCACGCCCACGTCAACGCGTCAACGGGAAGCCAAGTGTGGGTCCGGCTGGAGCAGAGTGAATACAACTAATGGATAACGAATCATACTCATACTGCACTCCTTCCCTCACAGTTCTGCCCATATTCGCGCTGGTTCCCATCGGACCCAGCACCTGTGCAGCGCCCTCTGGGGAGGCAGGGAACTGCATACCCAGCAAGGACTGTGTGCTACGCAATGGCATCCCGGCGGGTCCATGTGGCGGAGGTTATGGCGTCTGTTGTATTTGTAAGTGAAGGAGAGGATAACCTTATACAAAAAAATAAATTTCTTCAGGAAAATTAAAAACAAAGTGAAGTGTGTCTAAAGAAAAACCCGCGATTTACAATTTTGAAAAAAAAATGTTGTTGAAAAATCATAGGGTGGAACCTTACCTAAATTTCCAAAATATAAAAAAAAAGCTATTTCTTAAATGCAGAAACACTCAGGTTGTTAAAACATAAACAAAATGTCATTCCACTTGAAAATCGTTTGATTTTTAAGAAAGTTATGATCTTTGTAAAATTCGTGTATCAGACCTGTTGAGGGTGTAACATGTGTAATTTTTTTAACATTTGGACATGATTTTTGGGTCAAAATTAAGTATCGTTTAAAATCGATTTAAACAATTGTTTAGTACTAATTTTGACCTCAGCAATCGATTAAAATTAAAAACCCGTGATTTGAAATTTTGAAAAAAAAAAATGTTGTTGAAAAATCATAGGGTGGAACCTTACCTAAATTTCCAAAATATCGAAAAAATTAAAAAGTCCATTTCGCTATTTCTTAAATGTAGAACCACTCAGGTTGTTAAAACATAAGCAAAATGTCATTCCGCGTGAATATCGTTTGATTTTTAAGAAAGTTACGATCTGTGTAAAATGAGGGTACCAGGCCTGCTGAGGATGTTACATGTCTAATTTTTTCACCATTTCGACATGATTTTTGGGCCGAAATTAAGTATCGTTTAAAATCGTTTTAAACAATTGTTTAGTACTAATATTGACCTCCACAATCGATTAAAATTAAAAACCCGCGATTTAAAATTTTGGAAAAAAAAATTTTGTTGAAAAATCATAGGGGGGACCCTTACATAAATTTGAAAAAAAATATCAAAAAATTTCAAAAAGTCCATTTTGCAATTGCTTAAACATAAACACATACGTTTGCAAAAAGTTAAGTTAGGAGAAAGTTTGGTTCAGTAGAATCTCTTTAAAGTTTAAGCCATAATAAGCATTGTAAGGACTGAGCAACTGAAAATTCCATGAGAATTCTCTAAAATATAACCAGTCCTAACTACTTTTTTAATATTTTAAATATATCATAATATCATAATATATAATTAATATCATACTATTTCAACCCTTTCCCCAGTTCTGCAGACCTGCGGCGGTGTGATACGCGAAAACTCCACATACTTTGTGAATCCCAACCATCCGGATGTGTACGATGGCACAGGCAGCTGCCAGGTGACTGTGCAAAAGCTGCATCCCGACATCTGTCAATTGCGCCTGGACCTGGATATGTTTTCCATAGCGCCACCCGAGGCGGCTAACCACTTGTGCAATCAGGATCAACTGTTGATATCGGGCGGCAGTCCCACGCCCACCATATGCGGCAGTTCGACCGGTGACCACAGTGAGTTCACAGCGTTGAAAGTCCAACAAATCCCAAAAGTCCACAAGCTAATTAACCCACGTCTCCCCCGGCACCACCTCTGCACCTGCACCTGCACCCCCAGTGTACATCGATGCGGGCCTGGGCCAGAGCAATCCGATTGTGTTGTCAGTGATAACCAGCGGCAGCTTTCCGCGCTTGTGGCGCATACGCGTGACCCAGATACATTGTGGCAGCATTAGTCGTGCGGATCAGGGTTGCCTGCAGTACTATACGGCCATCAGTGGACGCGTGAGGAGCTTCAATTACAATTCCATGGCTGGGAGGCAGCTCTCCAATCAGGACTACAGCATCTGCATACGCAGCGAACGTAATTTCTGCGGCATACAGTACAATGCCTGCCCCGATCTGGAGAACAATCGTTCCCGGGCATTTACCATATCGGGTAACTCGAATAATCCTGTGCCCACCATGGTGGGTACTGGTAGTGCAGGTGCCGGTGGTGCTGCAGCGCCCGCGGGCAGTGGTTGTGTCAGCGATTGGTTGCTCATCGGTTGCATACGCTCTGCGGATCGCATTCCTCCGCTGCCCAATTGCGAGGATCGTGTGTGTGGTGGAACCTTCAGTGCCGAGGCGGGCATGCTGGCCAAGACGGTGCAGTGTAAGTGGGGGAGCGCGGAATCTATGCTGTCTAATCCTCTGTTAATCCTTCTCCTCTCTCTCTCTCTCTTCCTTGCAGCCAGCGTGCGTCCCTTTCGTCTCTACTTTCACACCGATGGCGTAGAGGCACCCAACGACATTGATAATCGCGGCTTTTGCCTGGACTATGTGCAGCAACCCTGCACAAACGGTTTCTGAGCAACTCTATATACTCAATTCTTCTCAATTTAATAAATATGTATTTTATTTATTTTCGTAGTTAATTTAAGGCTAAATTAAGCTTAAGCTAAGTTAATTTCGAAAGCACAATTCAAATCTCGCAATGCGATGTACAAATTATAAAAAAACAGGGACGTAGAGTTTGGGTTGGGGGGGAGTGAGAGATAAATTCTCAATTTTGGAAACTCTAAAATACAATTTGTTTTGACTATGCATACCATATACAATTACAGTGTTTATAAATTAAGAATATGATTAATTTTAATACTTAGCTCAAGTAGAAAACAAAAAATCGAATAACAGAGAAAAAAAACTAAGAGAACTTTTTAAGGACTTTTTCGTTGTAGTTGTTGTTGTTTTTCTTGTGTGTTGTGTTTGCGCACTTGTCGTTTTCAGATTTGGTAGGGAGTGGGGGAGTATCGATTGCAGTGACGGTTCCAGTTCTAGTTCTACTTTGATTAGGTTTTCCGGTTTCACTTCTACTGCCAGTTTCAGTTCCTTTTGCTAGTTCCAGTTGCGGTTCCATTATCTAGCTATTCCCTTGCTAGTTCCAGTTCCGGTTCCACTAACTGATCCTGCTGCTGCTGCACGTGAGATCTCCAAATTTCAGTCTGTGCATGCATAGTTCGACTTGTGACATCATCACTGGGTTGCTTGAGACGTGGGGGGAGACGTGGGGGGAGAACATGGTATATAGGGTATCCGACGAATCCTTAGCTCTAATAGGTTTGTATTAGGGCAGCCACATGCTGTTTCTCCTCGTCGGTGAGACCGTTCTTCAGCGTGCGACGCACTGCAACAAATACACAAAGAAAAGTTAATAAAACTCGATTTAGCATCAGATTTAGCACATATATATTTCAATTTGGAAAAGCTTTGCAAGGCGTAGCACATGCGTAGTTAGTGATTTTTGTTTCTCTTTAAACTGAGTTAAGATCATGCAATTTGTATAGTAATTTGAACTGGCTGAGGCGCTATGGTAGAATGCAGGACAAGATTTTTTTTTGGGGGAGGTAGAGTTTTCTCCGCATATTCAACTCGTCAAAAACAAAACTCAACAATGAAAATCGAACAAAAAGCAAAAAAGAAAAGCAAATGAAACGTTTTGTCAACACTAACCAAAAATAGGTGTAAAACCCAAACTAAAAAAAAACATATGGCTTTGTTTCTTTTCGGATTTATCGGAACGGTTTGCACCCATCTAGGGCGATGCTGCTCTTTCGACTGTGAATCCTTCGCGCGTGCGGCTGCGTTTCACTTCGTTGTTCAAATTGATCGATTGATTGATTGATTGATTGTTTGGTTGGTTGTTTGGTTGGTATTGTTGGGTGCGTTAATGGTAATAGATAATAAAATATAAAATTAAAACCCAATATAATAGGAGACCGATTCGTAAGCTTGCACAACTAAAAAATCAATTAGCAAAGCATTTTACGGAAGGATGAGGGGACGGAAGGGGGGGACAATTCTCAAGAATTATTCTATTGGTTTTGAATTATTTTTCCTTGATCAAATCACTTCAGATTGTGTGTGTGTGTATGTGTGTGTGCGTGGCCAGCTAACGGTGCTAAACATAGCGCGCTGTGTGTGAGTGTAATCCAAAAGATAAACCAACACCATGATTAAATTTCAATTTCAGTTTTGAGGTTAGGTATCGATATGACTCTAGCCAACACTGGCCCAGAGAGAGGGAGAGAGAGGGAGGAGGTAGTGAGTGAAAGAGAGAATGAGGAATGAGATGACAACTTACAGGATTTGCGATCCGCATTACGCGTACGCTTACGCTCACGTGGTGTGGTCCGTGTGCCTGACGCCTTTGTGGCGGTCTTGACGAGAGATTCAAGTATTTCATCATCACCATCGGTGAACTGCTCCTCACCCTGGCGTGCAATGGGCGAACGCAGCTGCTCGGCCCGACGACGACGCCAGGTGAGCGTGCCATCAACCTGCTCTGTGCTGGGTGCGCCCAAAAGTTGCCTGCAGAAGGAGAGGAGAGAAGAGTGGGTTAATAAGCATCTATCATAGGAGATCTATCCGGATTTACTCACTTCAATTCCGCATCGGCAACATCCTCTTTGGTCTTAAACTTGGCCAAGTCAATGATTAACTTGCCACGCGTCTTATTCCTCTCCCGATGATTGGCCTTCTTCTCCAGCTGCTGCTGCACACGCTCCCTGGTGGTGCGATATTCCAGCGCAAATTCAGAGAGTGTGCGACAGAATTCATTGGGACGGGACTCGGCAACGGTGCTCTGCGGCATGCCCAGCCAGAGCAGTAGCTTGCGATAGCGATTCATCACACGACGATGCACGATCTGCAATATGATGATTCTCTCGGCACAATCAGCCAGGAAATCGACAAGTTTCTGCTTCAATGGAGGCGCACAATCATGTTTGGCAATCAATTTGAGACGATCCCACGATGCTTTACACTCCGATTCCAGCTGGGTGAGATTATAGGCCAGATCTGTATAGTCTGCCTTGGATGCACGTGTTATGGGACCAATTTCCGAATACAAATCTGTTGTATCACTGCATGTCTCCATGACCATGTGACAGAGATGATGCAACAGCGAATGCTTATGCACAGTATCCTTCACCTCCGGCACTTTGGCCAGATACTCGATCTGGAAACCCTTGACGGGCACCCCGTTCAAAAAGGTGCCCACCGACAGCAGGGTGGAGAGAATGCAGCGGAACGTACGATTCTGACGCAAGATCTCAATGCCTTGTTTGAGATCCATCAGTGGTTCGGCAATTTCCTTCTGCAAATGAAAGAGGGAGGTTATTAAAAGATCAGATCAGAGTATCTAACCAGACCTACCTCGCAGTTGTCAAAGTCCAGACGGAAGGCCCAGAGCTTTAGGCGTGCATCCAGCTCTGAAATCGAGGCGAGTGTCAACAGAAACTGCTCCGCACTGCCCAGTGGCAACTCTGGATTCAACATTTGTGCCTCCTGTATCTTGCCACGTTCCTCATCCGATGGCAGCATGTTCAACAATTTATCGATACCCTCACGTGTCACCACGGTTGCATCCATTTTCAAGATGGCCGCCTTGATGGCACGCGGCGGTGGCAGCTTGGTGATCGCGATATTTATCGCATTCGATCGCTTGTGATCCAGCACGATGATCTCCTTGCTCTTGTTCAGCTCTTGTTGCTTCTGCAGCGCCAAGGAGAAGAGAGAGAGAGAGAGAGTTAGCTTAGATTTCTCAAAAACAAAGATAGATGTAGGAACAGGAACATGTGTAGGGGAAGTGAGGGAGAGAGAGGAGGCAAGACAACAGGTGTAAACAAAAGGAGTAAGTTCTGTGTTGGAGAGTGTAACATAAAAGAGCATAGTAAACCGACACCGAGTGAAAGAGTGTAACTGAGTGCTAACAGAGAGTGAGAGTGAGAGAGACATAGAGAGTGACACAGACCGTACACATAAACATAATACGAGTGAGTGACAGAGTGCGATAACGCGAGAGAGAGAGAGAGATAAAGTGTAAACATAACATAAAACACATTGCACTCACCTCCTAAAACATTCGTATAGATTTGTTTTATACATTTTTAGATTTTTATTTATATTGTATATATATTTTTTATTGAGGGTTTAGCACAACATTTATGTACGGTAGGTAGGTAGATCGAGTTATATATCCGCAAACAGACCGTTGACATATATTCAGAAATTTTAGAAAACATATCCGGAAAGAGAATACAAAATACAAATATCATTCGCATATTATATCGTGGTTATACTTAGACTAAGAGATAGCGTGAGAGAGTAAGAGAAAGAGAGAGACAGATAGAGAGAGAGAGAGAGAGGCTAACAGACTTATTATTGACACATTCAATTGGAATTTCGATTACCTCGCGCCAATGCAATCTATAACTAACCCCCACTTAAACCCTATTCGAAAGGGACTTAATCCCCCAGGGAGTTACGCACCTTGGTCATGAGATCCTTGGCACGCGACTCGAACAGATGTTCCAGCTTCTGTGTATCCACATTGGCATTGGGCAGCTCATCCCAAATGGTCTTACCCACCACCTGTGGGATCATGTCCTCGCGTACTTCCTTCCAGAAGAGCTTGACCTGCAGAAGAAAAGAGATTGGTTTAGATAAGGTATAATCTTTTGAAGAGCTACCCTCTTCCTACCGTCTTCTTGTTCTTCTTGATGGTATTGTTGCCATTGACCAGTTCCCCATTGATGGAACCGTTGAGTGAACTGTTTACACTATTTGTCAGACTGCTTGCTCCATAGCCGCCGTAGCCGAACATGGGTGGCGGCACCAGACCGGGTGGCATCATGGGTGGAGGCAGTATACCCATGCCACCGGCTAGTGGTGGCGGTGGTGGCGGTATACCCACACTCAGGCCACGTGGCGCCAACACATCCTTCTCATCATCCGAATGCAGATCCGTAAAGTCTAGATCACATAGATTCAGCGGTCTCGCCATATTTCGCACCAGTTCCTCCCAGTGTAGTTCATTCTCCGATTTCTTCGGTTCAGGCTTTTTCAGTTCCTGATCGACGCTCGATGAGCTGGCAAAGATAACGAAAGAGGGAGGAGAGAGAGAGATGAAAGATTGCTTATCAATCGAAGAACTCGGTACAAGGTGCGTCGCTGCGTAAGCGTTGCCCTGGTCAACTGGGAAACACACACAAAGTTATAGACTATATCGTAATGAGCTGCACTGGTACCCCTCGATCATAAATGGACTATAATCCTTATCAAACTTATCAGACTTTCGCCTGGCAGCAAGATAACCAACTATCTCGATTGCGATTGCAATAACCAAAGAAAGAAAAAGATAGAAATATCAAGAAAGAACAAAAACCTTCAGACTTCGTGTCGAATTTAGACTAAAAGACAATCCCCCCTCGATCAATAATGCCGCACTGAAACATGGAACTAATGCTTCAGTTGCAGAAAAAAAAAACAAGTAAAATAAGGTAACCTTTGGTCGAAGATTTTATACCCTTACAGTTTTATGACTTAGGTCTTCAATTACCTTTTCTATGCCAATGTAATACTATACAATTTGATATCCATTAAGTCTTTATGAGCTCATGGAAGGCTATAAAAACTTAAGTTGCTAGAGATATAAGGTTGTTTTATAAAACTTTAGCAGATCCATCATTTTGATTGATTATTTATATTAAAACTATGGTTTATAGTTGTTATATTTTGATACACAAGCTGAGATTCTAAAGAAAAATTCATACTCCATTGATCCTATAAAAATTATATCTTTAAGTAGTCCGATTCTTATGAAATTTTCACCAAATATTCAGGACATATTAACCAAAAGATATACAGAGTTTAATTACCATATAATAATTAATTACTGAAATATGCAAAAAATAATTATACCCCCTCTCCGAGAGTATACAAAGAAAAAGTAGCGCAAAACACTCGTAAATCTCCCACCTTGGCTATATCTTCTTTCTCGTTCTAATTTTATGATTGTACTGTGAATGAATGATAAGATTTAATTATATTACCCGTTTGCGGCGCCTATAAAAGACGTTGCTGAACTGGCTACAAATCATAGTCTATCAATAGGTTTCAAACAAAATGGATGTAAGTGCAGCAGCTCATAAAACCTGCAATTGCTACGTTTATAGTTTTATTGACTTGGATTAACCCATTTTCCCCTCTCCCTCCTGCAGTTCGAGACAATTGTGGAAAAATCGAAGGCCTTCAGCAGCAAGCCTCCACCAGAGGTCTATCTGGAATTCTACGGTCTGTACAAGCAGGCTAAGGATGGTGATATCAACATCGAGAAACCCGCCGATGCTGAGGGTGCTGCCAAATACGATGCCTGGCTGAGCCGCAAGGGACTTACTATCGATCAGGCCAAGGCCGCTTACATTGCCCTCTATGAGAAATACTCCCCCGTCTACACATAATAAGTTGATACATTGTTGTTAGCAATTGATAATAAAAAGAAATGAGTCGACCATCAAGGCTGATAAACTAAAACCTAGAAAACCTTTGATAACCCTTGATTACCCATTTAATATTCGCAATTAAACTGGACGTTTTTTTTTTTTTTTTGTATATTGCCGCCTTATCGTAGGTGCTGCTGCTGCTGGGGCAGCATATCGAGATATCGATATCTAACGATTATTGCCATAAAATCTATATCAGCTGATGTGGGGTTTTCTCGGCGCTATATAAGCCCGGACCCTAAGCAGGAACAGCATTCAATAGCAACTGTAGCTGACTGAAGCCAAAAAAACAAAAAAAAAAGAAATATGGATGTAAGTAGTAGCTAAAAGTTCTAGGAATCGCAAGGATATTTATCGATATATATCTACTATATATATAGTTCAACACCGCCGCCGAGAAAGCCAAGACCTTCACCAAGACTCCCACCAACGATGAGTTCCTCGAGTTCTACGGTCTCTACAAGCAGGCTACCGTCGGTGATAACAACACCGCCGAGCCTGGTGCATTGGATCTGAAGGGCAAGGCCAAGTGGAATGCATGGACCAAGAACAAGGGTCTGTCCACTGATGCCGCCAAGGCTGCCTACATTGCCACCTATGAGAAGTACGCACCCAAGTACGCCTAAGTATTTGCTCAAAGATGTAAAGAATTCCCTCAGTAAATAAAAAAAAATGATCCCTAAAAAAACTTTAGATTTCTAACTTAATTTTCCAGACTCGCGACTATACCTAGTATATGTTTCAAGTGGGAAACCCAAACAGATTATCAGAACTGAAAGGTTGCACTTGTAGGAAAAAAAACCCCTAACTCATCGTTGATAAGCACAAAACGCGACTATGTAGTACAAGTGGACGCAGACTTACCGCGATATTTCACCTTTGCTCTTGCTCTTGGCAAGACCCTCTTTGGCTTTCGATATGAGGCCGGACATGCCGCCAACCATGGCAGCCCGATTGGCAGCCTCCTGTGCAGCCGATGTGGGACTGCTGGGTAAATTACTTAATTTCTGTGTTAGATCCTTAACGGTTTGATCACGTTTCAATTGTCGCAGCATTTCCTTATCATCTGTATCTGTGTGGAAGAAGAGGAACACAATTAGAGATATTTCCAGTGCTATTTCATTTTCGTACAACACACAAAAGTATGCAACGTTTACGCATGAATGAATGATATTGCGGCAGCGCGCGAAAGTATGCAACACTTTTTCGTCTCCTCCTACCTGTCGTTTCCATTGCTTGCGATGGCGATGGCGCTGGTTCTAGTTGTTGTGTCTTGCTGCTGTTAGTGAGCTGGGTTAACTGGGGTAGGTTCCACCAGCCTGGCGGAGGAGGCGGCGGCGGCGGCGGAGGTGGTGGTGGTGCCACCGCAACAGGCTTATGTATGGGACTCAAGGGTTCGGGAGCAGTTGGAACATCCAATTTCAATGGGGTCGATGCTGCATCTACACTAAAATCAAATCCTGTCGTTGCACCCGCATTCAATGTCTTCTTGGGACTCAACAAATCCTGTCCAGCGCTGGCCAAATGCTTGGGCGATTGACTCAGCTGTGTGTAGTAATTATTCAAACGATTCGCATCGTTCTCATACTTCTTGTAGGCACTGTCTCCAGTCTGTTGTATATTCTTCATGATGCCATTGATCACAGTTGCGTTGTGCTCGCGGAAGAGCATCTTTTTGGTAAGGAACTCGTGTTGAGTGTTGCAGTTGTTGTTGTTGCTGTTGCTGTTGGTGTTGCTCAGGTTGTTCAGGTTGTTGTTGCTCGCCTTGTCGAAGCTATTGTTGATGATGGAGATGCTGTGGCTGCCACTGAGCAGCTGCTTGGTGGGACTAAGCAGCAACAGGCTGTTGTTGGGCGTCTCAATCTGGTTGTTGTTGTTGGTGTGTATGTGATTGTTGTTGATGGAGTTGTTGTAGCCACTGTTGTTGTTGTTGTTGTTGCTGATCTCCTCCTGCAGCAGCGACTGCGGCGGACTGTCGCCCATTTGTATGGTTGCGGGTATAGCCGTAACTATTTGGCCTTTTTTTTGTAGTTGTTGTTTAGCGGGTGAGATCGGTGATTTGGTTAGCGGGTGACAAATGTAGGAGAAGGCAGACACGGATACAGTGAGCGATTAGCATGTGGAGAGATCAAAAGTTAGTCTTGCAGCTGGGCAGTAAGCAGAGCAGAGCAGAGAGAGAGAGAGGGGGAGCAAGCAGATCGCGTCTCCGTACTTACCATAACTCTCGCGCAGCTCACGTGCTGCAAAGATGCCATTGGCAGCCGCCTCTTCCTGCTCCCTGAGGAAGCTCTTGTGTCGCTCAGCGCGCTCCCGACGTCTTCTCAGTCCCGGCGTTACACCGGCGCCATCACGAGCTGCATAGAGAGAGAGAGGAAACATTAGCTACGTCTTGGAGTAAGCAGCTTCCCCACTTACGTTTCTTCTCCTGAAACAGTCCATTGCCAAACTCTGTGGAGTTTGTCGACCCAGAGCTATCATCCTCATCCAGGGTGGCCTGTGTGGGTGTCATGCGCAGCACTGTGCTGGGCAGCACCTTGTTCAACGGCGCTGGACTCTTGTCCGTGCTGTGTCGTCGTGACTTGCGACGTTCTGTGGTGTTTGCTCCAGGGCGATGACGTTGCGTTTTCCGTAATGAATTGTGTGGCAGGCGTCCATCGGATTCACCATCCTCGAATCTGAAGTAAAGGGAAATCAGTTAGTCTTTCTCTTACAGAACGATCTTCACCCGTCTACTCACTTCAGCACCGCCTCATACAGGTGCAGCTGATCGAGCAAATCTACATCGGTGCTAGGTTTGGACATATAACGCTGTATGACAGTCTCCATGCCCTGCTGTTCCAGCAGATCACTCTCATCGTAGAAACTATCCTGATCAGTTAAGCCAGCAAGGGTTTTATTGATCAGCGATGTGGCATAGATCACTAGCTCTGCATCTGCATTGTCGTAGTCTTTCAACAGTCTGAGAAGAAGAGAAAAATAAAGTGATTTAAACAGAGAAAAATCTTCTGCAATCCCAACCGATCCTCACCTCATTATGTTAGTCCAGGGCACTGTGCCCTGTGCCTCATCCACAGCGTGTATGGTGCTCACAAGCACATAGCAATTGGATTCGGCATATTCCACAAAGACAAGCAGTAACTTTAGCGCAGTCTTCACTACCGATCGATAATTGGAAGCGATCCGTGTGTACAGCCACTCCATGGTGGGTTGATGCCTTATCACACCATTCATGCCATCCACATAGAGCATGACCTGAGCGGGAAGAGAGACTAGATCAGTTCTGAATCTGAAATAAGAGGATCATCAAGTGATCTTACCTGTCCCAGTGCACGCAATATGTAATTCTGATAGTTCTGATCCGCACAGTTACCCACACGCACCAGACAATTGAGTCCACCCAGGGCAACAAAGGCATGCACCAGATCCTTGTCCTCCTGAAAGACCTGTTTGAGTGAGAAGAGGGCACGTCGCAGATCGCTGCCCTCCGATGAGAGGAGTTTCTCTGCAGGGGAGGGGGGAAGTCATTAATATAGGGTTTACTTAGCGTATGAGCAATGCACTTACCTATGATGGCATGAACGCGTACGCTGAGCTGTGTTCGCACCACCAGCGAGTTCTTGCGACTGCGGGAGAGAGAGAGAGAGAGAGGGAGAGGGAGAAGTAGAAAATTGAAATTAATTTTGTATGAAATTTCATTAGCAATGGCACAAAGGGGGACAGATAGAGAGAGAGGGAGAACTAAGCTTACTAGTGGCACACAAAGGCAGATAGATACGGTTCATTGACCAGTTAAGAACATTGATTACCCGCTGTGGTTGCCCCGGTGTGCCCTGCCCCCTGCCCCCTACCTTCCCCTCCCCCCATACTTCTTCTACATAATAAAAGTAATAACAAACGACGCAGATAATTGAAAATGGACTATGGAAGCATCTGAGAGAGCGAAGCCAAGTCAAGAATTCATAATGAAACTGTTCGCACAGTGCACACAACAATCACACACACACAGACACACACACACACACAGAGAGACACACCTGGCTCACTGTGAGTTGCAGATTGACAAGCCAAGACAACACAACACAAGCGGACCCATTGGGGTAACCGAGACCCAAGACCCAAGACCAAGACGAAGCCAAGTCAGTGAAGGCATCGACCCAACCGAAGCGAGCCCCGCGCACGCCTGTTGTGGAATTTTGATGCGAACTGAGGCGAATGATTTGCATGCAAGCTCGCTTCCATGACTAATACGATAAGCATGATTAGTGGAGTGGTCCCTGCTCTCTAGGGGAGCGAGCAACCTGATCCCCACTCATTGGCGCCACTACTAACTGGAGCGGAGCAGGCTTGGCTAACTGCCAGCAATTTGCGCTAGCGCGCGCGAGTCCAGGCGACATTTATATTATAATTTTTGCATAGAAGCCACATGGCAGGAGGAGGAGCAGGAGGAGGAGCAAGTACGGAGAGCTGCAGCTAGTGAAAGTCGTGTTGCCATTGCTCCTGGGCATGTGCTGCTCTGCTCTTAACTATTTTAATCCCATTATCTGCAACCCAGGCACGTCATTAGTTGCCCCTTTTGGCCTCACGCGTACTCTGCGCCCTTGCCCCGGCTGACATCACGTTTCCAGAGCAGCACCAGGATGGACGTGCAACTGGTTGAATGTGACAATGCGCTATCTGGGAGAATGATACAGTGCAGATCTGGCGGGAGCACATAAAAGAATCTCTTGACATTTTGCCATGATGAATAGGCATATATAATATGATATCTTTTATGTAGATATCTCGTTTATATAGACTATATGGAATAGTTCTAAATATGGCATAAGGAAGAGTTTCTTTCTGTTTCTTTATAGGATCGTAAAGCTTTATATTCCTCTTTCCATTTGTCTACTTTTCTCAAGATTCCTTTGCTTATTACTCTCACATTCTTAGCTGCATTCTACATACGATATATGTATTTCTTTTTATGCATTTATTATAAATTCCCTTTCTTCATTCCTCATAAATTATGTTGTATTTTCCTTAAACTATTCTCTTTTATATTTCCTTATGCACTCCTAACAAATTCCCAAGAATTTGCTGTCTTCTATTCTCTCCCTTCATTTCCATTCATTATTAAATCCCCTAGAAATATTTTTCAACTAGTTCCCAAGCTACACTACCCAATGATACCGTAACACTGCCCACATATTACCCAAGTAGGGGCATTCCAGAGCGACTTATAGACGCAAAAACCTGCCAAAGTTATGAGCGAAGCGAGTCGAAAATATAACGATGCCAACGTTTTGTCTGTCTGCCCTCTCCCTCTATCTCCTTCTCTATATATATACACCCAACTATTTTTATTATATATTTAGGTTTCTTTCGTTACGTTTTTCTTTCGCGGATTAAATGCAAATTAACTGCAAGAAAAAAAAGGAAAACAAAACCAAAGCGCAACAAGTTGCACGTACAGCGAGGCGCAATGCAAATGCGAAAATGCAAATGTCTTTGGCCAGTGAGTACCAACTGCCTGGCAGGCTGGCAGTGTGTCCCCCACACCCCAACTGCCAGTGTGTCCCCCTGTCCGGCTGTCCTCATGGCAGTTGGTCGCACAGTTTCCTGTGCCACAGATAGCGACATTTTTTATGGCCTGCGCGCGGACCTGACAGCAGCCTGGCCACAATATCTTTATTAGCAAATGGAGAAGGCGCTGGCTCCCACATCCAGACAGGAAAAGAGTGAGTCTCTGTGTGTGTGTGTCTGTGGTGAAAGGCCAAGCCACCCACGAGCAGCTGTCCCAGAAACCCAGCTCCATATGCATTTTCCGCACTTTCCCGACAAAACAAAAAAAAAGAAGAAGGAAAATGAGTTCAAGGCAAGCAAAAAAGTGAAAATCAAGGCTAGTTGGGGTAGGGTAGGTTACTCTACAGGGTATGTGGTTAGACCAGGCTACTCTAGAGGGCATGCGGATAGATCAGTCTAGCTTAAAGGGTATGTGGATAGTAGGGGAGACTCACCTGGACTGCAGTCCCTCGATATCCTCTGCCTGCTCGGCCAGCGATGATTCCAGATCCAAATAGGCGCCAAAGTCACCATCCTTGTACACTTGTATAGCGGCATCATCGATCTGCAAGTGAAGAAGAAAGAGAGAGGGAGAGAGTAATGAGTGAGTGAGTGAGACCGAAGGTAATTATAAGCGAAATGTGGCTGCAACTACCGCGAGACTACCGCACTACGCAGTAAAAGTTGTTTATGGACGAGAGAGGCCGAAAAAAGAGAAAGATGTCGATGACGAAGCTGAAGATGAAGCTGGAGCTGAAGATGAAGCTGAACCAAAGAACGTTGTGAGTGAGTGACGGTTGCAGCAGCAGCAGGTTGCGATGCTGCACGTCGCCAGTTGCATTGAAAGTGCCACAGCAGACGATTTCGTTTAGGAGGATGCCGGCCAGACGAGATGAGATGAGGTGAGGCAAGTCGAGTCGAGACAAGGCGACACGCTCAGCTCAGCGCAGCTCAGCTTGATTGTTGATGATGACGTTGCGCCGTCATCGCTTCAGACTCAGTCTCGGTCTTGGCTTCAGTCTCTTCTCCAGCCCCGGCCTGCTGCAGAGCCACCTCTGGAGTCTCCTCTTCAGCCTCAGTGTTTGCCCCTTCTTCTATCTCAGCCTCAGCCTTCTCTAGCGCCTCTACCTCTAGCTCTGTCTCTTCCCCTGCCTCAATTTCTACCACAGGCGCTGCCTCAGATTCTACCTCAGCCTCCTACCTAGCTCCTAGCTCCTACCGCAGCCTCTGCTTCCTCCCCAGCCTCAGCTGCTTCTCCAGTCTCTGTTCCAGCTTTAGCCTCCCATTCAGCCCCTCTCTCTCTCTGATCCCCTGCTTCAGTTTCTATCACAGCCTTAGCTTCTTTATCCGACTCCAACCCAGCCTCTACCTTGAGCTCAGTTTCAGCTACTACCTCGGCCTCTGCTGCATCTGCCAACTCTTCTTTTACCTCCTCTTCCCTGCCCCCTCCTCCTCATCCTCTTCTCTTCCACCTCTGCTGGTCACCTACTTTTCTTCTTTTGCGCTGCTTTCAGTTTTCAAGCGCTTGATTGATCCAATCTCAACTTGGCTCCTCTCCTGCTGCGTGCACAAATGCGCTGCGCTGATTGAAGCCAGCCCCCTCTTCTCTCTTCTTCTCACGCTCTCACTCACTCTCTCTCTCTCTTTCTTTCTGAATCTCTGCTTTTTATTGGCGCATTGAAAGTAATTATTGTTGCATTTACAGAACAATTACCGGACAACATGGAATTATGTGTGTCGACTAATGTGTGAAAAAAGCGAGAGAGAAGCGAGAGAAGAGATCGTGGAAAATCTTTGGCAATCTCTCATCCGGGTTAAGATTACACATACGCCTATTTGCTTTTGCGGTATACGCCTACTTCATCGAAAATGGAATTAGCTGCTCAGACCGCCTCCTACGCGCAAATCCCTCTGCACTTGAGACACGCCCTGCACACAAGCCACGAGAAGAGCAGAAGAGGACAAGAGGAGAAGAGGAGGAGAAGATGGAGGCGGAGCAGAAGGAGGGTTAGCTGGTGCTGCATCGCGTGCCCCAAGCTGCTTTTGCTAGACTCTTTTCAGAACATTTGACGCTGCACCCAGGGGCCATTTGGTAAATTAAAAGCTCGCCTCGTCTCACCTCGACGACGGATGACGACGACGAGAAGCCAAGGCAGCCGCCGCTGGCCAATGACTCTTTTTTTTTAAGGTGCGTCCCAAAGAATGGAGCTCTCTTTGGGGTTACACTTCGCCATGTAGGAAGAGTTCTCTAGTCTATTGTTTGGTAATGCGAGGAAGCAGCAAGTGCCTCGACCTGGTCTGGTATTCTCTGGTATTGTATGGCAAGTTGTTATACCCTGTATGGGGGTAGGACAACTGGGTATTTGCGTGAATAAAAAAGGTGCGAAGGGTTGAGAAAGTAAGATATATTGTATCTTTCATACTTTGTAACTCTCGAAAGTTAGAAAGACTTGTGGATTGATAGGAAAATATAGCATATATTGCTTTAAAATATAAAATAATAAAGACATAAAGTTGGAAAAGTATACTCCTAAAAAAAGAATAATATTATTCCAATGGTTCGTGATAATACATATATTTCATACTATCTCAAATATAAACTATATACATATATATATATATCTTAACTTTTTTCTATATTTAGTTTTTTACATAATCTTAACTAACTACAACTTTCTTTTTCACTTCCCCAAACTGACTAACTAAATCCACAAAAATAGCATAAATATTAACTAAGATTCTGTTTAATTTCATGACTCGCTTGAGACTCTAAGTAAACAGAATACTCCAGAAATATCGTCATAATAATAACCCAATTGAGGCAGCACTTTTCACCATGGGGCCAAGCAGTCTGTGACTTTCTTATCAGCACGACGAATTCGCAAATATCAAAATTCTACGGTAGCATGAGTATAGTTACTATTTATTATATATTCAAGTTTTTTTATAAACAAATGACGACAACGGCAATTTTAACTTCCTGCATGCTGAATCAGTCTATAGAGCACGCAAAATTTTTCAGACAAGATGACTCTATTGACATTGTCTTTGGTATGATATCTTGCAATACAATAATGATGATGATGATGATGATGTTTGTTATGATGTGTGAGAGAAGTGTGCAAGCGATCAAATCGCATATATCAATAATTTATATAAGACCATCTGGGAGGGGGTTGGGCAATTAAAAGCGAGGCAAGTGTCTCTGGGCACGACAAAAGAAATCGTAAATAACCTCAGGTAACGCCAGTTTAGTTTTGGCCACAAAACTATATCAAGTCTATTTTGTTTGCCTTTTTCGTGGTCTTTTTTATTTTGTTTCTCTTATGTTTTCTTACATTCATTCAACATTGCCACGCTCTATGCAAATATTTGTTCGAGGCGGCGGCGGCGTTGATTTTTTGACTGAAGCGTGACAAAATTTTTAATCAAATTTCGGTTTTACGTTTTTTATTTATTTATTTATTTTTCGGTTGTTGGACATTGGCGAGCGAGTGCCAAACTCATAAATGCGGCTATTGACACAGTTAAGGCAGCAGGCATAATAATTTTGGAGAGACAGAGAGCACATGGATTTGATATGCTCGTGTAAATAAATAAATAAAATATAATATTGATTAGCAGCAACAAGGAGGTATAAGAAATTCTTGTGTGTTTCTCGCTCTTTCAGCTATGATCTCTGCAAGTTTAAGCACATTTGTATAGGTAGTACCCTAAATACACTAACAAATTTTGAATTATTTACGATATTTTCCACAATTCGACTAAGAAATCGCTCTAGAATAGATTTTTATGCTCGGTTCGAATATTTTTATCGATTTAAGTCGAAAAAATGAAGTTCTAAAATTTTGAAAATTTTCAAAAATTTTGTAAGGGGGTTGCATGGAAAAATTGGCAAATTTTGCAATTTTCTAAATTGTCAATATTTTGATGAGGGATCAATCTAGAGTCAATACATTTAATAAAATGCAATGTCTCGTGAAAATCGTATGATTTTTAAGCAAGTTATGCGTTTTTCAAGTCTAATTAACGGAGATGCTAAATATAAAATATAATATATTATTATAAATTATAATTAATATATACCCTACATATGCCTAAACATTACACAATGACCTAGAAAGTTGACTGTCTCAGGCGTTCGCAACTCATTTTGGGTACAGATTTTATGGCAAAAATTTATGGCAGACCCTCAGAAGACGCGGCGAATCTTCACCTCGCCGTCGTCATCGTCGTTGTCTCTCGAACGTGATGTTGATGAATGGCTCCAACACTTTTGCTTTCCAATCACTGTGCGCGAGATTTAATTGACCCATACGAGTTGACCGCAAAATAAGGCAATGCTAATTGAAATTGGAAACCCAAGTTGACCCTCTGCCTGTACCCCATCTCCTCCTCCTCCTCCTCCTGCTCTTGCTACCAGCAACCCACACTGCTCTAGGCAAGTCAATCGCTGAGTCAGTGCGAAAAAAAAACTATACAAATTGTTTACGCAAATATTTACAGGGTGTGCGTAAGCCAATGCAACGTATACTTGATATGTAAATGTTGATCCAAACTTGGGGAGAAATGAAAAAAAATCAAATTTCACAACAAATCGGAAACGCGAACTAATGAAATTATCTCTAGGCTCAGGCAATGGTGCGAATGACATATGTAAATGATGCAATTGTTGTTGTCTCCCTCCTCTCTCTCTCTCTCTCGCACACTCTTTACATTGTTCTCTCAGTTGATTTTCCTTTGTGCCTGCCCATTGGGCCATATAACAAATGATCGAATGACCAAATACGCTTGAAAATTGAAATTATTTTTATTTTATTTTATTTTTTTTTTTTTTTTTTTCAGGTCTAACACGATTGCGCAGCTTATCGAGAGACTGCGGTACTTTATTGTTGCTTGCGAGGTGACAAAAAGAGTATAAAACCAAATAGAATCAAAACAAAACAAAAGAAAAAAATAAATACAAAAAAAAAAAAAATTAAATTCGCAATCAAAGCAACATGTACAACAACAAATTGACCAGAGCGAAAAATGATTATTTATAGGTGGGGATCGATCGATAGACAGAGAGAGAGAGAGAGAACTTGCCCTGGCCTGGCCTGGCCATGACATCATCATTGTCGATTAGAGCAGGCGAAAATTTATGAATCGATTGTAATGCGCTAAATTTAACAAGTTGCAGCAGCGAGTAACCCCTTTTTTAGTGGGGTGACCCTGCTCCCCTGCTCGCCTCTTTTTGTGGGCTGACTAATTGGACAAATGGCATTCACAGCTGCCACACTGCTGCCTGCCACATAAATCTGACTACGACAACATCCTGAGCGGAGGCAGAGAGGGAGGAGACAGGAGAGGGAGGAGACATAAGAGGGAGGAGACCAGAGAGGGAGAGAAACGTATCGAGAACGTTGCATTTCCTTTTGCGATTTGCTCATTAGAATTTATTGCTGCCGCTTGTCAAGATTTACGTATCCTTGCTTGGACTTGCTCCAGCTACGTTTTCCTGCTCTAACTTTCAGCTACGACTCCCTACTCCAACTACAACTCCAGATGACAGATGACAGGCAATGGGGGCCGCTTGGCTTGCCTGTGTTGCATGTTGCATGCCCCACGTTGCAGCAGCCGCAGCAGCAGCAGCTTTTGGCTCGCTTTGCAAATTAGTCAAAGTCAGTCGAGAGATCGGCGCTACAAACAATGGCGAACTTAGATAATTGCTGGCCAAGAAGCTGGCCCTGCGCTAGCCACAAATGCCAATGAAAAGACTAGATATCTCTCCCCTCTACCTGCTGCTGCTCCCTGGCTATAGCAACTTCCTATTAGTTGCTGCAGATTGTGCGATAGCAATAAGTTAGCCTCGGGTACAACGGAGCAGCTGCAGCACAGTCAGGCTTGGCTTGGCTTGGCTTGGATCGACCATTGTCTTTGGGGAGGAAGAAGACTGCGGCTAAGGCGATGGATCATTCGTCCAGTCTGTGCAGCAATAAAATATAATGAGTGGCAGCTATAGAACAGCTAATCCCCTCTCTCTCTCTCTCTCACTCATACCCCCATCTACCTCCCCCTTTTCCTCTCCTTCTAATGCTACATATTTGCCTTGCACATGTCTCTAGTTTCTTCCAGTATTTTCCCTCTTGTATTTACCCAATTATCATCAGTGTAAACTGTGTCTCAAAACTGTTTTCGGTTTTCCCAAAAGCACAGTGCGTCATAAAAGTTCACAGCAACGCATAACCTTCATTCATCACAGGCGTCTATTTGACTTTGACTTTGTTGTACCCGTGTTTATCTAACATATGTCTTTAATTCTCTTTGATCTTACGCCTTTGAACTTGTTCCTTATGCTAAAACCCATGTCATCTAACTGTCTCGTATATATATCTCTAATATTATCGATGAAACTGTCTAAACACGCTATGCAAATTAAGATCAAGCAGTCAGAAAGACAAGAAACTAATTTGATCGCGCTACACTGATCGTACGAAGTTAACTCACAGGAATTTCTTGCTAATCTTTATGCATATTGATAACATAACATAACCTCATTATATATGCAAGTGATCTAAATAGTTTTTAATCCAGCGACAACTTTTATAGATCACTGTGCTCGTTCGGTTCCAGTTTTAGACCAGTAGTCTAATCTACAAGCAAAACGATAATCGCGATCTTTCTCATATAAATAAAAAACCAGACCTTCGGCAAAAATGAGCGAAAATACGTTTATGTATGCAAAAAAAAAAAAACCAAAAGATCTTGATAAAGCACTTCCAGTAAAGTCTATACTACCTATAGATAAGTGAGTAAGTGTGTGAGAGAGCGTATCTGATAAGTGGCAAATAAAGAAAAGCTATTGTTAAAAACAAGTGAAGAGAGAGCTTGGTTAAAATAATAAACTAAGGATTACCCTGTATAGTAATATTGATTTACAAAAAATGTATGATCTTTATAAGGTTTATTTGCTATATTTTCCACAATTTGACTCAGAAATCGCTCTAGAATAGATTTTTATGCTCAGTGTGAATATTTCAAACAAATTAACTCAAAAAATTACGTTCTAAAATTTTGAAAAAATTTTCGAAAATTTTGTAAGGGGGTTGCATGAAAAAATTGGAAAATTTGTATATATTCTAAATTCATAATATTTTGATGAGGGATTATTCTAGAGTGAATGCAATTAACAAAATGTCAAACCGCATGAAAATCTGATCATTTTTGAGTAAGTTATGAGTTTCTAAGACTGATGGATCATGAATATTTCATATACAGCCTATAAAGTTGATTGTCCCTAATTAGACGCACTTTTAAAAGGTAATACTTATTAGTTAATACATTTTTGAAATTTCTTTAGCTTAACCTAGTCCCAACAACAGTTTACTCTGCCTTTACAGGGTATCAAGTCAAATACCTTTTAAGCTAATTCAAAACAAAAGAGAAACGTGGAAGATTTCGAGGTGCTGATAAAGAGTAGATAAGTTTTTCTCCTGGCTCTTACTGAGCGACCTTTACTGCATTGTTTTTAATGGGATTATGCTTAATCCTAACGTATATTTAAATAAACTTTAATGTAGGGAGAGTTCCTTACGCTCTGTGGTGCATTGAGCAGCCTCAGGATGGTGCCCAGCTGCGTGGCCAGTGGCATTGTGGTGGTGAAGGCAAAGGTGGGTGCACGCACGGGTATGGGGAAGGGGACACTGTTCGCGGATGAGAGGGGATCGCTGTCGAGCAGATATTGTACACGGAAGGTGATCAGTTCGTCGGGTTCCATTTTCACAATCATTTTGATGCACGCGATCACTATACCGGGTTTCCTGGCGATTGTTGTGTTTTTTTTTGTATTTATTTATTTATTTTTTCGTTTGATTTTTAATTTTCTTTTTTGTAATTTTTTCTCTTACAGTTTTTCACACATTTTTCACGCGATTGTTGTTGTTGCTTTTTACTGTAATTAATGCGCACATTTGAACTTTGTTTACTTTGCAATTTATTTCAATTATTTTTTTTGGATTTTTGACGATCCCAGAAATCCCAGATATATACAAGATCTCCAGAGTCTTGTAGCTTGTAGTGCTCTTGCATAATTGCTCCACACACACACACAAACACACGACGCATGTTGCGCAATTTTATGCTAAACATTGCAAATTGTGGCACTGCCACGCCTCTAACGCCCCTCTAGCCCCCCTCACTGCTGGTCTCTACGAGAGCTACGTGTACATGGCTAGAGAGATAATTGCCATGCGAACCGGCTCGCTGTGTAAATATTTGCCTTGATTTCTGGTTGTCTTCGGGCCTGTACCCCCTGTCCCTCTCCCCCTCCCCTCCTACGCCCCTGCTAATGGTTGTGTAACAGTCGATTCAATGTCAGTTTAACGGCCAACCGACCACGCCCCCTCCCATCTACATGGCCCGCCTTCGCAATGCTTTCATCAACATGCAGCGCATCGTCTTAAAATCAAAATCAAAAGCAAATCAAGTCCAAAAATAATTCAAAGCACACAGCGAAGTGGGAGAGGAGAGAGAGAGGGAAATAGGGGGAAGAGAAAGTGCGAAAGAGAGGGCAGACAAAGCAGAGCAGCGCTACGTCTTGGCCAGTCCTATAGAGGGGTCTCTCTTTCTACTCTACAAGTACCGCTAAATGGGCGACGGAATGTGCGTAAATTGTTTATGCAAATCTTGTTGTAGTTGTTGGGTCTCTTTGTTGTTGTTGTAGCTGTGCTTTATGGCCCTCTCTGTCTTCCCCCTAACGTGACTCTCTAATGGGCCGCTCTGTTGGCCCCTTAAGTTGCCCTCATACAAAGTATATGTAGTCTGTCTGGGAGCACTTGCTAACTGACATTGAACTCGTAGCAGCTTAAGCAACGATGTGAAGAAAAAGAACTCGACTTATGTAAGGAAAAACTTGGTATATTACGAAAACGAAGAGAAAGAAAATCTAGGCACAAGGCATAATTAGAATAAAAGAGGTAGAACCAAGTTTTGACCAAATTTCATGGGTCTAATTCTTAAGCAAGCTAAGATCATTAAGTTAGGAAGTGTAGAAAATACTTAAAAGTGAACTTAGAGCAAGTAGTACATAGTATAATTGCTTTAATTATGATATATGATATGATCATGAGAAAGAAATATATTTTCTGGCCTAAATAAAGTTTAAAGAAACCCTAGAATAGCTTAATATGGTATATTATAAAAGAAAACTCAGGAAAGCTCCAAGAAACTTTCAGGGCAATACAATTGACCCAATGGGAAAAGAACTAGATAAAAGATGTGTGCGAGGAATATACGAAAAAACTCTATGAACTTGCCTAAAGTATACCTTAAAAATATCTAAAATAGCTGACCAGCCCATATCACATATAAAACTCAATATATCTCTAAGAAACCTAAAGAGCAATACAATTGAACTAATTAAAACCCTACCTGACCCAATTTACTAGGGAAACTCAAGTTTTTAGACTTCTATTATATAGAAAACTTAAGATACCTTTAAGAAACTTGAAGATTTCTACAATTGCGATAATTAGAAACGTAGTAGACCATTTCCAGTTGGGTAACTTGAGTGCTTAAACCTTTAACGAGCATTTTAATAGGCCATTAAACTACTATACAATATAAAGCAAAATTTACGATATTTAATCTATATTTATGTGCCTATACAGAGAGTCAAGTGTCACCCGTTTTAATTGCTTGACCAGAGCTAACAAATTGAGTTGTTTTTTTTTTCCTTTCCTCTTTTTTGAAACTACCAATCCCCCTTCAAGAATCTTGGAAATGTTGCGACTTGTTGTCGATTTGGCCAATTTGCTTAGCTTGCGACCAATTTAATTGCCCCATGCGGCACTACAAACTGCAAACACTTGGTAATTTCTGCTATACTAACAACACACATATAATACTATATGTATATACTCTGGGAGAACGTGTAATTATTAAATATTTGCTACTAACTCGGCACTTTGGCACTCTAAACGCAGCTGCCAATGGGGCACAGGAGCGTAGGGGAGGGGTGGACAAACAGTGGCGGCGACTCTTAAAAAGCCACAAAAAGCCACTGCGCTTAATTGCAATAATTCACTGCGAAACGCATGAGGGGAGAAAAAAAAAGGAGGAGAATACGAAATACGAAATAAAATTAAAACGAAAGCCGTAAAAAAGCTAATAAACTGCGGAACAACAAATAAAAGTAAAATACATATATATAAAGACTTTTGTACTTTGTTGTATTGTGTAAGCGAAAAACGTGAACAGCTGTTGGACGGTGTAGAAGATTCTCGGGAAGTGAGCGATGAGGTAAAAAAAAATAAAAAACAAACAAAAACAGAAGAGAACAGAAGAGAACAAAACGAAACCAAGTTGGCTCGTTGAGTGTTTCATGCGGGTTGCAGGCCAAAAAGGAAGTGCAGCAAGGGACAAGTTCGGAGAGGAAGAGAGAGAGAGAGAGAGAGAGAGAGAGAGAGAGAGAGAGAGAGAGAGAGAGACAGAGAGAAGGGGAAAGAGAGCAAGTTGGGAAGAAAGAAAAAGAGTCAGAGGCTACGCTGCAAAGGAAGTCGCATAAAAAGTATAAAAAGTGCAAAAAAGAGTTGTAGTTCACTTTATTTACAGGGTATTTTGCTTGAGCAAAATTTTATAGAGACTAGAGAAGTACTACTACTCTTTTTATAGGGTATATTACCGCACTGTCAGGCACTTTCAGCAAGTCAGTCACTTCTCCCTTGAGTAATTTCGAGCAGTTTTTTTTGGTACAGGCTTCTTTTACAAGCCAACACAGGGCAGGTGTTTCCAAAGTATCAGGCAACAAAAACAAGGTAAAGGAACTTGAACAACAACAACAACAACAACAGCAACAGCAACAGCAACAAGGCAGGGAAGTGCTGCAATAACAACAACAACAACAACCACAACAAGCCACAACTCGTTCTCATCATGCGAAAGTCAAGAAGTCAGCCGCGTCTTGGCCCAAACGAAATTGAAAATAAACTTGGCGATTTTCTTTGCACGTTTTACTTTCACGCATAGGGAGAGAGAGAGAGAGAGAGAGAGAGAGGAAGAGAGAGAGAGAGGGCTAGCTAGCACATTTAGGCAGAGGCGGAAACTTGTCCATCTTGGCCAATTCCAAAGGGTTTTTTAGCGATCAACCAAAAACGTTAAGTGGCAAAAACGTTTTGCGCTTTACCGCTTTTGCCTCGTTTTCTTTAGGTTTCTTTTCGCTTTTTTTTTGTTGTTTCTTTTGCTTTTTTGGCTATGGCTTCCTTATTGGCGACGTGCAGAAATTTAATGAAATTAAATAAATATTATAGTAAAGAAAATACAAAAAAAAAGAAAAAACGTTTGGCTAAGTGGCAGCAATTGCTGTAGTTGTAGTTGTTGCAGCTGTTGTTGCTGTTGTTGCTGCTGCTGTAAGTTGTTAAGTCGAACGTCGCATATTTAGTTACAAATTACGACAATGGCGCCGACAGCGCTGCCAACGACATCGACAGCGCTGCCAGTGTGTGTTGGATGACGCCAACAATGTTGGCCATATTAAATGGTAAATGGTAAATAATTTATGCAAATGCTGCCACAGTCGCGCAATTTGGCAGCAGCGGCACCCACAACAAATGCAGCAGCAACAGCAGCAGAGGCAGCAGCAACTGCAACAACAACAACAGCAACTGTTGCTGCCTCTGCCTCTGCTGCTGTCGTTGTCAGGTAATGAAACCCGCCCGCTGGCTCAAGGAAACTCGCAGCTCTCTTTGGGGTCTCCTCAATTTTTTTTTTTTTTTTTTGTTCAGCTCTCGCCTTGACTTGCCAAATGAACTTTCACTTTTAGTTGACTGTCTGTCGCTCTGCCTACCCCACTGTACCTCTGCCTACCCCACTGTAGGTCTGTCTGTCTCTCCGTCTGCCTGCCTGCCTGTCTGTCTCTCTGTCCCTCTTGCGGTCTCTGAACAGGCATGTCTTGTTCCCGTTGCATGTTGCAACATCCCCACAGCAACATCTTCCTCCTACCTCACTCTCCCCTTCTCTTCCCAACTCTCTATCTGCCTCTGCCTCTTTCAACATCATTATCCTCGCTTCGCTTCAGATTTTTGCCATCAATTATGCAAATTTCTGTCAATAACTTTGGCAAATTCACAAGCCAAGCTTAATGACAGCTACTGTATGCCACGCCCCTTTGCACATGGCTACACGCCCCTGAATTAGACAATATGATGGCAATAATGGAATAATCATAGGAAACTGGGAAACGGGAAACGGAAGATTCGATGTGAAAAACTTTACATTTCCTGAAAAATATACGAAAAATAAATCAATAAGTAACTAATTCCTTTCTATGACGATTTTATAAAGATATATCTAGAGTTCTAGAAGCTTTAAACAAAGGAATACTACAGTAAAATTTAAAAAAATACTCAGAACAACTTAAAAAAAATATAAAAAGACATATTGTAGTTAAACAAGTGTTCAATAGAAAATTCCATTAGGTTCCATTCTTTTCTCTTCTTTTACCATTCCATATCTCAAGATCTAAGATAAATTTATGTAGAAATCAATTGAAATACCGCGTACACACTCCCAGCTGACAAATTATTGATAACCCATGGTGTGTGCTGTTCTCTTTCCATTTAACTATACACTATCCTCAGATTTCAGTTCGATATTACACGTGAATTTTCAAGTTCAGACGATTTCATTAGGTTGTGCTTGTACAATGTGAAGGCTTGTCTTATCGCTAATCTTAACAACCAGGTTCAAGACAGTTCAAGAGGCAAAGGGGGGAGGGGGGAAGTACCAATCAAATCTATCGATACTTATCGATATGCGTATATAATAAAGACATAAACTCAAAACGGGGCTACGCAATAAGAATTCGCAGAATGCGCAAAAATGGAAATACTTTAAGAGATTCGCATGAGTAGACAGCGATTATTTTGGGACAAAAGCCAAACTGGGAATGATATATTAGTATGGAAACAGTTAGGACAGAACGGGGGTGGGGCACATTCCTAGGCAATTTGTCACGCCTTCAGGGGGAAAATATGTAGAAGAAATATGTATGTTAAAGAAAAAGAAACCCAACTCCACGTCACAAACAGTACGAGGTGCAAACAAATAAACCAACAAATGATCAAATAATTAGGGAGAGAGAGGGAGAGAGAGAGAGAAGGGGAGAAGGCGAGGGGGTTCTCTCCGAGTAATCAGTAGAAAAGTTGTTTGACCTCTTGACTGAGTGCAGGCAAACAGAAATTGTTAAGCGGCTGCATTTAAAAATAATTTCAGAGCTGCCAATAAAAAACACAGAGACAGAGACAGAGAAAGAGAAAGAGAGAGAGAGACAGCAACAGTTGGGTACTCTAATAGGGCTCGAAACAAGTTTGTGCCACCACGGAGAGAGAGAGAGAATTGTGTCACGAACGGTTAAACGCTTTTGACACAGACACAGACACAGATACAGAGCTACAGATACAGCTATAGATACGGCTGCAGTTACAGATACATAGATACAAGATACAACTGCAGCGCTGCCTAGATACATCTGCGGCATGCCAACGCATAATGTGCGTGTGCTTCGCTCCGGACGGACTTCGGGTCCAACTCCAACTCCAATTGGACTCGGATTGGACTCGAGTCGAGCATTTGATTTATTGAATTCTTCTTGCCCCAACTCCCAGCTGATTGTGTATGCGACGGATGCGTTCTACAAAGAATGCCAACTCATTATGCGTACGCTTAGGGGTACGAAAGAGATAGCTAGAGATGAGGGGAGAGGAGAGGAGAGGAGAGGAGAGGAGAGGAGAGGGCTACTGTAACGGTATAGAGCGGAAATGAAAAGCGAGCAACGTGTTCACGTGACATTTCCGCGGCTCAAGTGTTTAAAAAAAAAAAAAAAAAAACGTAATTGCAAAGGCTTTGGGCCAGGTATAGAGGTCAAGTGGAGACAGGGAAGGGTAGAGAGCGAACAAGAGAGAGAAAGAAAGAGAGAAGTATCTTTGAGAGGAAGCGCTGCATTGAAATGCAGATGAAAACGGTAGCAAACTTATAGAAAAAAGGTTTAAAATCTACATAAATTATTTCAATTTCAAAGAGACACAAACCCTACTCGAATCCCACCTTTCTCTACTCTACAGAACTCGTAGATTCCTCTAGATGAAAGTGTCATCTGGAATTAGGTTAACCTACTAATAAATAGCGCTTGCAGCAAGATAAATGTAAATATGTTGCCCCAATAAATGTTTTCAAGTTTTCAATTAGTAAAAAACTAAAAAAAAAAGACTAAATATGTATGTGATCATAGTAAAGCTTTGGGAAAGTACCCATAAAATATACCAAAATATCTTTAATCTATAGTAAGGGGGGGTTCCTCTTGCAAACTGCTTGGAACATATTTTGTCATTTTGATATATTGTCATAGTACGATATATTTTCCCTCGAGCATGTTTCTACATTTGTTAGTCTAGTCTTTCAGCTCGTAACTCTCTCCCTCTAGCTAGCCCTGTCTCCCTCTCTTTCTCTCCCTCTCTCATATTAGCCCAGTTCACACAGGTCTCATTCGGGGCAAACTTGTGGTTATTTTTAATGCAGTTGACATGAATTCTTACAAAATACGATATATAAATATCGTACACACACACACACACACACACACATTTGCTCTTCTAATTTGTGCAGTGTATACTAATATTATTATTACAGTGGGACACACGATTTGCCGCTTATGTAATAACCTAAAAGAAAATGACAACAAACCGATAATCAACTTAATCATTATAATAATGGTAATAAAGGTCGGGAAAAAATTCGGTTTTTCCTTTTTGGCAGACGTAAGAAAATCGTCATCGTGTAAATGACCTAGTTTTACAACACTGGCAAGTGTATTTATGTGTGTGTGTCTGTGTGTGTGTGTGTGACAGTTTTCATTTTGGTATTGGGAACACGATGAATTTTCAGCTATTTTTAGCCAAAAGCTGGCTATATTTCTGGCTGCCGCTGACGAAATACACGCGACGTTAATCATACGCACTGTTTGCACAAATGTTCTGTCACATATCTTTTTTGATTTACTCACATGAGAGAGATCAGCTCATCGCACTCAGCTAATGGTTATAGCCTAATAAACAAGCCCCAGTCCAATCTCTATTTTCCCCCTGCCTCTTTCCCTGCTGATCTTTTCACCGGCACAAGATGATAAATTGTGCAGGTCTGTCTCTCCCTCTCTCTCTCTCTCTTTCTCTCTCTTCTTCGGGAGTTTCCATTTCGATAGCATCTTGAAAAATCGAGAAAACAAGCTACAAAAACAGCAGCGCATTGCATTTCCAAGACATAAATCAAGCCGGACGAGTCATAATGCACCCAAACACACACAAATTTATTTATTGAATTTTATAAAAGAAAAAAGAAAACAAAAATATTTGAAAGACCGGCATGGTCTCGCTGAGAGACGGCGTTAATTTTATGCAGATTTCATGCAACCATCCTACAAGCGCAAATGTTGCAAACTATTTGATTTGATAAATCGCCAGAGGTTTTGGGGATTTTTGTTCATGCCGCAAAATGTGTTGCAACGCCTCCGCCTCCCCCAAAAAAACCCGTTGAGGTTGGCAAGGTCAAGCCGGGGTTGAGCTGTAGTTGAGTTTGATTGATTTGAAAATGCATTTCATATTTTATTTTCATTTTTTTTTTTATCTATTTACAGGTAGTGCCCCTTTAGCTAGACGTGCGAAAGGTTAACAATTTGATGTACGGCAGACTGAGAGTGACATTTTGACAGGCAGAGAGAAACAGGCAGATCTTGAACTTAGCAATGGAATTCCAGAGATGGGATTCCTCTCTTTGTACTGCCTCAAGGTCGCACGCAAATTTTGCAAAATTTTAAGCTGCACAATACTCATAATGAACCTCATCCTCCCCAACTTCTTTCGTAATCGATTTTATTGCGCGCACAAAACCGCAAATCGTTTTGAAATCAGTCTGTTTTTTTTTTTGCCAGATGAGCAAAAGATTCCCTGATATAGGACAATCAAAGTTGAGGTTTTTCCCTCCCTTTCTCTCTCTCTGTGTAACGTCTCTCTCCAGCTTCGTTTTACCTAATTGTTTTTATGGTCACTTTTTGTGCCATAAACATTTTTATGGTCATCGCACACAAACAATCAAAGTGCTTTGCATTTTTATAGACCCTTTTGGGGTTGAGAGTATAACCCAAGCATGCAACTATGATTATATTGCCCATTTAAAAGTCATTGACGATGCATTTTTTTTTTAGTGGCGATAAAAATCACAGAAAAATTGTTAAAATTCACTGATAAGCGACGATTTTTCAAGAGTTATCACTTCATTAGAGTGCGAGAAAGGCGAAGAGAAAGAGAGAGAGGGAGAGAGCGAGGTCTACTTAATGAAACTTAAGCACCCATAGTAACCGTTATAACTGATAATATACAGTAACAATTTGTAAATTTCTTTTAATATATTAAAGAGTGTATATAGATAAGCTTTATGCCTTTTTCTTTCCAATTATAATACTAAAGTTTAATTACTATATGATTTTCAAGGCATAAAAAAATCTATACCATCTAAATACCCCCTAGACCCTCTTTACAGGGTTCTTGACCCACTTGACTGTGCAGAAAAATATCTGAAAATTCTTGCATATGTATCTAGCACAAAACGTGTATGTGCGATACTATCTAAACTAAGTATTCTAATTCAATGTTAGACACGCTTTGGAGGAAAAGCTAAATGAAAAAGAAAACATAGAACGAAACACGATCTATGCCAACGAAAGTAAAAGAAAAATCGCGTGTAGCTGAGGAAAATCAATAAAGAGAAAGAGAGAGAGAGAAAACAAAAAAAAAAAATAAAAACCTTCGTGCTAATAGGTTATTTATTTTTCTAGCGTATACCAGACTGAGATATGGATATATACATAGATGTAGATATGGCCCGGACATGGCGTGCACTAAGCAACTGACCCCAATAGTATTTAGCAGGGTGCCTCCCCTGCCTACCCTACCCGCTAGACTTGTGAAGAAAGAAAGGCAACAACAACGAAATTTTTTCGTACAATTTTTTGCCACTTTTTCGACGACTAGAGAAGGCGTGGCTGGCGCACTAACACTTTCATTGTGAGGCCCCCCCTAAAAAAGAAACAAAAAAGAAACAAAGAAAGGTATACCATATCTCTCATGTCGTATATGATGTATGCATGCACGAAATGCAAAAAGGGAAATTACTCAGTCTCTAATGCGCTTTGTTAGCTAATGAGCCGAAAATGCGAATAGATTAGCGAACTAAGGAGAGTTACGAGGCCGAGGAGACTGGGAAGACTGCGAAGACTGTGGACTTATGTAAGCCACAGAAAAAAAGATTTCCCACGCAATGACAAAAGAAAGAGAGGGAGAAATATCGTAATTTGACAATCAGCTGCGAATTATAATTAACTGTCAACTGGCAAATACTATATACAGAGAGCGAGTTAGAGAGATCCCAGACAAGATCGCAGACTGGCTAACCTCACCTTGACTTTGCACAGGCACCCCGAGAATAAACCTGAAGAAAAGCAACAACAACAACGAGAAGAATTGTAGCTAACTAGAAGTGGAGAATGAGAAAGAGAACTCGGTAGCCAGATAAGCGAGCGTAGATAACACGTCAAACTAACGCGAAAATATGTGGAAATAAAAAAGAAAAAGAATAAAGCGAGCAGAGTAAATAGTGAGTAAAAAAAATCACACATACATGCGGTAAATACCCTGTAAGTTGAGAAAAAAAGTATACTATACTATATTATACTTTGCCTATTCGTATTAATTTATATACTATTATTTTTATCATAGTTCTCCAAACATCATCGCCTCTCTCGCTTACTTTACTTACAGGGTATCTGCTGTGCGTGCACAATCATTGCGCACACTTCTATCGTTGCGTTTTTTTGTATCTTAAGCCATGCTCGAGACTCCCCCCCCCCTGCACACACTCCTAAGCTCTTTCCCTCTCTTCTTCTTCTTCTTCTCACTTCTACACACAATTAAAAAAATTGGATTAGCGCTGCAGAAGAAGCCAACAAAGCCAACAGCAGCAGCAGCAGCAGCAACAGAAGCAGCAGCAAAAAGAGTTACAAAAAAAAGTTTGCTTTGAGGCTGAAGTGTCTCGCAGTCGCCGTCGCAGTCGCCGTCGCAGTCGACGTCAACGTTGATGTCGCTTGGGCAAAGATTACGCTGACAGATAATTAAAATTGTAACTACGTTTAGCGTGCACACACTGCCTGCAAGCAGTTAGTGGCACAGTGGCGTGTAAAGTAGAGTAGGAGAGTGTTTGTGCAGTGGAGTGCAACAGGTATATATATTATTATATATGTGTAATACAATAATAATCGAAATACCATATACAAATTAAGAGAAAGTGTTTTTTCAACACATTGTATTAGATATATATTTGTCTATTTTTTTTAAAGCAGTTGTTTAACTTTTAGCTACCATTGTGCATATAAATACACTATAAACATATTTGTCTGATTTCTTGTACTGTGAATTCATTATATGTATATGTATACGTCTCATTTTGAAAGCAGCAACATTATCTGCAATTATGATGGTATTAATAAGTGTTTATATCATATACAAAATATTGCATTGCTATTTTTAATTTTGGCACCCACTGTGCACATAAATTAAATATATTAAATATTAAATATATACACTATATATTTGTCAGATTTCTGAAACAGCCAAATAGTCTGCAATTATAATTATAATTACATCCTACATTAACTGCTCGCAGCCACTGTAGCCCTCTGCCTCTGCCCCTGCGCGCTCTCTCTTCCTTCTCTCTACTCTTTCTCTGCTCATTTGTTTATAACTAAATTGAAGCGCTGCTTAGCGCGCACTAACCGCGTTTAAATGAGGTTCGCATGCCTTTCCCCCCTCCCCTTCCCGCTGCCCTTACCCTACTTAGTACATCTTCTCTCTTTCTCTTTCTTTTTTTTTTGCACACAGATAGCGCAGCTTGCGTTCTGTTTTAGTTACTGTTTTTTTTTCGCTATTATAAATTCCACAACTTTATTTGCATAAATAAAGAGAGAGAGAGAGAGAGAGAGAGAGAGCGATAGCGAGAGCAGAAGATTCTCCGAGTTGCTCAAGTTGGTCATGTGCTTTATAATGCAATTATGTGTCTAATTCGCAAAGGCTGTGGAATTTAGAGCAGATTTTGCCTTAGTTCGAGTGAACTTTGTGGGTTACACGACTTTCCCATGCAAGTGTGGGAGGAGGAGGAGAGAAGAAGAGAGAGAGCGAGAGCGAGGGGCGCTGCAATTTCGTTAATGGGTGAAAATAAATAATAATATTGCTTTTGCTTGAGATTTGCGCTTCCTTGTTTTGTTTCTTCTGCCTCTGCCTTAGTCACAACAAGCAACTCAGCGACGAATAGGCTGTAGAAGAAGGCACGAAGAAACGAAACGGAGCAGGAAACAGACAAATACACACACACACACACACACACACGTCCCGGCACACAGTTGATATCGAGATTTATTTGCACAATTCCGGTTTTCGGTGTGGATTTTCGTTTGCTTCGTTTATTTCAATTTTTTTAGTGTCACTATTTGCTAGCTGCTGCTTCTCCTTCTCTTCCTTTGCTACTCTTTCGCGCAAAAGGGCGACAGGCTCAAAACAGATCTGCAGCAGAGCGCAAGTGTGTGTGTGTAAGAGAGCAAAAACCAACAACAGCTGTTTGTCATTTTATATGCGTCGCCGCACGCTGCGCTGCGCTCTCTCACCTATTTTACTTTTGCAGCAGAACTTTTGACACTGAGCTCGAGTTGAAGTCAAGAGCGCAAGAGAGGGAAGAGAGGCAGAGGCAAAGGCGCTCGCCCACACACACACACACACACACAACAATTGTGCTCTATGAAGACTTCAACAAACAGTTAAAGCGCTTCTTCCATTGACACTGACACAGTGACACGCAAAAAATCAATATTTTAAATAAATTGCAATTTAAACAATTTGTCTGCGCGCTAATGTTGTCTAGTTAACACGCACACACACACACACATACGCACACTCATTAATAATATTAATTATTTTTTTTTTTTTCGTTTTCAATTTAAATTTTGCACAATTTGCTGGCTCTTTTATTATCTATTTTGCACGGTGTGTAATTAACAATTTTCGTAGCAACTAAATGCAGTGTTTTGTTGTTGCCAACGACAACAACAACAACAACTACAACTACAACAAAGGAACACTCACTTAACACTGGGGCAAGGCGCGACGCGCGCAGCTGAGCGGCAGCTGCGTTTTTGTTGGTTTTCCGTTACACTCACACACACACACACGCGCGAGTCGAGAGTCGAGTGGGACAATATGCGGGAGAGAGGTGCGCGCACGTCCAAACTTGAGCGCAGTCGGACAGCAACTGAAAAGCCACAAATTTGTCGTGCGGCTTGTGGGCAAATGCGAAGCAACCAAAAACGACGTCAGCGCAGCCGAAGACGTTGACGACGCGACGCACTCAGAGTCGAAGAGAGAGAGGGCGAAGCTGTGGAGTGAGTGAGTGAGCGCAGCGACGACGCATTGTCGTTACCTTTGCCTAGCCGGCACCTTACGTGTTCGCCGCTTACGTGACGTAAGCGCACTTGAGGCAGGTTGTGGTGTGCGTGGTGGTGGTGTGTTTCTTGGCAGCGCTCGCGTGTTTTGCGCTCAGGTGAGTTTTGCGTTCGCTGCACCTACTGCAGCAACATGTTGCCTTTGCTTTTAATTGAACGTGCAACGTGCGACTGCAACTGATAGCGAGTACCGGGCCTAAAAATAGCTCAGCTGCAGCAGCAGCAGCAGCAGACGCAGACGCAGCCTCTGCGGCGCGTGTGCCACAATTTAGTTTTATCGTTGATTGAGCGTTAGCCTATCATTAGCTGGACATTTGGCTGCGTGTCTGTGTGTGTGTGTGGGAGAGGGAGGGGGGGGGGGGGAGATGAGTGAGTGAGTGGCGTGTGCATTGCTTTTGTGGGTGTGTGTGTGTGTGTGCGTGTGCATGTGCAGGCCTGCAGCAAGAATGGCGTGCTGAGAGCGGCGCGCACTGCGAATATGATATGCAATTAAAGAGAGTAAGAGAGAGGTGATCGCAGGAGAGAGAGCGTTAAGCTGTGCTTAGAGAGCGCGCACTTTCGATATGAGTTAATTGTATCGATTAAGAGTGAGTGTTTTTTTGGTATTTTTGATGAAGTCAATATACTACGTAAGTACAGTTTGCCTTGAGAAGCATCTTGCGCAGATGACTCACGCAGCAGCTAGTTGAGGCGACAAACTTTGCTCTTCTGCGCAGCTGTTGTTTTTTTTTTTTTTTTGCTCATTACGAGACAATTGCGTATTTACACACACACACACACGCGCGCTGCTCCATTTGGCAATGTGTGTAATTTTTGGGTATTTTATTTTCACGCCTCAATGCCAGCTAAATTTTTTTTTTTTTTAGCTATTTTTGGCTTCTTTCCTCTGACTAATCGCGCGCCACAGATGTCAGAGTTGAGTTGTAAAATACGTATACTATATATTGTTTTTAATGTTTTATACTGATATTCCACTGAGTTGAATGTACTTTCGATTTCCACGTTTATTTTTTATGTTCTTTTTTTTAATGGTCAACAATTGCCAAAGAAAGAAGGGAAGAAGAAGAACAATACAAATATTTGCAATCTTCATGCTTAACCGCAGAAAAGGCTAAATTAACGCAACGCTGCCAACGTCGTCGTCGCCGTCGCCGTCGCTAACCTTTGTCGGCTTTACAGTTAAAGCTCTGCGCTTCGCTCACTTGATTTAGCTTTACGTGCATGTTAATTGCTTTATGACCCATTTCGAGTGCTGTAACTAAAACAGAAAACCAGAAAAACAAAAACAACTCAAACTGGAGCGAGAGAAAGAGAGTAGAACAAGAACTGCAACAGCGCAGTGAAGTTTGCGACGTTGCAGCTGCTGCCGCCAGACTGCATGTAATTAAGATAATCATTATTTTTTTTTTTTTTGGATTCTTCTTGTGACTCACACGCGACTCACACCGTGGGCGAGCTGTCACTGGAGACGAACTCGAGCGCTGCGCGATGCCGATGCGCTGATAATGCGCCCCCAAAAGTGGCGCAAGCTGTGGGTGTGCGAGTGTGTGTGTGTAACGTGACTTGCCTTGCCCTTTGCCAAATCGCAGATAATGCGAAAAAGGAGCAGCTGCATGTAAGCGATATGGGAGAAAATATTCGTGCTTACCTTATCGCACAGCAAGGGTGACTCCATGAAAAAATATATATATAAATATTTTTGGAAAAAATATTAATGAGTTTGAGTTTTTGACACAAATTGAGATGCAGAGCTGGTGAGAGTATATTTAAAAATATGTCAAAGTCATTGACTAATCGTATATACTCCTAATAAATATTAATAGTTTATATAAGCTATTAAAATTCTAGGGTATGCCTGAAGTTAAATTCCAAATATGCATATTTAGAGGGTATGTGTCACATAAACAAACTGCCTGCATGTTCTGCTCATTTTCTCCCAAATGTTACCAAACACTTGCCTGAACCAATATACCCCTCCCTACCTGCTAGTTAGGGTACACGCTGCATTTGTAAATCAAAGCAGCGCGTGGGCGTCTTCGATAACAGCGGGCAGGTTGCCAAAATTGTTGCAATGCGACGAGGGTGTGTGTGTGCCAGCAAGAGAGCGCAAGAGGCGAAGAGAGCGGGAGAGAGGTAACACAAAAATTGTCACTTACCCTGCGCTGCTGCGGCTGCTGCTGCTGCTGCTCATAAAAGTTGCTGCTGCTGCCGTTCTCCAGCCACTCCACATCGCTGCACGATCAAGAGAGAGCGCACATGCAAAGAGAAAGAGAGAGAGAGAGCGCGCGTGAGTACAACCACATGTTGAGCACAAACTCACCACACAACAAGTGGTGAGAAAGTGTAAGCTTTTACAGCTGTCGCAGTCGCTGCCGCAGTTGATGCCGCTGCCGCTGCCTCTGCCGCCTCTACTCACCGCTGCATGCGCTGTATGACGGGCAGCTGCGCCGTGCTGTCATGGATGCGCACCTGATCCGGTGTGATCTCCTCGAGCAGAAACATATTCTTCGCTGCCGGCGGCTCTGCGCAGAACTCTGCGCCAGCGCTGCCCGCTGTGATGCTGCCGAAGAGCGGACTGAGGGGGCGACATGCGCCGCCCAAAAGCTCATCGATATTCTGATGACGCGAGATGAAAAGCTTCTCGCCCACGCGTGCAGGTGGCGGCGGTGTGTAGTGGCAGCTGTAGCGGACGGGGGGAGGAGGTGGCACTGCCGGCGTTGACTGCGCTGCTGCTGTAGCGGGGGACGGCGACGTTGCTGCCCTTTGAACTTTTGACATTGGAATGTTATCGTAGGGCGACGAGCAGAGCTTGCGCTGCTCCTCCTGCTCAAGCGGCACAGGGCTGGCGCACTGACCCAGTGGAGGCGGTCGCACCGAGTAGGCAAAGTTGAAGGAGCTGCTGAGCTCCACACGTGGCAAATAATCCACCTGATCCTGTCCAGGCGGCGCAGGCAGTATGGCAGTCACCTGCTGCTCCTCCGCCGCCGCCTCGGGTTGCTCCTCCTGCAGCCACCAGGCACGCTCCCCGGATTCCCAATGCTTGATGATGCGCGGTGGTGGCGTGGGAGGCTGCGCTGGTGATGCTGATGGTGCCGTTGCTGGTGCTGGTGGAGGTGGCTCGTTCTCCTTCTCCTGCCACCAGGCTCGTTCGCCCGACTCCACGCGCTGCACATTAAAGAGTTTCTTGGCGGGACCCGAGAGCCACCAGTGGCCATTGCTGTCGCTGGACTGAGATTGAGATTGGGCTTGGGCTGGACCCAGTTTGCTTCTGCTGCTGCTGTTGCCACTGCCGCTGGGCAGCTTGAGGGTTACCTCCACATGGGAATCGACGCCATTCTCCGCCAGCTGCAGCTGCTGCTGCTTGTGGTAGCCATTCTGCTTGCCCGAGCTCTGCTGCTCCTCGTCCAGCCACCAGGCGGCGTGCTCCGGCGAGATGCGACTGCGTGGCATGTGCCTGGCCAGCTGCTGCTGCTCCTGCTCCTCCTGTGCCTGCTCCTCCTCCTTCTCCCTCTCCCGCTGCGTGGCATGTCCATTCTGCTGCTCCTCGCTGCTCCACCAGCTCTGCCCCTTGCTGTGCTCCGTCTGCGTCTCTGTCGCTGCACTCACATCCTGACCATCATCATCGAGCGGATTATGCGATTCCTCTGCCAGCGTATCATCCTCATCGGCACGCAGCCACCAGGCCTGCTCATCCCCCGAATCAATATGTCTCAGCCGATAAGGCATCTCGGCCAGCGCGGAGGCGGTATTAATCTGCAAACTTGTATCCTGCCACCAGCTGGGCTCCTCCAGACTCTCCTGTGCCTCGCTCGTTAAACTGGGCAATCCCTTGGACTTGGAATCACTTAGGCTGGCGGTTTCACGTGGCAGATGTGTGCTCGAGCCGCTGCTCAGGGAGTTGGCGCTTGTCGTAGTTGGCTTCGTCGTAGGATTCGTCGTAGGATTCGTCGTAGGATTCGTCGTGGTCGTGATCGTTGGTGAAGCCACACGTTGTTTCACCTCGCTTGGTATCGTTTCGTTCGTTCGTGTTGTCAATGTGAGACTGAACTGTGGCAGCTCCGCCTCGCCAGCGCTCTCGGAGCTTTCGAGGAAGATCGGTTCACTATTTGCGTCGTGGTGACGCGAAGCCAAAAAATTTGATACAGCCGAGAGACGTTGCTGCTGGGAGCGTGAATCAGTGGCCGATTGTGTGCTATTTTGAGTGGGCTCCTCTCCCCCTACCTGCCCCACCTTCTCCTTCCTCTGCTGCTGCTCCGCCTGCTCTCTCTTCCCCGCCTGCTGCTGCTGCTTTGTTGCCTTCTCTTTGTGCTGTCCGCCGTTGGCTGTGGACTTTTTCTTGCTCGGCTTTTTGGCAGCCTGCGCTTTGCCACGCTGCTCGCTGTCGGAGGAGGAGCAGGTGGCAGCAGAGGAGGAGGCACTGCTGCTGGGCGTGCATGATTTGTGCGCCTTGAGGGAGCGACTCGCTGAGCTTGTGGACTTGCTGGCGCTGCCATTGGTTAGCTTAGAGTTCTTGCGATTGCAGGAACTGGCGGAGGCTACGCTAGCTTCACTTGGCGAGCGTTCCAGCTCACGTTCCTGCTCCTGCTCCTGTTCCTGCTCCTCCTGCTGCTGCTGCTGTCCAGGCTCCTCCGACTCGGAGGCACCGCTGCTGGGTGTGCGTGACTTGCGTGGACGATCCGTGGGTCCCACATTCAGTGAACTCTTGCGGAAATCCTTGTTGGGCCAAGGCCATTTGGCCAGGGAGCTGCCGCTGTTGGAGCTGCTCTTGGTTGGTGACTCCGCCTTGCTGGGCGCAGCTGGCGGCTTGTTGGCCAGATTCTCCACAGAGGATTGACGTGAGGCGAGGCGCACTGCCTTAGGAGGCGATAGCTTGGATTTGCTACTGCTGCGATTGCTACTCGCGGAGCTGCTGCTGCTCTTGCTGGACACATTCTCTGCCACTGGCGATATCGAAGGGTTCTGCTTGAGCTCCGCCTGCGCCTGCTTCAGCTCCGACTGGCTGGAGATGCTGCTCGTCTTGCTGCTGCTGCTGGACAAGGGGGATGCACTGTAGCGCAGGCTGCTAATGCGATCCCTGTGTGGACTGGAGTAGTTGGAGGAGCTGCTGCCCGCACCAGCCGTGCTGTAGCGCAGGTAACGTGTCGAATCATCCAATCGATCCGATTGTATCTCCTTCTCGAGCATCTGGCGAGGACGTGTCGAGCGTTGTATGGTCTTCTCAATGGTTTTGGCTATATCGATGCGACGGGTGCGTTGGACGGTGGTGCTGCCCGGCGGGGTGGGTGATGTGGCACGTGTTACCACCGAGACAGAGACGAAAGTTTCCTGCTCTGCCGGCTCTACCGGCTGCTGTTCCGCCTGCAGCTTCTCCTGCTCCTGCTCCTGCTCCTGCTCCACCTCCTCCTTCTTGTTTCTTGTTGCAATCTTCTCCGGCTCGAGTTCCTTCTCTCTGCTCGCCTTGGCACGACTTGCTGTGCGCGCATGGAAATCACTTGTGGTCAGATACGAGATGGATTTATCCAGCGTGGAACTGGACGCTCCATTGAGTCGAGTTCCATAACGATTGCCGTAGGCATTCCGCGTGGTTGCTCCACTGCGATAGCCTGTGCCGGTCAGTTTACTCCTTGCACTTTCCAACACTGGACTGGGATCGCGGGATTTGGATTTCCCACGATTTGTATGCTCCAACGCCACCGGACTGGGATCACGTGAACGTCCGTATTTACCCAGTTTACTTGTCGCTCCGCCATATCGCTTGATCGGACTACTTCGCTCCGTGCTCGAGCTGGTCGTATCTTTGGGATCTGTCTTGCTGGCATAGCGACTCACATAGCTTGTGACACTGGGCGTCGTAACCACTGGAGGATCTCTCTTAATGCGATATGTGCCACCCGAGAAGGAGGGTCTATACGCACTGGGCGTGGCCAAAGATGTGTAACGCGCTGTGGGATCTGCGCCGAGAGCGTACTGTAAGAGAAGGGAGGATTAGTCGGATAGCTTCTATGGGTTGAAGCGAAGGTTAGACTCACCGTGGAGCTGCTCGTCTTGTAGGAACTGCCCAGATTGGACTTCCAGGGTGCCTGCAAGGAGAGGAGAGTGGTTAGATCAGTCTCACAGGCAAGATCATTCCTTACATAGAATACTTATGGGCAAGATCACCCCATTCCTTACAGTATCATAAGTTAATATACTCAATTTCTTTCCTTCCCCATCCTATACCAACCCCTTCCTTCTTGAATCATCTGTCCTAATCAAGTTAATCTCAATGGAATCTCTTCCATTGATCTCTTCACTCCACTTCCCTGTGAGTCACGCTGCTTGCCTCCTTCCATTCCCTGCCACAGTTCATAAAATCGATCAAACTGCACTTGATGGATTGCCACACTTAGAGTTGCCCTACCCAGCTAGCTATCCCTCTTTCTACTTCTCTCATTCCCTTCGCTTCTCTTCTCTTCTCTGCGACTCTTCTGCACTTGCACTCGTCGATTCATTCGTTTCATTGAGGGAATGCATTCGACAATTATTCGCACAACATTCAATCAACATCAGTTGCAGCTGGAAGGAGGAGGGAGAGGAGGGAGGGAGGGTAGCTACACTCAGTCTACTCCTCTACCCACTACTTATTCATTCACTCTTCCCTGTAGGTTCCCCAGCACCCTCTTCTTTCTCTACCTCCCTACAATGATCTCCCTTTCTTTCTCCCTCTAACTCTACCCTGCTTTCTTCTCTCACTCAGTCACTTTCTTTCGTTCCACCTCTCTCATACCCTACCCTCCTGCTCTCCCTTTCTCTTCTTTCTCTCTACTTGCCCTAGGTATATCCCTCTCTATCCATCACCCTCTGTTACTCACTCCCCCACATCAGCAACACCTTCATCTCCCTCCTCTTCGTGGTCACCCACACAGCGGGACAGCAAACATCGATGTTCCTCACTCTGGGACCCTTCTCCCTCCTCTATCTCCTCTCCCTCCTTCCCATCCTACCACCCTCTCCATTCCGCTTTGAACTCGCTGGCCCTATTCCTCGTCTCATCTCATCTCATCTCGTCTCGTCTCGTCGCATTCAGTTTCAATTAAATGGCGCTGCCTCGTGCGTTTTTCAATTAATTTGGACGTGTAAACAGATTCATTTCGATTATTTCAACATCTGCCTTCTAATCTCGGGCATGGCACAGTGCATTAGGTAAGGTCTAGCCAAGGGCGGGCAGATGGGGAAGGGGAGGGTCTACCCCAATCGGGCAAAGAGACAGACAGACAGGCAGAACGAGAATTTATGTTGCAAAATTTTGCAAAGCTTTTTATAGTTTTTTTTTTGGCACAGTTTACGAAGCAAGAAATAGAAGGAATATAATGAGAAACTGATTAGCCAGTTGGAAAGAGATGGGGGAGAGATCTATTAGATACCTATGCTATATACCAATCAATTGAGGTTAATCCACACTGCATCTTCGAATACTTTATTCCTTTCCCACCCTGCTCGTACTTCCAATCAAATCGCAGCTAAAGTAGGCTAAAATAGACTCATAAAGCGAAAGATTCTAGGGATTCTTTAACGTGCATCATGCATGGCATTCCGATTGGATAATTGCTCAAGTGTCCCAAGTGGAAAGCGAGAGAGAGGGAGAACTGGAGGAATCGCTGGCGCCACAAGCGGCACGCGCCCACGCGAAACATGACATGTAGCATAAAAAAATGCACATTACGAGGCGGCTAAGTACCCAGAGGGGGGATAGAGAGAGAGGAGAGGAAGAGCCAGGGGTGAGGATGGGGATGAGAGAGAGAAGTGGGTGCAAGGGAGAAACCAAGCCTATCGAGCTAATTGTTGCAGCTTGCAGCCTGGCCAAATGGAATGCTCAACACAAACAGCACAACAATGTGCAAAACAAGCAAGTGGGAGGAGAAGGAGGAGGAGGAGAGAGTAGGTAGAAGACTAGGGAGAAGACTAGGGAGGAATAGCGAGAAGAAAAAGGGGAAGGAAGTGTAGAAGGGCAGAAAAGGGGGCAAATATGAATAAGGCTGATGGAGTGGCCTGAATGGAGAGATCTCTACCTATCTAACTATGAATAAGATGGAGAAGAATGAGGGGGAAGAACGAGTCTTCACACTCCAGGAAGAGAATAGAACTAAGATGCACAAGGGATTCCTAACAAGGGGTGCGACTAGGTACTTCCTCTCGTTAGAGTTGCAAAATTTGTCGCTCTCTAAAGATTTCCATGTGCAGTTTCGCGAGGAGAAGTCGCATATCTTTCCCCTACTTGACAGCATCTTAATGCGAACTCAATTAGGCAGGACAGCAAAAGAAACAACCTGGTAGAGCCATAAAACCAAGCCTATCTGTCTGTCAGTCAGGCAAGTCTATAAAATCACTCGGGGCGAGTTGAAACAGAAGAAAAGAAAAAGAAGAAAACTGAAAACGGAAAGCGAAAAACATTCGCGTGCCAGACAAATGATTTATTTTTGAATCGTTTTTAGTTTTTTGGTGTCAGAGTGTCAGATATTCTTGCATATATCTCTGAGATCTGCAAGCATATACAGAGAGAGATAGAGAAAGAGAGAGAGAAGGCCAGAGAGAGAGCAAGTGAATGAGAGAGCGAGAGGTGAACGACTTGGCAGATGACGAGATCATTTCTTTGTGGGTTGTGGAATGTGCATGTTGGGGGTAGCAGCGGATTAACCAATAAAAATAAAGTGGAAATAACAATATATTTTGTCCTATATGCTATATATCTGATGGCAAAGTTTTTAGAACCCTACAGGGATTTTGAAACCCTCCTAACTACCTAATTTTCTAATAAAAATTCGCTATTTAAAATTTCAAAAAAAAATTTTTTTGTTGAAATATCATAGGGTGGACCCTTACATAAATTTCCAAAATATCGAAAATTTTCAAAAAGTTTTTATGATATTATTCAAATGTAGAATTACTCAGGTTGTGGAAACATAAACATAATGTCTTGGCGCGTGAAAATCGTTGGATTTTTGAGAAAGTTATGGGCGATGGAAAATGAGGGTACTTGTCCTGTCGAGTGTGTTACATGTCTAATTTTTTGACCATTTCGACATGATTTTTGGGCCAAAATTAAGTATCGTTTAAAATCGATTTAACTTCTTGTTTAGTACTAATTTTGAACTCCGCAATCGATTAAATTTAAAAACTCGCTATTTAAAATTTCAAAAAAAAAAAATGTTGTTGAAAAATCATAGGGGGGACCATTACATAAATTTCCAAAATATCGAAAAATTTCAAAAAGTCTTTTGTGATATTATTCAAATGTAGAATTACTCAGGTTGTTAAAACATGAACAAAATGTCATTTCGCGCGAAAATCTTTTAATTTTTAAGAAAGTTACAATCGGTGTATGAAAAGGGAAAAATAACAATATTTTATGTTGTATACCATAAAACCTATCAAACCTCCTAACAAAATTAAAAGTCATCATATTGTCATAGAATAACCCATTCGCTTAAAGGGTTAGCCCCGTAATTAGTTATACAGCCTTCTTTTAATAGAAACCCCAATCGAAACAACAACAAGATCTTTTCACTTTTGATACCAAAATTGTCGATTTCGAAATATATATATATTTTGTATGTTACATATGAAATTTCTGTAATAAATAAGAAACTGGTAGAAATGTTCAATAAAGTGCGAGTCTCGACAATAATTGCAATGGGAAGAACAGGAAGAAGAGCAATTTGAATAGCGAGTTCTCTTTCTTATGTATGCCTCGAGATTAGGTTGATTTTTTTCTCGACGACGACGCCGCCACCGGCAGTGACGACGACGGCGGCGGCGGCGGCGGCGGCGACGACTTGGGCACCGGCAGCAGCAATCCCAGATTACGCGTTTCGGGTACAAATGGATCCCAGACTGGCGGCTGATTGGGATACTTTTCCATCGCATCACGCATACCACGCATCCCAAGCTCCAGGGCACAATTCGCTGAGCTGCGACCCGCCGGTTGCTGCGTAAAGGGTCCATTGAAATGTACATAGATGTCACCCTGACTGGCCAGATCCAACCCAAATGTGGTTAGATCCTCGCCCATGGCCAGCTGCATGGTGTTGCCATCCGTGGGGTTGTTGTTGTTGCTGCTGCTGCTGCTGCTGGTGCAGCGCGTGGTACGCAGCTTGGCCACCAGACCGGCCAGTCCAAAGAGATCCGGATGCGGCAGCAGATGCGATGTGGACACACTGACGGCTGGTGTGTTCGTGGTGGTGGTGATGGTGGTGGTGTTGGTTGTGGAGGCGTTGGTGGAGTAGGAAGAGGAGGAGGAGGACGACGACGTGGACGAGGATGAGGAGCATGTGGCAGTCACATCCGTTGCAGCAGCATCCACCAACATCGCCGTCGTCGTCGTCTGCTCCTGCTGTGTTGCCTGTTGCTGTCTCATCGCCGTCTCCTGGTACTGGGCAAAGACATCGGAGAACGTGGGCAGACTGGGCAACTGATTGTGCAGCTCCGGGAACAGTTTGTACTCCGATTCGCTGGCAATGTTCACCTGCTGCTGCTGCTGCTCCTGCTGATCCCGTTGGTGTGAGCTGGACGTGTTGCTGTCGTGCGTCGTCATGGCCAGCGATGTTGTCGCCATTGTCGTTGCCATCGCCATCGCCGTCGTCGTCGTCATCGTCGCTGTTGTCGTCGTCGTCGTCGTCGCCGCCACCAAAGGTGTCACCATCTCCAGGTCATCGCTGGTGCTCTCGATTTGCTCATCCTGGCTGCCATCACTCTCCCCTCCTCCGTCCAGCGTGTAGAGCGCCTTGAGAGGTCTCACCTTGCAACGGGGTCGACGACGTCTGGGCATGATGTTGTTGTTGTTGTTGGTTTTGTAACTGGAATCTGGCTATCAAATTGGCTGCGACAAACTGTTAACTGTTAACTAAAACGCAGCCTTCCCAGATATGCCCCAGTTACCACACACCCCACCCCACCCAGTCCCGTGTCCTACTACAATATCGCGTTGCACTTCACACTTTCTCTCTCAATTAATTACCTCGACCCATATGAATTGTGTATTTACTTCCTTCCTTTTGTTGTTGTTGTTGTTGTTGCTTTGTTTTTTGGTGCCATAAAAACGAAGCGAACACCAGACAGCGACACAATAAGCAAAGTAAAATCTTCGTCATCTTTTTGTTTTTTTCTCGGAGCATACTATACTTCCCCTACCTATAAATAGAACGCCCCCAACTCCGGCAAGACTCATCCCGAAAAAGGGGGAGAAAAGTGGGAAAATCTTTAATTGATTTATGGCGCGAGAGTTTATCGATATCGCTGAGATCACACGTTCTCCATGGCCAAGGGCTTAAAGGGGTGGGGCAGGGGGTGGAGGGGAGGTCATAAAAAGAAGGTGCCAATTGGGAGGTGGATAAAGCTGTGCGTATAACAGTTTGGAGAGGGAGAAACAGCACCTTACGTTGCCTTCAGCACTTGAAATAGCTTTTATCCGCATTTCAAAGCATTCTACAACTGTTATACTATGTTTTAAAACTGTGCTACGCGTTTAACAGCTTTACAATATCTCAAATCAACTCAAACCTTGATTTACATCAACTTAGCAACTGTTATACACAGTTTAGAAACTGATGCAACGCGTATAACAGTTTGGAGTGGAAAAAAACAGCACCTTATGTTGCCTTCAGGCACTTGAAATTCTTTTTGTTCGCTCTCCAAAGCATTTTACAACTGTTATACTGAGTTTAAAAACTGTGCTACGCGTATAACAGCTTTACAACATTTTAAATCAAGTCAAGTTGAAACAACAGAGCATTTCTATGTTTTAGCCTTACTCTGCAACTGTTATACAATTTTAAGAACTGTGCTACGCGTATAACAGTATAAACAAAAACACGTCCCTGCTCTTGGTTAATGCTCTGAGCCCGGACACACCTTCAAAACTAACAAAAGTGTGCTAAACACTTGTAGTACATACGCCTGTATAACACTCATTCACAATGGCAACACTTGTTGGATAAAAAAAAAACGAAAACTCAGCACAAAAGCGGTGTATAACAAACGAGTATCGATTACGCCGCAAGCGTAATCTTTTGTCTGGCCAAAAGTTTTTCGGCATGGAAATCGGATCGGAATACGTAAATATATATATATATATATACGTATTCGTATTGGAATTGGGCCATTAACACGACCCAAGCGGAGAGCAGAAAGAACGGGGAAAAAAAAGTTGGCAAAAACAAACAAAAAAAATCAAAAGGAAAAACGAAATTTATAGCAACTGTGCGAAAGCGAGGAGGGGTAAGTGAGAGGGGGAGGGGAAGGGGGCTGTGTGTGGGTGACGGCATCGAATGAGATGCTAAATAATTGTACACTGTGTGCGGCAGCAACAATTAGAAAACAAAACAAAAAGCGAAAAAAAAACAAGCGAAAAACAAAAGTTGATTGAAATAGTTGCAGATACAAAAGCAAAGAACAGATACAGCTGCGGCTAGGAAAGATACAGATACAGGCTAAGAAAGATACAGATACAGGCTACAGATACGTCTACAGTCTCTGCAACTTGTTGACTTACATAACTGCGATAGGATGACATGCTGCTGCTGCTGCTGATTACGTTATACTTCTTTCACTTTTCACTTTTCTCTCGTTTCCTTTGGGTTCCTTGAGATATTTTCGATTATTTCGATTTTCTTTTTCACAATTTCACTTGCTTAGGCATTTTCTATAGCCTGTAATTCAATACACACACACACACACACATATAGATATACAAATACATTTCTTGCTGGCAATTAAAAAAACACAAAAGTATCTCACGGATGCATCCAGCGCTCAATTGCAATAGATGCAAAATAAATTAGTTGCAAACGGAACGCGCTGCAAATAGCGACAAAATAGCAAATCGCACTCGGCGCACAGCTACAGATACAGTTGCAGTAGCTGCAGATACAGATACAGATACATTCGCCGCAGATACTTTTGTCCGTGCCTTGTTTGCGACACTTTACATAATCCGCCGGCACGCGCTGCCAACGCTGGCGCAGGCAGCAAGACGTCACACACGCTTCTTTTTTTTCTATTTTTTTTTTTTTTTTTTTTTACTTTTAGTGCGTTTTATTTATGCGCTGATCTTTTCTCTGCTCTGCTTTGCTGCCCTTTTCTTTTTTATTTTTCTCAGCTTTTTCTCAATTTATTCTCAACTTTTTTTGTTTTGTTCTTTTGCTGTGCGTTTTCCTTTTTTTCCTCCCCAACTCTGTCGCGCGTTTTATTTTTAAATTTAGCAAAAACGCATCCGTCGTCGTGATACACAACGCACGCACAGTCGACGCAATTTTCCGCTTTTCCACGTTGTCGTCGTTTTTCCACGTTGCGTCGCGTTTCGCCAGCGTGTGCGACTCGGCGCGTTGTCAAAGAAAAACTGAGCGTGTCTATGGAAAATCGTACGCTGAGATTTTCATTCCTGCCGCAGCACAGCAAGAAAAAGCATTTTTCTAGTGCGTGTATTTTGGGGCCCCGAGAGAGAGAGAGAGAGAGCGCGTAAGATCGCCGTATGATCGCGTATGCGCTCTCAGTTGCACTCTCTCTCTAGCTGTCTTTCCCTCTCTCTCAATCTCCCTCTCTCGCTCGCCAAATCCTCATATATATTCCGCATTGATCGGTCAGCTCCGGTCAGCCGCATATATGCTGTATTTTTCGTACTATCGTAAGTACTATCGGTATAACAGTTGCAGCTGTAGTATAACACCTCTTCTAGACACTTTTTGCATTTATTTCCCCTGTTTAATTTATGATCCCCATGCTACGATCGGGAGGGATGCTATTTATAGCGAACAGCATTTAATACCCAGCGACAAGCTGAGGTCGTGACTAATCGACAATTTGAATAGTCAGGCAAATATATAGACATATAGGCGACAGATATTAGATGATCAAAGAGCGGGTTTATAAATATGGGAATGTGTGTATAGTTGAAATCTACAAAATATGACTGTCTGATATTTGTAGAATTATTTATGAGAATTGCACTTGGATTCACATAAATTCTTCGATTGCTTTTTTTCAGATACATATATATGGAAATATATTATATATACTATATATGGCAATCAGTAGAGCTTACAGATATTTGTTGAGTCACATCTGGGAATTAGAGGAAGATGGTGTAATAAATTGGAATTGAATTTGAATATTAATTGAAGAGATATAGAAGCAGTATATGAATATATAATAATGACACATATATTATATGAATTACTATATATGAGTATCTTATAAATTGAGTCAATTGCGTTCCATAAATTCTGTAGAAACTAGAATACTATTTCTGGATATATATTTCTAATTTATAGTGTTGTAAAGTTCAGAATATTATAGCATAATGTTTACAAGTAAATTTGAAGTAGTTTTTTTTATAAGCTTCTTAACAATGATTTTCCCAATACTATATATTCTCTATATTCCCACTTTTCAGCAGTACAACCCCTATAAAATGTACAAAACATTATAATGCGACAATTTTACAAAGATTGCATAGTAAATTCGAAATTCTAATTCAAATTTGTTTTGCCGCTTTGAGTAAATATTTCAGCGCAACACCCACAACTATTATATACTACAGAGATATATACATACTATATGCACTCTTTGCCGTAACTTCCCCCACTGCTACTCACATTAATTTATCTCAGATATATATTCGCTGTGTGAGAATATCCGACAGATACGACACATATGATCGCAAGCAAGATGTGTGCAGCGATATTTGGGGTTTGCTTTTCATTTAAAAATAACGTACGTTGTGCCACTTTCTGCCGGCCAGATCAGTGGACGTAGTATAGACGGGAAGACAGAGGGACAGACAGGCAGGCAGACAGACAGACAGACAGACAGACAGACGAGCAGACAGACAGACAAACAGTCGGAGAGGCAAACCGGCAGCATGTGCACCGGAAGAGGACGCATATGCGGCCTGCCCGACGTTCATTCAGAGATCGCTCGCTGCTTTGGCATATATAAATATAGTTATAGTGTATATATACTCTATATAGTTTTCCTTTTCAATTTTCACTAAATATGCCAAAACGAGAGCTGCCTTTCATTCCCCTCTCCATCTGCACATAAATCAGAATGCGCGACAAAGACAAAGACGCTAAATTGCCTGAAAAGCTGAGAGGGAAGCTGAGGGAAGTGTAAATCCAAGTGGCGCATCAATAGCTAATAGTCTGCAGGGGCAGGGCAGGGGCAGTAGGAAGCAGCGGGGCAGGCAGCGGCAGCAAGGGAGTGGGAGCAGGCAGCAGGGAGCTGCTGCGGGGCACACAAAGTGGCTCGACACTTTGACGAAAGACATGCAGTGCAGTGCGGGCCCAGAGAGAGAGAGAGAGAGGCAAGGGCAGGGTGTTTTGGGGGCGTGGAAACTTAACCTAATCTGACCGACAGATACAAATAGCTTTCAACGCTGCATTAAAGCGCTGCAGCGCCCCCAAAAAAAGAGCCGCAACTGCGCTGCATTTCGCATGCTTTCCACAAATATTTTACCAATGTGCGTGTGGAGGAGCAGCAGGAGCAGCGAGAGGGGCAGGCAGACGCAGTGGAACCAGGAGGAGGAGGAGGCAGGCGCAGCGAGTGTAGGTGGCTAGCGACGCCAACGCAATGCAAACAAATCGGTGAAAACGAAACAGAAAACGAAAACGCAACGAGAAATTCATTTTTTTTTCTTTTTCGCCCCATAAAAAATCGACAACGTCAGCCATAAAAGTCAGAGCCGGCGCAATCCCCGGGAGAAGCAGCCGCCGGCACTGGGCCAGCTGAGCCATTGAGCCGGGTGAACCGGTCAATCATACGTATAGCACCATGGCATGATCCACTGGGAGCAGAACTGGGAAGCAGACGGAGAGCTGAATGAGCTGAATGAGTTGCCCTGGCCAGGGACTGCATTCAATCATTTCTATGACTTTTTTTGAGTTGGTAATTTATGCAGGCTGCGAGTGGTAGCGGGAGGGGGAGAGCTGCGAGTGAGGCAGGAGAGAGAGGAGAGGAGAGATTGTAGGGGATGGTAGCCAGAGATTATGCAATGTTAAGAGAAGTACATAAAATTTAACGAGGCAGCGGGGGGAATTGCTGATCATTGTGGTTAGTCAAGTCACTCAATTAGGCAAAGCAGGCTGATTATAGGATGTATTTTATAGCAAGTGTTAGCTATAGATAGCTATAGATATAAAATAAGGATTAAAGCTATATTTTATATATAAAAAAATACTTTAAGACTCCTTACTTCTATATTCACTTAAATTTTAACCTTTTTAACCCTTTCCCTTTATTTGTAATTATATTTGTAGCAACTATTTCTCGCCCTTGCGATTTATAGCAAGTTTTTTCTCTCTACACATGCCTGCAAATCATGCTCAATGCGATTTCAACAGCCTGCTAATTAGACCCATAAATGTATTTATTTAGATAATCAGGCACAGATGCGATCAAAGATGTCTGCCTGCTTGTTTAAACCGTTATTTCGCAAAGCATAAAACACGCACACACACACACACACGCATACACTTGTAGCCTGGCTACGCATTGCGCAAATCTTCTCTCTCTCTCTCTCTCTGTGTTCCATTTGCGCGTGTCACTTGTCTAAAAATAATAATAATAAACGCAAAATGCAGTTAATACTCTTTTTTTTTTTGTTTTTTTTTTTATTTACAGCCCACAGCTTGCCTCGGCTGTCTCCGCTTTTAGCTTTTTTTTGGCTAAACATTTCAGCGGCCGAGTTTACATTTGCCGCGTATTGATTGCAACACATTTTGTGGCAAGTGTGTGCGTGCGTGTGTGTGTGTGTGTGTGCCAATATTTAATTTAAATATTGTTCTTAACCAACCTCACGACGCACGATCGTGTTGCAACTTTCATCACCCCCGCCCCCCCCTGCACGCTTCACCGCCTTGTGGATTCCATTTCAAGGTTGCGCATACGCCGCGTTGTCCGTTGTTGATATTTTCTCCCGATGTATTTTTTTTTAGTATTTCAGGCACTTTTTTTATGGCCCTAATCCATAGGTTGTTTTAGCCCTGCTGAAAGACACTTGAAGCAGCAGCTCTCTCAAGTGTGCCCCGACATGGTATACTAGCTAGAAGATGCGTTCTTCATTTGGAATTTATGTTCAAGAATTTTCGTGCGGAAAAGTGGGCCAAACTTTTGAGGAACTTTAGTGGCGATTTCGACTGTCAGCTGGGTAAATATCTATATGTATGTATGTAGTTTGTGAATTGTTTAAGTTATTGTGGGAAGTAGGGCAAACCACAATGTAGATAATAAAGAAGAACTTGAAGAACTTATAATACCCTACGACCATTGAAAATGGTCCAAAAAGGGTATACTAACTTTGTGCAAATTTATGTAACAGCATATATATTCTTGCTCAGGATCGCCAGCCGAGTCGATTGAGCCTGTCCATCTGTCTATCTATATGATACAACAGATCTCAGTTAGTATAAATGCTAGAGACACCAAATTTGGCATGGCAGCAGGTCTGATACCCTCATTTTACACCGATCGTAACTTTCTCAAAAATTAAACGATTTTCAAGCGGAATGACATTTTATTTATGTTTTAACAACATTAGTCGTTCTGCATTTAAACATTAGCAAAATTGACTTTTTGAAACTTTTCGATATTTTGGAAATTTGGGTAAGGGTCCACCCTATGATTTTTCAACAAAAATTTTTTTTTCAAAATTTTAAATCGCCCGTTTTTAATTTAAATCGATTACGGAGGTCAATACTAGTACAAACCAATTCATTAAATCGATTTTAAACGATACTTAATTTTGGCCCAAAAATCATGTCGAAATGGTGAAAAAATTAGACACCCTCGACAGGACAAGTACCTTCAATTCCCATCGTCCATAACTTTCTTAAAAATCAAACGATTTTCACGCGGAATGACATTTTGTTTATGTTTTAACAACCAGAGTGATTCTGCATTTAAACAATAGCAATATAGACTTTTTAAAATTTTTCGATATTTTGAAAATTTATGTAAGGATCCACCCTATGATTTTTGAACAAAATTTTTTTTTCAAAATTTTAAATCGCCAGTTTTTAATTTTAATCGATTACGGAGGTCAAAACTAGTACAAAACAATTTATTAAATCGATTTTAAACGATACTTAATTTTGGCCCAAAAATCATGTCGGAATGGTCAAAAAATTAGACATGTAACACACTCAACAGGCCTGGTACCCTCATTTTACAACGATCGTAACTTTCTTAAAAATCAAATGATTTTCACGCGGAATGACATTTTGTTTTTGTTTCGACAACCTGAGTGATTCTACAATTAAATAATATCATAAAAGACTTTTTGAAATTTTTCGATATTTTGAAAATTTATGTAAGGGTCCACCCTATGATTTTTCAACAAAATTTTTTTTTTCAAAATTTCAAATCGCTGGTTTTTAGTTTTAATCGATTGCGGAGGTCAAAAGTAGTACTAAATAATTGTTTAAATCGATTTTAAGCGATACCTAATTTTGGCCCAAAAATCATGTCGAAATAGTCAAAAAATTAGACATGTAACACCCTCAGGTACCCTCAATTGACACATATCGTAACTTTCTTAAAACTCAAAAGATTTTCATGCGGAATGACATTTTGTTTATGTTTTTTATGAAATTTTCGGATATTTTGGAAATTTAAGTAAGGGTCCACCCTATGATTTTTCAACAAAATTTTTTTTTTTCAAAATTTTAAATCGTGGGTTTTTAAGAGCGAGTAAGGCATACGTGTATGTAGTTGAATAAGATGTGCAGAAATCGTTGTTTTAAATTATGTGTGATTACACGTTTGTAATGGATTTCGGGAATTGGGCGGAGCTCTTTAAACTTTCCTGCTTTTAAATATTTACATATTATATATAGAAGATGCCGCCAAAAAGCACAAACTTTTCTAGAATTAAATTTTCTCGAAAGTTTTCCTCGCACAGTATTGCCAGTTGCGAAAAAAGAAACACGCAGAGACAAGCGAAAAGTGCGATGAAAACAAAACGCAAAAGCACAGCAAGAAGACAAAACGTAAAAAAATAATTCGGTGATATTTTGACAAAGAAAGTGTTAAAGAAAAGTGTTTAAATAGAAAATCTATACAGAAAATCAAAATATACTCCAATCTATATAGCTTTATATGAAGTATAGGCGCTAGCATGGCGCTACTGCTGGTGCATCTACGTCGTCTGATTCTGCTGCTTAGCGTTGTCTATCTGAGTGGCGCCGTCTTCCGTCGTCTGCTGAGCGAGAGGAGCAGGCATGTACACGCCCACGCCCTGTTGCCGCCCAGTGGTTTTGGTAGATGGGGCAGGGGTCGCGGATCGACGGGCAATTGGACTAAGGATCCCTTGCACTTTCAATGGTGGGCGTATATTTACACCTGTTACGCCTACCTGGTACTGATTAACTACGTCAATGTGCGGCGACTAACGAATCTCATCGAGTTCTTTTTGACTTAATTCAAATTTAATTATATTTATTTTCTATGTTTATATGTTATTTATTATTAAATATGTTCATGTTTTAAATAATTTAAAAGTTTACTTACTGCGTGTAAGATCTTTGTGTGTTGCAGTTAAGATTAGTTGAGTACATATAGATAAGATCTATTAGATCTGCATGTGCAAGTTCAAATGATGCTTTTATAGTTAAAGTGTTGCCATATCGCTGGTATTTAGTATTATCTCGAGTTGCCTGATGTAGGTGAAGATGCCGATATCTCGGTGCCGTCACACAAGCGTTTTACAGGCGCCATCTAAGTGTCGTACCTAAAACTACGCGTTGTTTGTGTCTCCGCTACAAACTCACATGGGGTTTGTATACTCGCTAAAGCTCTGCCACAAAATGGTGGGCAACAAGTGCCGCGCTCCCACTTGTTGTCACTCGAATAGCGCATACCCTGTAGCTCAAACAATGCACTTTGATTTTAGTATATATTAACAGTGTTTTGCTTGTATTTTTAAACCAATTTAACACCTTTTACTATTTTCAAACACTTTCACTTGACACACACACACCTCCAACACCGACAACAAACAAGCGCAGACTGAATGTTGCTAACATAACGAGCTTATGCTATTCCTAGTATTTTAAAGTTAACATAACATTTAGTTAAAATTCGATTATTAAATACCGATAAGCAATGTCTTAATAATAGTTGAAATAAATATACACACTCGATACTCATATTATGGCCTGTGCGCTTTCTGCTGAGGTATTAAAATGCAATAAATTAATTTTAGCCACATTCTATTTACAATTCAAATGACGCAGCCACCCAAAAAAAAAAAAACAACAACAAGAAAATGCAAAAGAATATCGTTTTAGGCACATTTTAATTTTCATGAAAATCGACAGACGAAATGTGCGCTGTAAGCATTAATTAAATTCCCATTGAGTTTAACGTTCACAATTGCGAATTTGTGTTGATGATTAATCACTTTGTCAGCCAAAATTGTGTCAACGCCAAGTAAAATGTTGGGGGGGGCGGAAACAAAAGCAAATACTGGGAAGTGAAAGAATGAAAATCTGATTGAGAAATCTATTTGTGGATGCTTATACACATATTGATAACGATAACTTAGTCTGGAAATACTAAAAATAAACTGACGAGGTATTTCGATATTCGATTGTCCCCCATCACCAAAGTTATTTGTTGTTTATGAAAAGTTTATTTTTACGCGTCGTGTAACAATTTTATATATTTGAATTGGAACGATAAATGTTTATTGCATCTGCTGAGATTTGGCAAGTTCGCCGAGCTCCTCCCACGTTGTCGACACCAAGCGATCCAAGCAGATTGCTCCGTCTCCCTCTACTCTAGCGCACAATGAATCACAGGTTTCTCGTTGGCCGCGCACACGTCACAGGGGAGGATCGAGAATATGTATGTATATATTGTACTATATACGATACGCTATATGCTTTATGATATTCATGCTATACAGATTTATCAAATGGACTTTTGAGTGCTTCACAATGGGCCACCGCCTCACAGTGTCGCTGTGCTGCTGCGTGAATCATCAAAAGGCAAATCTCAATACGAAGTTGTCAACAACGATGGGAAATCGCCAAAGAACGAGAGGGAGAGGAAACTCAAGGAAAACTCGAATGCATTAAGGCGCACAGCTTCGTTTGTTGTTGTTGCTGTTGTTTTGTTTTCAAATGCATTAGGAGATGGTTTATTTTTGTGCTGCGGTGTTGGAATTTGCGGCCTTTTGCGGCACAAGCAACCAACCCACCCACATGGACGGCGCCCACTCGAGCGAGCTTATCTACTGCTGTTGGTACTTGGCACTTTGGCATCCACACACTCTCGGGATGAGCACAGTGAAGCTACGCTGGGATGGCCCTCAAGTGCTCTCGTGGCCGAAGTACGTGGCGAATGGGCACACACACACACACACACACACACACTTGACAAAGCAGGAAAACACCTCGTCGCCTCAATGCTCGATGCTCGACTCTATATATAGTAACTGCATAGCAGGCGTGCCTGGCAAGAGAGCGAGAAGAGAGAGGGATGCCACCATATCTATATGTGTGCGTGAGTATCTGTGTGATCATAACAATTTTGACCCAATTTCGAGTGCAGCAGCAGCGGATCGCAGCGTACGAACGAACGAGCGAGCGAGGGAACGACAACTCCCGGTGTCATCACTGACCTCCGACGGGGCGGATGCCGCTTGGGACAGGTGTGGAACTGATGACTAGAGTTTGCTTAGCTCCTATTGCATATCTATTGATTTTGATTTGAACTGTCGTCCTCTTCTGTGTGAATCTATTTTAAGCTGACTTATTTATCTTTTCTATCGCTGTGCCACACACTCGCACACACACACGGATATGTGTATATTTGCTAGGGTATTTTTAGCCTATTACACATTCCAAAATGTTGTGGCAAGCGCGCACAAAATGTTAAATATTATTCTAGACCCCCCCGTCCGACCTGGCCCTCCTCCACGCCCGCCACGCCCCTGCTGTCCTGCTGCCCACTTAAAGCACACACAGGCATAAAATAAATAAAATTATGGCCAGCAACGAGTCGAGTCGAGTATCTAGAAGATACGAACTGGCCAGCCTGGCCGTCTTATATATATGTACATACATATAGCTGGCCATAGTCCCCATCTATATCGCTCGCTGTGTATCTATGCACTCTCAGGTGAAATGTGTGTGGAAAATGAACACGATGATGATGATTATGAGCAAACGGGAGAAAAAAAAACAACAAGAAGATCGTTTGCTAAAAATAAGCGAAAAATCATGCTTAAGTATAGCTGCCTCTCTGTGTGTGTGTATATGTATGTATGTCGACACAGGTGGAGGAACTCACGAATTTCACTCGAAGAGCTTTTTGGAAGAAACAACATCTGCACTAGCAAAACAAAAAACTATATAGCAAACCATATATAATGCCTGCCTCTGGCTTCGATCCGGCCAATATTTGCCAGATACCATTTGTCAGGCCATTAAATTACAATTGTAAGCTGACAGCCAGGCTAATGGTCGGGCCAACAACAATAACATAGAGTAGCAGACCCCGTCTTCGTCTCTGCCACATTGCCAAGGATCCACTCGAAGAATACTCGAATGAAACATCATCATTATCTCGTCTCCGTCTCGTCATGTCTCTTCTCTGTTTGTTTTCATTTTGCCAGTCTACGCTTATTTATTTGTGACACAGAATAAACTGTTTCGATGCCAAATATTTTTAGCAGACATCACGATAAATTCGAATTCATCGTCGTCATTAGACTGGCAAAGATGTATTTCATAATTTTATAGAAATTATGAACACATTTTTTTTACCAATGCAATGTGACAACGTTCTGAGCGCGAAATTATTGGCAATTGCATGGTTTGAATATATGTATATATTTCTATATAAATTTAATAGATTAAAGATCTGATATATGGCAGGTAGATTACAATGTTGGCATAGGGTCTTATAGGAACGTGTGAAATGTTTTAGTTTCTGTAAGCTTATCTATAAATTCAATCAAATTTACTATCCCTATAGAGCCTCTAGTAGGGAAAACTTCGTCAAAACTCATCAGATTTCTTTGAGAGAGGACATTTTATCAATTATTTGACCTCATGATTTATTATGCATCAAAAAATAATGAATTTAACTATGTCCAAAATTTGGATCTTCTTTATGTCTTCCAGGCTACCCTCTCGCTCGGTTTTAGTACCCCTAAAAAGCCTCTAGTATGGAAAACTTGGTTAAAAATCATCAGATTTCATTGAGAAAGGACATTTTATCCATTCCTTGGCTTCTAGATTGATTTTGGTTCAAAAAAATAATTAATTTAACTATGTCAACATTGTGGACCTCTCATATGTCTTCCATGCTACCCACTTGCTAGACTTCAGGATCCCTTTCGACGTATATTATTATATTATATTGTTATATATAAAAATAATTATATATTTTACATTTTAGGAATCTGTTGGAAAGCAACGAAAACAAACAATTATAATTATGCAAACAAAACGATACAGAACTATTCCTCCAATTTCATTATTACAAAATCGAATCAAATTGGCAATATTATACTAAAGTATAAACACATGCTATGTGTTTTAATGATCTGCCATAAAAGATGTAGAAATTATGTTTGTAAAGCAAATAAATTCAAAGCGTTTCGTGTAGGAAGCCAATACGATGTGTGTGTATACGAAAAGCAGATACACAAAATGAAGAAGGCATGAAGAACATATGTAGAACCAATGGTATATCTATAAAAACATACGCACACACACACACACACACGCATGTGTGTGTATAAATGACATCGGCTAATTACAGGTAAGCGAAAAAACAACAACTTGGAGTTTATTTTCGGGGTGCTCCGGCAAACCGACGTGAAAATGCCTTCACACCAGGCCAACTAAAAGAGTGAAAAGTGCCGAGAGCCGAGAGGGAAAACAAAAAAGAATTTTCCACAAACTGAGCAATTAACACGAAAAAAAGCTAACCGATCCGAAAAGAAAAACTCACTCAAAAACGAAGCGATCCGAAGGCTTCCGCCGATCTCGTTCGGGATCTTTGCTTGGAATCGTTGAAATAGACGAAACGGCAAGCGAGCGACGACCAAATAAACGAAATACTCTTTATTCGAACGACAACGGGATCTCTTGTTCAGTAGATCACCAGCCTCACTCCGACGTTTATTACGAATTATCCGGCGACTCGGTGACAACTACAAGAAACCTCTCTGCTCGCGGTGTTGTAGGGATTTTCAAGAATATAAATATATATATATAGAAAAGAAATTCCCGAAATATATTATAGCTTACGCGTTTTTTCATCCAAAAACCGTATCTGTAAAATTTTGACGAAATTATAAAAATATGTCGTCATCGCAAGCTGTACGCTCCTCGAAATACTCCTACCGGGCCACATCGACTGGACCCGGTGCGGCTGATGTTAACATCGAATACATCACCGATCTGAGCTCCCTTTCGCGTCTGGAGGTAAGGAGGATATCAGGCTGAAAAATTAAAAAAATAAATCCTCAATTTAATCGGCGCTGAAGAATGTGAAAAAGATATATACTTAAACGATTCGTAGGTGTCTACACGCGTGTGTGTGTGTGTGTATCTGTGTGTTTCGCTATCATGGTGTGCGCGTATGTGGAAATATAAAATTCGTTTGAGCAAAAATATCTACAGATATAGCTGTGTATATATGTCTATATACACGTATCTATGCACATATATAGTATGTGTATATCTGTGCGTCGGTGAAAATTATGTAATGCGGCACCTACGAATCGTGTATAAAAAATAAAAAAAAAAAAAAAAAAATGATCTGAAATTTTGTGTGCAAAAACTCAGTGTGAAAAAAAATATATATGAAAATGTATCTGTATATATAGAAATATATATCTACAGAAAATCTATATATATGTATGCGTAATCGAAGAATGTATAAATTTCATTGCAGGACAAGATCCGTTTGCTCCAAGATGATCTTGAAGTTGAACGTGAGCTGCGCCAAAGGGTAAGTTAAAACTCCAACTTAATACTAAGTTTTCCAACTCTAATTAAGCGTAGTTTAGTTAGTTTGTTTATCTATCTGAATTATCTGATAGTCTATAGGGCACTCGCACCTGCATGAAAATGGGAAATTCCTTAGCGCTTTTCACTTTTGCAAATGTCACCCTAAAAACAGCAAAATATGCGAAAGAGTCGCAAAACAAACTGCAATGGAAAATAGCGAAAAGTGGGGGAAAATTGCAATACACACAGAGAGGGAGAAAGGAAGGGAAAAATAGAGAGAGAGAGAAAGGCGGCAAACAATAGAACGCGCGTTAGTACGCGCTATCTATCTATCAATCTATCTATCTATCTATCTATGTGTGTCTATCCCAAGTGATCTGCAAGAGATGCGGCTAAGAATAAGTTACCCTTCGACGATAGTTGCAAGGGGTGCACAGTGGGCAGGGGCAGAGTGGCTGGGGGGGGGGCAGAGCAGGGGGTAGGGAGAGGGGGCAGGGGCGATAATGAAATGTGCATTGAACTTCAATCGCTTTTGTTGTGTGTCCCGCGCGACACAAAATGATAAACGAAAGAAACAAAGCGAAATGGGCAAAAATATTTGCCGCATTCACGTTGTGCACACACACACAACACACACGCACACACACACACACACACACACACACACACGGTTCATTCAGGCCCAGATCGGTTCCTGTTTGGCCATTTACAAATTTAGAAAAATGCGCCCCGGCCGGGTTTGGGTTGGGCTGCTTTTGTGGAGTGGGGCGTGGCAGCAAATTATCTATCTATATACGATATACAGTTGTGGAAATAATTTTAATTACTTTTTGTGCGCTTTATGGATCAGCAAACTGACTCGCACACACACACAAGCACACTCTCTCACACACACACACACGATATGGAACAAAATGGCTAAAATTAGCGCACGACATTCAATACACAAGCAAATGATTAACTTGAAGCGCACAACAAAAATATGAACAACCGCAGCAGCAGCAACAACAACAACACGAAGAAGAACACGAACACGAAGAAAGGAAAATAAAGTAGCCAAAAAAACACGATCATCATCAACATTAGACAGAGAGCGCGAGTGAGAGAGAGAGCGCAAATTTGCTGGCAGCAGACACAGCTGAAAACCTCCCTCCCTCTCCCTCTGTGTGTGTGTGTGTGTGCGTTGGTGTCAATGTGTTGGAAAATTAAATAATTTTCTTGCACATTAAAAGTTTTCACAGCGCCTATAGCTATAGCTATAGCTATAGCTATGTATCTGCGGCAAAAAGTATCTACAAGATACACATGGCGCAAACGGATTTACCGCTGTACTTACGTGGCCTTTTAGCCATAGCTATGTGTGGGCAGAGATTAGAGCCTGATCTTGTGTATATATAATATTGCCAAAGCAAGGTGAGATTTAAGAGTTGTAGATATAGAATTAAATAATAGATGTTTCATGAGCGTAAATGCTATAGTAAGCTCTCTACACACCCCTTTGTAGTTTCTTAGCTTGCCCAAAATTATTCGCAAATTTTCAGCTAACAAAAATTGGGTCACAGCGTGTGAAAGAGAGAGAGGGAGAGGGAGAGAAAGTTCTGGAAAATGCCTTAGTTCAGTTCACGCGAATCGAGCATAATAAAAATGCCTTAATGCCTTTTTGGAAATGCAATCAAACTGCATGGGCAGAAAGATATATGTATATTTGTGTAGCATGGTATATATAAGTCGGGGGAGCTATAGCTACACCTATAGAGCTGGCAGCTTGCCATTGTTATTTTGGGTGTTACATGCGCATAATTATTTCTGACTGATTAATTTGATTTATATATTTTATGGGCCGTTTGAAACTGCCGCGATGCATCATCCAATGTGTATATATATGTGTACTATATATATAAAAATAGCATGAAAACTTATGAAATATGAAATGCAAAAAACTGTCATAACTAATCAGATTTTTAACCATCTCTTTCTCTATATGCAAACTGACAGATCGAGCGCGAGAAAGCCGACCTCAGCGTTCAGGTCATACAGATGTCCGAGCGTCTCGAGGAGGCCGAGGGTGGTGCTGAACATCAAGTGAGTAGCCGACATATATATATCATATTATATTGTCTAATCTTGTATTATCTTTCCCAGTTTGAAGCCAATCGCAAGCGCGACGCTGAGCTGCTGAAGCTGCGCAAGCTGCTTGAGGATGTTCATCTTGAGTCTGAGGAGACCGCCACGCTTTTGAAGAAAAAGCACAACGAAATTATTACGGATTTCCAGGAACAGGTTGAAATCCTAACGAAAAATAAGGCTAGGTAGGCAGAATGAACGTGTGTGTAATCCTCGCAGCTCTCTCCACATTATGCCTCCATATCGCTCATTATGCCTCGGCCTGCTGCCCTCAATACGCTTTGTGACCTCCAAAAAATGTTGCACAAACATAAACATCACATAGATCATAATATCACTCGCTCTCTCACTATATACTTAGTATAGTATATAATCATCTGCCTGTTTATTGTTTATCATCCGCTTGATGATGAAGTGCCGTCAGCTGGCGTCCAGTTTTCAATGTGGCTTGGTTAACCTTGCCATGGCCAGCGAGCCAGAGCAGAGCTCTGCTGACACCAATCAGACGAAATCAGTTCAGTAAACAATCCATCAAAATGCCGTGACAAGCAGAATGAAAGAAAACTTGCAGCGCTTGCAAGTTCTATTGACACAAATTTCACTGCTCGCTACGCGCTGCTCGTGAGGCGTTGGATCGACTCATATTTCCAAATCGAAAAGTCCAAAAATAAATGCATAGGAATTTCGAAAAAAAGAGCGAGCAGAATTTCTCTAGCTTATTTCAAAATCAAATCAAATGCGAATTCAAGGCTGTCTGGCCTGGCACGGCAACGCGGCGTATGCGCGATGTGCCAGCTTGAACCTCTTCCAGTTAGTCATATATGCTGTGTGCCTCTCTCTCTCTCTCTCTCTCTCTCTCTCTCTCTCGCGTAACTGTTGTTGTCTGTGGTCCGTTAGAACTGCCACCAGGTACACAGAAGAAAAACCCCCGCCCAAGATCTGTGCGCCTGAGTTTGCGCATTCGCTTGGCCAGCATGCGAACAATGCAGTCTTCTCGCTTGCTCCAAGAAGCTTGTGGAAGCTTTCGCAACCGAAGCTCTCTGGCACGCACGCAACCATATGTTGTTTCACAACAACAACAACAACAGCAGCAACAACAACATGAGCAACAGCAGCGACAGCAACTACAACTAGCAGCAAATATTTTCGGTATTTATTTTTAGAAAATTTTTGAATTTTCATCTACATTCTTCACCGAGCGCAGAGGCGCTGCTGTTGTTACTCTCTCTCTCTCTCTCTCTCTCTCTCTCTGTCGCCCAGCCAAATATGTCTTTGATTGAATCATATTTAAAATGTGTGCTGATTGTTGTTGTTGTTGTCTCTTTCCGTCCCATTGAACTTTATGGAAATTCGATACGTTTTTCTTTTTTTTTTTGTTCTTCTGGCTTTTGCAACATCTGTGTGTGTGTGTGTGTGTGTGTGTGTGTGTGTAGGTGCGTTGTCAGGTTGTGCAGCTGCCCCACCACCACGCCCCCGCATGCTGTGCAAGATGTGTGTGTGTGTGTGTATATGTTTGGAATTTGTTTGAAATTCATTTTTGTGTTTATTTTTTTCTTTTGATATCTTTTGAAAAAAAAAAAATTAAAAAAAAGCTTGTTTCCAGGCACAAACACACTCACTTAACCTTAAACCTGTGCGCTTTGTAAGCTTTTGCATATCCAGTCGAAAGCTTTTGCGGTGTGCAGGGTTGCAACTGCGAAAGCTTCGAATCCAGCCTAAGGTGATCTGCAAAAGCTGGCAAAGCGCAGCTTGCGCGAAAGCTCTCGCTCTTTCTCTCTCTCCTTAGCTTGCACTCCTAGCAACATTTTCAGCTCAAGATCAAGCCGCCGCTGCTCACCACAAAAAAAATGCTCTATATCTCTCACAAGCCATGCCTAAGTATCGATAACTTGGACACACAATGTGAACCTATCGATTAAATTTTCGCATGATCACTTCTTGCACTTTTACAGAGCCGAAAAGGACAAGGCCAAATTCCAGGCCGAAGTCTACGAACTGCTCTCGCAAATCGAGTCCTACAACAAAGAGAAACTCGTCTCGGAGAAGCATATCCAGAAATTGGAAATCTCCATTACCGAGCTGAATGTGAAAATCGAGGAATTGAATCGCACTGTCATCGATATCACTTCGCACAAATCTCGCCTCTCGCAGGAGAACATTGAGCTGATCAAGGACGTCCAAGATCTCAAAGTGCAATTGGACACCGTCTCGTTTTCCAAGAGCCAAGTCATTTCCCAGCTGGAGGATGCACGCCGCCGATTGGAAGACGAAGACCGTCGTCGCTCCATGCTCGAGTCGTCTCTGCATCAGGTTGAGATCGATTTGGACTCAACTCGTTCTCAACTCGAAGAAGAGTCTGAGGCGCGCATTGACTTGGAACGTCAGTTGGTCAAGGCCAATGCCGATGCCGCTTCGTGGCAAAACAAATGGAATGCCGAAGTGGCAGCTCGTGCCGAGGAGGTCGAAGAGATTCGTCGCAAGTACCAGGTGCGCATCACCGAGCTGGAGGAGCATATCGAAACCCTCATTGTTAAGGTCAACAATCTGGAGAAGACCAAGACCCGTTTGGCCAGTGAGGTTGAGGTTCTGATCATCGATCTGGAGAAATCGAACAACTCGTGCCGCGAGTTGCAGAAGTCTGTCAACACCCTGGAGAAGCACAACGTTGAGCTGAAGAGCCGTCTCGAGGAGACCATTGTGCTGTACGAGACCAGCCAGCGCGATCTGAAGAACAAGCATGCCGATCTGCAGCGCACCATCCATGAGTTGGACAAGGTCAAGGATGCCAACGGTCAGCTGGGTCGCGAGAACAAGAAGCTGGGCGGTAAGTAGACACACTTCATACCCTGCTCTTGATGCAGATCACTGATCAGTTCTCTTTCTCCTTCACTCAGATGATCTGCATGAGGCCAAGAGCGTCATTAACGAGCTGAACCGTCGTCTGCACGAACTGGAATTGGAGCTGCGTCGTCTGGAGAACGAACGTGATGAGCTGACCGCTGCCTACAAGGAAGCTGAAGCTGTAAGTTTGACACGATCAGCGCACAAGAAATGCCATAGCTAATCACTCGATCTACTTCTACAGGGTCGCAAGGCTGAGGAACAGCGTGGACAGCGTCTGGCCGCTGACTTCAACCAATACCGTCACGATGCCGAGCGTCGTCTGGCTGAGAAGGACGAGGAAATTGAGGCTATTCGGTAAGTGATCGACAGTACGATCCCCCCCTAAGTCAGTTGGAAGTTGCGCCCATGCTCGCATAGCTGGCAACAAGTCAAGGGCCGTCCCCCAATTTGCTGCCTGTTGCCAAAACGGAAGCATCAACAATCGATCAGTCAATCGAACGATCGATCGATCGATCGTTTCGTTAGATCGTTTGCTTTTAGTCTACAATTGATATCAAATTGACCCATTTCGTTGAGTCAGTACGATTTCTCTGGTCGCGCCCCAAGCAACGGCATTAGTTTTCTTTCCCGCATTAGCAGACGACATCAACTCCTCAGGCAGGACCAAGTGCTCCTGTGCTCTGATCGCAACAAGAAGTTCGTTTTTCTTATCTACCAACATGAGGTAGCTGCTTTGAGCAAATCAATTCATCAACAACTTTTCCATTTTCCCAAAAAAATTCTCAACAGAAAATTGCGCAGTTGTGTTGTGTGTGTTACATAAGATCGCGGCACGGATCAGGGAAGAATTAACCCATCACAAGTTGGCAATAGGTAGGTCTCGTGGGAGCGAAAGAAGAAGAAGAGTCTCTCTCTCTCTCGCTCTACTTGGAGATTTCCATGTTTGACATTTTTTGTCAAGTTGTTTGCCAAAATGTATCAATCATCGTTTGATCTGCCTGCCTTGTGCCTGTGCCTGTTCTTCTTGTTGATCTTCCTCTTGTTGTTGTTGTTGTTATGCCTGTACTATTCTTATTGTTGTTGTTGTTGGACTGTCGTCATTATGTTGATACCTTTTGTGAGGCAACTGCGCGAACAGCTGAACAAGAAACTGCAATCTTTTTATAGATTTCGACAAATTTGAAATTTGCTTTGCGTTGCCAAACTGAAGAGCGACTGCGATCGGCCAAAGGCGACAGAGACGACAAAGCGAGGGGCAACAAGGCGACAAAGCGACGAGCGACAAAGCGACAAGAGGCAACATAGACAGACAGACAGAGCAGACAGGCAGCCTCCTCCTTCTCTACTGCCTCTCTCTCTCTCTCTCTCACTCCGCTTTAGCTTTAATTAGAGTACTCATATTCTAAGTACACACAGCACACGCATTCCATAGCCTACCTACCCTATTCTACCCTATCTCCTACTCCTAACCCTACCACAAAATGTCTCTGGCACTTCAGAAGCGTCAGTCACGCCTGAGACATGGCACCACGTATGAGGATAACTATGGTTATACCATGAATTTCTATCAACCCATGCTGGACTATCTGGATGCCAAAGCCAAGGGCCTGAAGGTCGAACAACCCCATTTGCCATGGACCTCGGAACGTGGCCTCAGGCAATATCGTGCCTCGAATACGGTACGCAAATACAATGCGGACGAGATTCTCCGTTTGTCGCGCACCTGCGCAGCGCGAGCCGATGAGATTCTGCTTAGCTTTCGGGCACAGAAACGTTCGCCGTTCAGTGTGCAGAAGCTCGTCGACGCAACGCGTGTGGGCAAGCATCTTGAACCGGACACAATTGTCGAGAGATCGCGTCAACGTCGTCGTCGCCGTCAGGAGGAGCTCGAGGATACCATAAAGCGTGATACGTTAAAGATATTGCAGCGCATTCGCAAAATCGAGCTAGATAACGAAATCGATCAAATGTCCGACGATTTTAAGCGTTCGATACGCGGCAAGTCCGCCAGTGCCATTGCCCAGGCCCTGCTCTCGGAATCGGAGCGTAACATCAAGACGGCCAGGCAGGAGGAGGAGAATTATATGTCACAGGCCATGGTCCGTTCGAGTCGTGCCGTGTCGCGTGTGCGTTCTCGTTCCACGTCGCCATATGAGTACGAAGTGATCTCCAGCAGTGGTGGTGGTAGTGGCAAATTGCGTGCCCATGCACTGCATGTGGAGTTAATGGATGATCGTCTGGTCGATAAGCTCGATCATCGTGTCTCCTCATCGCTGCACAATGTCAAGCGGCAATTGTCGACGCTGAATCAGCGCACTGTGGAATTCTATGCGGATAGCAGGTGCGGTATTGAGGATAAATGTTGGATCTGTCGCAAGGTCCTGCGCACGCATCCCAAATTGAAGGACTATAGCTATATCTATTGGAAGCATTGATCAGGTTCACTAAGGTTTTCCCCCAACTCCCAGTTAGGCGCCTAGTACCCTACTCTTTCCCCTGCTCCCTCCCTTTCTCGCACGCTCATTAAGCATGAAAAACGCAACGAAATTGAAAAATTGGAAAACTCAATTTTCTTTTAGCCCAGACAAATTCTGAATAAATGCGCACAGCTTTTTTTTTCCTCGTTTAGCTCACTTTTCTAATCTGTCTAGCTGTCTCACTTGCACCTCCTCTCTCTCTCTCTCTCTCTCTCTCTTTCTTTCCCTGTGTGTTTCTGGTGTAGATTTGCAATTTATTTTAGTTTCGCGGCGTCGCCTTTCGCCCATTTCCCTGCCCGGTATAATTCATGCACTTGGGTTATTTGTCTTCTGTTTTCGTCGCTCTTCTTTCTGCATTTCGGGCTACAATTCTTCTGGCACATATCGCATCTTTTGTTTGGTCATTTGTAAATTAATTCTGCTGAAAATTCTTAAATGTTCCATCTTCTATCTCTCTCTCGCTTTATCTGGCTAATTGCAACGACCCGCTGAGCATTTGGCTCGCCATTTGCAGCTGACCATCATAATTTTTGGGATCTCTAGTCTAGGGAAGACAGGGGGGGAGAAGATGATGCAGATTCTGGGAAGATGATCGAGTAGATTTTGGCAGATTGAAGAACAGCAACAGTTGGCTCGACTATAGCTCAGATTTCAATAAAAACAAGAGACATTTGACTTCCGAAAACTTAAGATCTACCTATGAAATGATCAAGCACTGCACAACTGTAAATGCCTAGAACTGAAGATCTTTATAGCAACAAATTCAAATCAATCTCTTTAGGTTTCGTCAAGTCTCTGCACAGAAAGTAAAAGATTTATGGCATACCATAGATTACTATATAGTACGATCGTGATCGTGTTTCGCACCCACACAAACGTGTGTGTATTGCTGCCAGACAGGTATTTTGGCAGTGCGACGATGTTGCCCATTGTTTGACGTGTCCTTCAAGAAATAATATCTTATTTTATCTTTCGCATGACGATGGCAACCCAAGAGAACCCAAAACACATGTAGAAAGCGCAAAATGAAAGAAAAAATTCTGCACATATTTCTGCGTAGACAATAAACATTGAAAGCGAGGCAGCAAAAAAAAATTAAAATTAAATGAAAAATGAAAAATACTTACGTTCGCAAAGCGATCGCGACCGAAGACGATGAAGAAAACTCAAGATAAATACCTTGGCAAAGCGACAGCAATGAGCTCACAGAGATTAAGTAACTAAGAAATGGGCTAGAACGACGATGATGATGAGAAGAAAAACAAACAGAGATATTCGATTTGCGTAGAAGAATTGCGATTTGCAGTGGAATGAAGAGATAGAATGATTGATAGGAAGACTAGCTACATAGATGCGTGGGTAGTACGCTGGGAGAAAGAGTAGAACAAAGTTAACATAGAAGAAATAGTGTAGGGAAAGTAAGAGCAAAATCTTGCGACTGATCGTAGCTGGAATGATGGAGAAGATACTAGCTGAAGCAGATCTAAAGACTGTAGATATATCTTTAAAATATTAGTAGACAGTTCGGCTGTAGAAAGTCAGTAAATCAACAGATACTACTATAAAGTAAATGTAGATAAGATCAATCAAAATGATGATCTACAGCTAAGATAGATCTACTCTACAGTTGTAGGGCTAACCCAAGTTATCGTATAAATATTAATCATCATAGATAAATATAGTTTTAGCGCTAGCCCGCGATATAAGCCTATAAAGTATTATAGATTAATATTTAACATAGCAATTAGTTTAATCACAGTTTTTATGAGATCATAGATAGAAATAGCTACAAATATTATAGATCGCTAAAGATAGATCTATTATCTAGTAAGTATATCCAAGTACCCAAGAACCTAAGTGCATTAGCTCTCACCCTGAATAACCCATTAGTAGTAGTTCCTCACGCCTTGAGATCGAAATTGTGTTCGACTTGTCAGATGAATCAACAATATATCTACAAGTCGGAATAGGAATAGGAATTAGTCAAAAATGTTGGCAAATTTGCCAATGGCCTGTAGAAATGACAAAAACAAGTGCGAAGACATGCGACAGAGAAGAGAAAGAAGACAATACAATGAAGAGGGAGACAGAGAGAGAGAGAGTGGGGTTAGACTTCACCTACGCCTAAAATTAGAAGCGTGATGCACTTGCTCCTCTCTCTCTCTCTCTCTGTCTCAGAAGGTAGAGAAATGTTTGGCATGCGATCGCGCTATTTGTGACAAGTTCGATGTCTTTATCAGCGCGTACAATGGGTACTATTATTATATATTGTGTAGTACTATCTAGTATGTTGTTATATGCTGTGTGCAAAACCCAATGAAAAATACGCCATACGCGATTTCTGACAATGCCACAAGAAGTCGCAAAGAAGAATCGCTCTGCGTTTGCTGACGATCATCATATTTTTGTGGGTCACTCGACTCGACTCGACTTGGGGCCAAAAATAGAATGCAGAATAATGCAAGCAAATTTGCGATACTTCGAGGTAAAAGTTGTGGCTACAGTTTTGGGGGCAACTTCCAGCAGAGACTATATACAGATATATCGATATACGATCGATTTCTATAACCCTATATATTCTTCAATGCAGCAAGCAGACCAGCATTGAGATCGAGCAGCTCAATGCCCGCGTCATTGAGGCCGAGACCCGCCTCAAGACCGAGGTTACTCGCATCAAGAAGAAGCTGCAGATCCAGATCACCGAATTGGAGATGTCTCTGGATGTGGCCAACAAGACCAACATCGATCTGCAGAAGGTGATCAAGAAGCAGTCGCTGCAGCTGACCGAACTGCAGGCCCACTACGAGGATGTGCAGCGCCAGTTGCAGGCTACCCTCGATCAGTATGGCATTGCCCAGCGTCGTCTGGCCGGTCTGAATGGTGAACTAGAGGAGGTGCGTTCGCACTTGGAGAGCGCCAACCGTGCCAAGCGCACCGTTGAGCTGCAGTACGAGGAGGCCACCAGCCGCATCAATGAATTGAGCACTGTCAATGTTAACCTGGTCTCGCTCAAGTCTAAGCTGGAGCAGGAACTCACTGTGGTCGCTTCCGACTACGAGGAGGTGTCCAAGGAGCTGCGCATCAGCGACGAGCGTTACCAGAAGGTCACCGTCGAGCTGAAGCATGTTGTTGAACAGGTGCATGAGGAACAGGAGCGCATTGTCAAGCTGGAGACCATCAAGAAGTCTTTGGAAGTCGAAGTCAAGGTAGGTCTGGGGAAGCTAGTTATATTTTGAGTGCCCACTGATCTCTACTTTCTGTACAGAACTTGTCCATCCGCCTGGAGGAGGTTGAGCTGAACGCCGTTGCCGGCAGCAAGCGCATCATCAGCAAACTGGAGGCACGCATTCGTGATCTGGAATTGGAATTGGAGGAGGAGAAGCGTCGCCATGCCGAGACCATCAAGATCTTGCGCAAGAAGGAGCGCACCGTTAAGGAAGTGATGGTACAGTGCGAGGAGGACCAGAAGAACATCATCTTGCTGCAGGATGCCCTGGACAAGACCACTGCCAAGATTAACATCTACAGACGCCAGCTGTCCGAACAGGAGGGTGTCTCCCAGCAGACCACCACCCGTGTGCGTCGTTTCCAGCGTGAACTGGAGGCTGCTGAGGATCGTGCCGATGTTGCTGAATCCAACTTGAACCTGATCCGCGCCAAGCACCGCACATTCGTCACAACATCCACCGTTCCCGGCTCCCAGGTGTACATCCAGGAGACAACAAGAACGATCACCGAATAGATGCGATGATCCTTGATCCGCTCACACAAAACACACACTAATACACACTACACACACACAGAGACACACAGGAAGTGAAACATTTTATAATTTAAAAGGAAGTGGAAGCAGCAGATCTAACATCTTTCAGAGAGAGAGAGAGATAGAGAAAGAGAGCGAGAGCGAGCGAGCAAGGGAGAAATGGCAAAATCGCTTGAGAAACTTTTATAATTGAAATTTTTTTCCGAACTTGCGAGAGTTCGGTATATAGGCTACACACACACACACATGTAACACCTCCACACAAACACACACACACAAACATCCTGTCTATCTATAATAATAATAATATTTTGAAGTTCATGTAATATTAAATTAAAATAATGGAAAAAACCTAAAACCAAAAAAAAAAACCAAATAAAAACAAAAAACAATGGAAAACTCAAAAGGTTTTGCAGCGTTAGAGAGAGTAAGAAAGAGAGCGAAAGAGAGAGAGTGTTTCTTGTAGAGATTCTTGTTGGCTGATTAACGATAACACACAAGCACCCAAAAATATATCCAGAAATAAAGATCAAAGTTGACCCAAGAACAAAACGAGTTGAAACCCGAGTTGAAAAACCGCTTCTGATTGTGTTTTTAGTTCATTTTATGTTTAGTAGGTAAATTTCTGTGTGCTCGTAACGAATTTACACTTGATTTTTCACATTAAAGGAAAACGATTAAGAAACAAAAATTAAAAAAAAAAAACTGAGCGATTTTCATACTTTTACTTTGTATTTTGCAATAAAACTGAATTTACTCATATAATATACTTAATAACACAACGAGTTGTCTTCTCATTTGGGTGAGAGATTAAAGAGGCGAAGTGCAGAAACCATCGTATAACATGTGATATCATATGGTATACCCCATAAACAACATGTTTACCCACTCTGAGAGCTGTAGAGTGGAGAGTTTCAGCGAATTGTCTCATATGACGTGTGCGATACATCAAATGAAATATTATATAGAGTTCTTCACTTCTTGAGAGTGAGAATAGAAAGAAAAGAAGCAAAAGTATCCGAAATTATATATGATGTATCAGATAATAAAATATCTTTTCTTGAAGCGATCAATGAAGCTCAGAGTAAGCGAAAAGTTTAGTAGCTTTGAGATACAGCAAAAACCCCATAAATATCATACGATATCATATATGCCCCTTGAGATAAAACAGAATTTTAGATTTCACTTTAAACTATCACTATTTATTAAGACTTTCGGCTAACCTGGCGCTTACGCGACCAAGCTTAAGATCAGTTTGAATCACTTAGGCAACGGAAACGGCCAATTTGGAGCCAGTCTTGAGGATCACGCTCTGCTCACCGTAGGCACCACCGTAGTTGCTCTTGGAGAAGACTGCAAGGGGAGAGAGAAAGAGTACAAGTTAGTTCCCAATTCCCTGGAGTAGCTTGGGGGTGTAACTCACCAGGGTCGATCTGGGCAACGAAAGCACGTGGGGGCAGGGCAGCGGCGTAGAGCTTGTCCAGGTTGCCGTATGGCTTGACCAGCAGAGGTTTGCCCTGCTCCCAGCCATAACGGTTCAATGCCTGCCAGTCAGCACCGTCCAATTTGGCCGATGAGGCAGCAGCACCAGCAGCATTGGTCAGAGCAGCGGCCTGAGCCTCAGCCGTCTCAGCGGGACGCACATACTCGGCATAGTTGTTACCGCCACCATAGCTGGCACGCTGGTTGTAGCCACCGTTGCCACCCTGGTTGTAGCTGTTGGCCAGGCAGGCCGCCACGCAGGCCATCAGGCAGAGCAGGCGCATATAGTTGACGGACATGATGTTTATGATGTGGTGCGAGGAAGCGACTCTTTTCCAAACTAATTAACAATTGCGCATGGCCAAATTGCTTTTATAGCCATATTATTTGTGTTCTACGAGCGATTTGTGTGCACGCTTTACGTGACCAAAACCGAGAGTCGACCCCAAGACCCCAAGACGAGTCATGACGAAACTAGCTTAGGGGCCCAGCCCCAGCCAGCCTCCGCTCCGCAAGCAGCGACGAAAAAAAAAAAGAAATTGAACGGGAAAGAGACGTGGTTATAGGGGCGCGGGGAGGGGGTACAGGTCCGATAAGGTGCAACTTTCAGACGCTGCGCTCCGCTGATGCGTCTTCGGTTTCAGCTTCGTTAGCTTCGCTGCAGCGGTGTCGGTTTACTTGCTTGAAAATTGCGCGCCAAAAGTGACCACGCAACCACGACCACGACAACGACAACAACCCCCTGCCTGGGGCCAGAGCAGCTCGCTCCATTGATATCGTCTTCCCCCTGCTTGGCACGCTCAGCTTGCTTTTGGCGTGTGCGGTATCAGGTCTTTGCCATTGCCCCCTCGTTTTGGACTCGGCTCTGCTCTGCTCAATGAATCGCAGCAGCGCCAGCAGCAGCAGCAGCAGCATCATCTCTCGGCTGCGGATGCGTTCGCGTCTTGACACTCGCATTCATCATCATCTGCGCCGCCGTCTCTAACGCAACGCGATAGCCCCCGTCCAGTGGTATGCGCAGCTCTCTGGCGCATCCGCCAAGCTCTTTGCCACTCGATGCATTCTGTCTTTCTTGTCTGGGGGTCTCTCACATGCAGAGCGAGCGCTGCGTAGCAGATAAGCTAACTTGGTCCAAGCTCGACAGCGCAAGCTACGTGGTGAGCTGTGGTCAATTTGTCGGTTTGTGTGTGTGTGTGTGTGTGACACTCACACAAGTATAAATGAGTGCATACGTGTGTGTGTGTGTGTGAGTGTGGGAGCGCATTGATGCATCACTCGAACTTGGGAGCGCCATTTAAGATGAAAGCTTTAAGCTCATCTGGGTATTGGTTCCGGTTCCAAAGTTAACAGTATTTTCGGAATCGGTGGAACTTCAAATGATCTGGATGATTTTTCTAGACAAATAAAGTCATTAGATCGTATTAATTCAATAGCTGCAGTACATGGAATTCCAAATTTCTTTATAACAAAAGCGGTTTTAACATGGGAAATTTGGTACTTTATAGGTATTTCTTATAGGGTGTTATATTATATGAGAAATATGCGACACTTTCCACTCCATAGCTGACTTTAGAGCTTCACTAAGCATCGATATTATAAAGATCTTAAGTACTCTAATAAATTCTTATAGCATAATGTATATATTAAGGTCACATTTCATATGAAAAAACCAAACTAAAGCTAATTTCTTGCTCTCTTGCGCTGCACAGAGTTCCGGCAACATTTCCAGACCTCTTTTTTGAATCGAAAAAACCGAATCAAGCTGTAAGACCCATTTCATAGGCACGGTCAAGCTCGGCAATCACAAGTCAATTGGCTGACAATCAAGTTGAATTTCGCACTTCGTACACGACAGCTGCTGCAGCTGTCGCCAAATATTGGTAGAACTGCATCTACCGGAACCAGTTATCTGGTCACCCACCCAAGGTCACCACCACCACCTAGTCACCAGTTAACACCACATATGGTGTGTGTATACCATCGATAAGAGAGATTGATGTTTTCATTTCAACGAATTTATTAGCGCTGTTTCTGTTCTTTTCGTGGACAGCGCGCGAGTACCATTTCCATGGACCGGAGTTACCTAGATAGATAGGTCTCTAGTAGCTGGACTGCTCGGCCTGGTAACCACCCTGGTTGCCATAGTTGTTCTCTGGAATGTACAGCTTGGCTACTGGGGGAGCAGCACGGACGGGCAGAAGCACCTTGGTGTACTCGGGAGCGGAAGCGTACTTGCGGTAGCTGTTCTGGCCGGGGTACAGAACAGTGGCGCCGGCAGGCTGGACAGACCAACGTGGACGACCGCCATAGCCGCGCTGTTGGCCGCCATAGCTCTGCTGGGGAGCACCATAGCTCTGCTGCTGGTGTCCGCCATAGCTCTGCTGGGGAGCGCCATAGCTCTGCTGGGGAGCACCATAGCTCTGCTGCTGCTGGGCACCATAGATGTTAGCGTTGTTGTGTCCCTGTCCCTGACCGTACTGGGAACCGCTGTTGCCGTAGCCAGAGTCGAGGAGAATGGGGCGCAGATGCTCGCTACCGCCATAACGGGGTCCGCCGGCAATGATCTCTACGGGAGCAGCAGCAGCAGCGCTGGCAGCAGCAGCACCACCTCCGCTCTCACGCTGTCCGTAGCTGGACAGTTCGCGGTGTCCCTGACCGTATCCAGCGGAACCACCGTGGTGACCACCACCATAGCCGCCGCTGCAGCTACCGAGAGCCAGAGTGGCGCACAAGAAGATTGCAAGAGTCTGTGGAAAAGGCGGTAAAGAGTCTCATGAGTACCGGTTCGGTTCAGTTTGGGCAAACAGCATCACCATCGCCATCGACAACGACAACGGGAAGTGGAAGTGGGAAGACGGCGTCATGGTACTTACGCTGAATTGGTTCATGGCTGTAGTTTCAGTTTTTTGGGTAGCGCTCGCTGCTTGGAACAGTTGGCACAATTAACAAACCAAATGCCAAGCACACTTCTTTATATAAGCAAAATAATTGAAGCGTTCGAAACGTGATCTCGCTGCGAATTTATCACGGTGCTGAGTTCATTTCAGCTCGCCGCCGTTGTCGTCTTCAGCTTCATCTGTGGGCAGTGGGCGGTCACAGCAACAGCAACAGCTACAGCAGCCACAGCCACAGCCAGCTAGAGCTACAGCTACAGCCCCAGCCCCAGCCCCAGTTCCAACTCGAGAGTTCTCCAGTTCAAGCTCTAGATTCTAGTACTGTTTTCTGCTGCTTTCCAAATCGCTGCACCATATCGCGCACAGCTTGGCCCACTGAGCAGAGGTTTCACAGCGCTTCAGCTTGAGCAGCTTGTTTACCTCAGCGCGCGCGCGCTGGTATCGCCGACAATTGGGGGGTGGGTCGTCACTTTAGAGTGGTGCCAAATATGAGTTGGCGGCCAGATGCTGCGTGAGAACATGCGGCTGGATAAGCTGTGGCTGACCATAGCAACTGAAATTAGTTATTGACTCACTCGTATTTTCATCTATTACAATACAAATTGTTATTACCGTACAAATTTGTTTGCAAATTTGACTATTCTCGGTTCAGTGTTCACCTACTTATTTGTTTTCTTCGAGAGAGCACTCTCTCTCACTCACTCTCACTTCTACAATTGATCTTTGCATGTTAAAATTTGCTCTCCTAGTTGTGTGTACACTGTTCAAGGGAGCATCCATTTTGTGCCATTTTGAGTAAAAGAAGTTCAAATTGCTCGCGCAATGAATTTGTTCAACTAGTTCGCTCCTTGTTATTGAACCGCCTAAAGTGACTTTAATATGGCGCTTAAAAGTATGTCACACTCTTTCGCTGTGCCCCCCGTGATAATTCGTGACTTTTAAACAATAAAATAGACTGTTTCGCATAGTTTTTGTTCAACATTTTCCGCGGCATTCTGCGGTTACTTTTTATTTTGTCACAGTGTAGCTGCAGTTCGCTTGAGCATTTGATTCAACCGGGTTATACTGGTTGAATTAGTAGCTCTTGTAACCATTGGGACGGCTGGGTGCGTTGTATCCACCATCGATTTCGTAACCGATGACAGCAGCCTGCTTGTAGTTTCCTGGGCGGATGGAACCGCTGTTGGCAGCAGCGGCAGCAGCAGCACGGGCCTCCGAAGACTCAGCCCTCAGGGGCTGTGCGTATGAGTTGCCGCCATAACCACCCTGATTGCCGCCATAACCGCCCTGGTTGCCGCCATAACCGCCCTGGTTGCCGCCATAGCCGGACTGCTTTTGGCCGTAGCTGCCCTGGTTGCCGCCATAGCTGCCCTGGTTGCCGTACGAGCTGCCGCCATATCCGCCCTGGTTACCGTATGAAACCTCCTGGACGTAGGCGACACGGGGACCACCATAGCCGCTACCGTATCCACCACCATAGGGACTGGCATTGATGCCGGCGCAAATTGCAAGGGAAGCGAATGCAATCTAAAATTGAGAAAGCAAACAAATGGATTAGTTCTATGTCCAGCGGTTGCAAGTGACAGGATTACTTACCAGGAACTTCATGTTGAACAAGCTAGTTTTGTTGGTTGTAGTAATCAATGAAACTATAAGTTAACTGTCGACACAGCGCGCTTTTATATGCAAAATTTAGACTGGATATTTACGTGACACACACCCATATAATCCCCGAACAATAACAGCTTATAACCAAAGCTAATGTATATACCTAGTTCTAGTGAGTACATACATATATTTTATAATTTCTATGCAACTGATATATATTTCATAATTGCCCCAGTAAATAAGTCGAGCACTATTACTGCACTGGTATTGTATCAAAAAAATTACTCGACCCCTCGAGTCATTATAAAATTGTTGGGTAACGCGCGATGTTTTTTTTGCTGTTTCACTGGTCTGATAATATAGAACCCCAAAGCCCGCCCCTCTATGCCATGGCTCAAACATGCGCCGCGTCGAAACGAGTCTTTCGTGAGTTCTCAATGAACTCACGGACGACACGACGCGTCGCGACGCGCGCGACTTTTGTAGCCCTCCAAAATCGTGTATTTGTAAAAAAAAAACCCATCTAAATTTGTATTCACATTCTTAGGGGTAATGTCAGTCATAGACTGGCTACGAAGCTATAGACATGAGTTGCCTGCAAAGCGCATAGAGGGAAGTATGTTAAAGTAGAAGCGGGATTATGTTTGCAAGCTTTTGGGATATACTTCCGGAACAGAGCTTAACATAAAGCTTTGCAGCTATTCTTAAATTAAGTTTTCCAAAATTTGTTTTATTAAGAAAGCTTTAATTATTCATCAAGTTTTTAAAGTCTACAAAGTCTACGAAACTTTCCGATTTTCATTAAAGATTTCTTAGCTCATAAGACTCTTTAAACTTTTGATGAACGAAAATTTTTCTACACTCAAGCTTACGCTTTCAGTATGATCGACTCTGACTGTATTTCAGACTCAGCTTATGGTTCTGTTGTCAACCCACAGAACAACCCAGACATATTTAAGTTAAGAGCAAATTGTTTATGTTTTGAGATTTTGGTTGATTTTATTATTTTCTACCTCCTTAGTTGTACGTTACTCCCAGAGCTGTTAAGCTTCCCAATCACTGTGTGTGTGTTCTTAAATCGCTTAATAGCCGGAGCTCTGGTAGCCGGAGTTCTGGTAGCCAGAGTTCTGGTACTCCTGCTTCTTGCCGGCAACAGCGGCGGAAGCAGCGGCAGCGGATGCACCCTTTGCCTTCTCGGCGTAGCTCTGCTTCTGCTGGTAGTTTTGCTGTTGTCCATAGGACTGGATGATCACCTGAGGGTATTCCTTCTGGGGCAGAGGTGCACCGGCAGAGGGAGCATACAGAGAGAGCTTGGCCAGACCAAGAGCCTGACGATCGACTGGGGGAGCACCATAGCTCTTGCCATAGCTGCCGCTGGAGGTGTAGATCGATGAGACTGGCACTTCGATGCTGCGACCGTAGTTGTTGTTGTTGCCGTAGCTCTTGCCACCACCATAGCTGCTGCCACCATATCCGCCAGCGGGCACGATAGCCTTAACGGTCAGAGCAGGCTGCACCTGGTAGGCATAGCCACCGATGGGTGCGCTGCCATAGCCCTGCTGGCTGCCATAGCCCTGCTGGCTACCGTATCCCTGCTGGCGTCCGTAGGACGAGGCTGAGACGGCGGCGATGGCGCAGACGAAAATGCACTGTAGAATGAAGAGAGGGGAGGGGAGAAATGAGTAACGATCTCTAGAAATCTAGAGCAAAGGATGTGCTCGAACACTTACCATGAACTTCATCATTGTGTTGCTTGGTTTGGCTTAGTTTGTCTTGTGGGGCAGGTAACTAATGTCTGACTGGAGCAGCCCGTTTTGTTTATATACTAAATCCAGGCAACGACTCTGCACCCGATCCGCAATTCGCTTACGTGACGAATATGATGCAAGTTCAGCTCAAGCAGACGCTCGTCTGTTCGCCCAAGTTCTTTGTTATGTTCCAGCCGCAATCTCAAGACGTCGCACTCACCAGCGTCGTCTTAGTCGTCGTCGTCGTCGTCGCCGCCGTTGTTGCTGTTGGCGACGTGCACCAAAAGCCGCTGCTGAATTTGGTTCGGGTCCAGATATGAGGCGTCTGAGTGTGTCTTACGCCATCACAGTCGTCTGAGAGTTCGCGTTCCCTTGCGGGGATTACGCAAGCAGCACCCCAGCTCGTCAACTCAAACTCGGATGACTCGTGCGTGCCCAAGTGCAGCGTGCCTGCACTGCACTGTGTGCGTGTCTCTGTCTCTGTCTTTGTGTGTGTGTGTGTGTGTGGGCGTGGGGTCGTCCGTCACATTTGGACCGCAGTTCAATGCGGCTTGTCCCACTGTGGTGCGACGGTGCGCTTGACACAATTTTAATACGGCGCACTCGTCTCAAGGCGTTGACTTGAGCTTTCTGCTGCGTTGGTAGAATTTATATACAAAAGCAAAAAAATTACGATAAAATTACAATAAAATTATTAACTATAAACAGAGCGGGTGCGAAGTGCTGCACTAAGCACTTTATAATTCACAAATTTTAATAACAATAAACGGAACGCTGCCAAATGATTTGAAAATGCGCTACAAGCGCCGCCAGCGGCATCTTAGTTCATAGCAAGAGTTTAACATTTGGTGTTTACTTTTGAAATAATGTTTTATTTATAATAAATACATGTGTTTTCTCTTATGCTTATATTAAGTTTGCAGAGCTCAGTTCACAATATGCTGCTGTTTTATGGGAAAAATAATTTAAAATATCTTCGATTAAGATGGTTATAAAAAAGGTAACCTGAAATGAAACCGTTACTCCCATCTATGTAAATAACTGTAACCTAAACATTTAACAGTTTTAACCGCCCCCCCAATTGAGAGTGCGATTGATTAACTCAAGCAACGGACAGCTTGTTTAACAACAAACTTAACAGAAGCTGGCCAAGATTGCCAAGAGCAGTACACTGACAGCTCTTGCTAATCTTGATGTGCGACACGTCTGGTGGCAGCCACGCGACCTTATAAGTACCGCGCGCCCGCTGGCGAGTACACAAAATACTAATTTCTACCCTACAATGCTTGGTCTGTGCCATAAGGTGAGTTAGACAATGATTAGGTGTGGGTGTGTGATGCTTATTAAATCGATCCTGTTGCAGATCTTAAAAGTTGCCCTTGTTGTGGCACTGGCAGTGATGCAGCTCAATAATGCCGCCAGCCTTGTCGTTACAGCCGAGCAAGAGCAATTGGCCAGTGATTGTGGCTGTCAGAGGCGCGGCTAACTGAAGATCGACTCCAGCTCCAGTCGAAACGAAACATACATCAATAAACTCGGTTGCCAGTTCGATGATGCATATACAAAATTTGAACTGTTTTTATAAACTCGTAGACAACACGTACAGAGAATTGGAGAGCGAGAGCAAGAGTGAGAGCGAGAGCGAGCTGAACCACTTGGTAACGACGGCGGCGACTAGTCGCTACTTGGCTGAGCGCCGCACATGGCTTTCAGCCGGGTTAGCAGCGTGTGCAAATGGTGTGAACGTAATATCGCCGCTGTCTCAGCTTGCTGTGCCCCTATGCCATGTTTCCCAGTCAAGGTTTCCATATACATGCGCTTGTACAATGCCGACAACTGTTTCGGATCCTTGCCGGTAGTTAACAGCAATTTGATTAGCGTTTTCAATGCGTTCTGCAAGCGGCTCTCGTAGAGTGTCAAATGTGCTTTGAACTCGTCATCGTCAATGTTGACGCTGCTGTTAGTATCGATGACGTGGCCAAAAATGAGTTGACATTGTAAACAAATATCGAGTGCGGCTTGCATTTGCTTCACCTTCTGTGCGGCATGAGTGGAAACTGGAAAGAGGAAAGTTAGCCAATAGATTACTTCGTTGTTCTCCTAGCAACTTGATCCAATGTCCATTACCATCGGCCAGGAACTCATGCAATGAGATACGCTCCAATTGTACTACCAGCAAATCTCGTACCTCCTTTAAACTTTCCAAGATTTGTGTTGCCTTCTCGTAGTGATTTTTGCACAGCTGCAATGTGGATTTCGATAACTGGGACAGCTCAGAGACGCCTTGAGCACGCAGCTGTGCATAGTGAAATGAGGCGATGCTGCGGAGGGCAGATAAGAATGACAGATAGATGTGGCGTTATAGTCATTGGCATTTACTTACCGTTTGTGTATCAGGCCCGAGCGAAAGCTGTAGAGCACTTGTCGTGCACCGGCATGCTCCACGTCGCATAGCTTTAGAGATTTTTGCAACAAATCCAACACTTCCTTGGATGCCTCGGCCAGGCTGTTCTTATCAGCTGCACTGAAATCCTGCAGTTGCTTGGCCAGTGTAAAGGTGGCAGTCGATAGCTCCCACTGCACCAGATCCCAAAGCTCGGCATTCGCTTTGCGTGTATCCAGGCAATCTTTAGCCATCTCGTAGTAATTAAAGGCCTCGTTGTAAAAGGTTTTCTGGGTGTCCAGCGTGATTGTGCTGTGGAAGGATGACGAATATATAATACGAATATATATGTTTCTTTCTATGCATGCCATACACACCTCTCGTTGGGCATAGTTAAATGCGCTCGCAGTCTCATGAATCTGCCCATGTTGCAGTACAGGAAGGCTAGATTGACATTATCCTTGACGGCAGTGAAGGCTTCAATGCCACGTCTCAGGCAGTCGTAAGAGTTGACCGTCAGCTTGACATAGAGTGGCTCCGCTCCAGGCTTCAAAGGGTCCGCCTTGGAGTCTTTTTCAGGTGAACTTTCCTCACTATCACCGGAAGATTCTGATTTGCGTTTCAATTGGCTGTATTCCTCTGCAAGAAGTGAAGAATTAGCGAAATGATTAAGAATGAAGGCAATGGGAACTTACCTTGCGCTGAATACATGTACTTCAGGCCCAGCTCGTTGCGCACATTGCCCAGGCGACGCAGCAGCTCATTACTCTCAGCGCTCTGGGCATGCTGCAGTGCATCTTCGTAACATTTGCAGCTGTGCAACATAACCTGTTCCACGTTCTTCACGGGTGCCAGTGCCAGCAGCTCTGCTTCCTCCAGTTCCTGTTCGAGCTCTTGTGAAATAAGTCGAGTCGACTCATCAAGTTTCTCATATTGCTGCACATACTCATCAATGGCATTCCAATGCTTGGACATTTGGAAGAAACAATCACCAGCGCGTCCAAGCAAACAACTCTGCTGGGAGACCACATTAGCCATATACTTGTTGAGCACCTGCTGGCAGCGATAGGCCAGCTCGATGGCACGCAACGTGCAGCCATAGCTCTGGGTATCGTAGTGATGCTCGGCTAGCGTGGCATAAGTCAGGCAGGCTTTCTCCAGTAGCAACAGCTTGAGATGCACATTCCATGAGCCAAAGTTCTGAGCATTGAATTTGGCGCTCAACTGGCGATTGCTGATGGTAGCGGACTTGGTAGCAGTGGTGCTGGTGGTAGCCAACTCCTTGGATTTACTGCGTTTGGTCTTTGCCTTTGCCGAGCGTTTCTTTGGCTGGGATTCGGTTTGGGAGGGCTGCTGCATTAGCTTAAGCTGCTCATAGGGTAATGGGATGGCATTGAAGGGTTTGGCCATATTGGGATTCTGTTCCTCATGCAGTATACGTTGTTTTTCCTCCTGCTTGGCATGCACTTCCGACTCTTTCAGCTTCTCCTCCTGATTGCCATTGAAGTACTGCAGGCACGAGAGTCCCGCACTAATATGCTGCAGCGATAAGTCGCAACGTTCCGTGGTGCTGGCCACCAAGGGAGCAGGCTTAGACTGCTTGGCATGCGACTTAAAATCTCGCAGAGCATCGCAGATGTGACGCACTGCAACATTTGCTTTGCCTCCACTCTGTGCAGCGCTCTGGTAGTATTTGTCGTGACCGAAGTCTAGGTCATCCTCGTAGTTTTCCTCGTCTTCCTCCTCCTCTTCTTCGTCTTCGTCATCGAAACCCGTCTGAGAGTCATTGAATTTAGGCGCTTTGGGATCTATACCAGCAGGTACATGCAAATCGGAGAGTATATAGTGAGAGGAGCTCACGATTTGTGGATACTGTTCCTTGGGCAACAACTTGATGCAATTGTCCAGCAGGGCACGTATATTTCCCGCTGTCTTGGGACTGATGGGATCCAAAGTGTTCTTCATGTTGCGTGCCACAGAATATAGCAACATGCCAACGGGCACAGTGAACGGATTCATTTGTTGCTGTTCATGCTGCTGCGGTCGCTCTGACTTCTCCGTCGCCTTGTTTTGATTCTGGCAAAGCGTAGTTAGATCGTACAATTTGACCACATCATCATTGCGACCCTTAAACAGCCAATAAGTGTGTCCCGCTTTGGTTGCATTCGCCTTGAGAAAAGCCAAGATGTTTTGTGCCACATTGCGAACCACCTGCGGCGAAAATTGTGAATTCTCCAGATAGGGCAAGTCCTCAGTCTTGATGATCTCGTATTTCTGCACAATGCCATCCAGATGATAGCACATTACCACCTCGGGCACATTACACATCAGGTTATCCAGCCAATAGTCGATTCCAGTCAGCACATTAATGGGTTGCGCAGCATCACGCAGTCTCAAACTGATGCAGGGTCTGTTGGGTCCACCAAAGATGGGCATATCGGTACCAATGAGCATGCGTATGTCCTCAAAGGTCCACACGACATTGCGATTGAAGGCATGACTGGACTTGGGATCGGGAACATTCTCCTCGATCTTCGGCTCGGGCAGCACTGGGCCAATAATTGGTAAACTTGCGCGACGATTTGTTAGCTGCGTGGGCACATTAGGCGGTTCGTACTCCACGTTGCCCGTCTGCTTTAGACTGTGATATAGAAACTTGGAGAGAAGATTCTTCGTTTGCAACGCCTCTCGGGAGCGCTCTTTAAGGCAGAAATTATTCTGTTCATCTCCATACGCCAATATATGTTCTAGTATAAAAGTTCGCAGCCATTTCCAATCATCATCCGCTTTGCGCAGTAAATACTTTTGTATATCGAACTCATCCAGCAGCAACGTGTTGCCCACCTTATGCACCACCATACTGATGGCGCTCTTGGCACTGTATGGCAGTTTCAGTAGTTGTTTAATGTTCTCGGCATCCGACACGACATCCACCTCACCAACACAATCGGGAAACATTTGTCCCAACCGAAAGCTGGCAAAGCCAGCGCTCTGATACAAGGCTTGATGTAGTCCATGACTGCTGTGCGAGGTGGTCAGCCAGTTGAGGGGTGGCAGATTCAAGTTTGTATTGCATTCCAAACGCTTGAAGTGCGCTGGCACCTGCACAGGTGACAGCTTGATGATGGCCTGACTTTTAACTGCCTCCAGCTCATGTGGCTCAATGCTGCGGCAGGGTTCAATCTGAAAAATTAGCCTACTGAGTCAGTAAACCGAGTTTTATATTATTTATCTACTCACCTCCTCGTTGCTATCTTCCATTTCGTTGATTGATCATTTCAATTACAATGCAAATCTAATTGTTCACGAATATTCTATAAAACAAGCGTTTGTTATGCCGGCAATCAGCTGTTGCAGCACCGGGTTGCCAGACTGTTAAAATAAGTCGAGTCAAATCGTCAGAGAGAAATTGCTGGAAATTGCTACAATATTGAAAAACAATCTGTTTTTCTTTTTATTTTTTTTAATTACAACTTAAAATATACACTGCCAACTAGATTACCAAAACAAAAAGGTACTCCAACATAAGTTGGAAAAAATAAAGCGAATACTGGCAATGCATCCCTCGTCAGTAGGGTTGTCTTAGTTTATGTAAAGAAAAACACACGCAGTGCTCAGCTGTTTACTGCCTTTAGTTTTTCCGGCAAGAATATAATTTATTAGAAAAATTTGTATAAAACCAAACACAACTTCAAGATGAAACTGTTTTTTCTGATAGCGCTGCTGTGCCTGATCAAAACGCTCCTGCCAGACTTCTTACGAAACTACGTATGTCTCAAAATGATTGTGTCGCAGTGAAACTTAACTGGATGTTTTGTTATTGCAGCTCAAGATATCACGATTTTGGAAAAAAAGTGCCACGGACACTGCTAAAATGCAAACAGAGCTGGATGCAGCACGAGAGGAGCTGGATAATGTGCACCAAGCGCAGCATGCTGGCGAATACGCAAGGAAAATAAAAACAATGCGTGCCGAGCAAAAGGTGGCTATAGCCGAGTCCAAAATTCAACAAGCCAAGAAAATGGAATCAATCAAACAGACGGGGATCGACACCGTGGCCTACTATGTGTCGAAAGTGATAGTCTCATTGGTCGTAGTGGTAGTATGCGCCCGAAACCGCAGCACGCCCGTGATGATCTTCGACGATAGTTTTAGTTTGGCGCCGCTGAGTGGCATTCTTAGTTTTCCCACGGGCGTGTACAATGCTATTTCCGTGCCCGTTTGGGCATTATCTTGTAATTTTACTTTTAGTTTGCTGTATGGTTTGGTAAAGAAGTGACGTGTGGACAGAGAACTGTAACTTTGTCTTTTACTACATTCAATTAAGTTTGACTGTCCAATGTGCTCGATATACTTAGTTTGCTTAGCTTCAATGTGCACGAAATATGCGAAAGAACTATTTTATAATGAAATACACATGGAAAGGATGTATTTTCACACAAGAAACTATGGACTCATTTTTCTCTTTACTTATTGGGCACTCTTTTACGATTAAAAATGCGCGCTCGTATTTTAGTTATCGATAAAGTATTGCACGTATGTACAACTTGCAGCCCTGGGAATTGCTGTCGCTGGCGTATCGATAATTCATTTGACAGCTCTAGTTGAAAGTATTTTATTTTTAATTCGTTTGCGGAAAGTTGTATTTTCCCAAATAAGTTTAATAAAATGGATAATATAAATAAAAATGGACACCCTAAACAACCAGTTAAGCTGGAAAACATTGATGTGACGCCTATTATAGCAGCGCTGCTGATAGGATTTATTGTAATTGGTAAGTGGTCACGCCACGTAGATGGACAACAACAAGTTGGGTCTAATGTTTGTTCCCAAAACACTTTCCAGCGATTTTTGTCATTTTCCGACGACGCTCGGCGGGTCGACGAGACTTTCTGCTAACCGGATTGCCTGAAGCAGGCAAGAGTGCCATATTCATGCAGTTGGTGCACGGCAAATTGGCGGATACATTTACGTCCATCAAGGAGAACATTGGCGAATACCAAAGTGGAAACCAGTCTGGACGATTGGTCGACATTCCTGGACATTATCGCGTGCGTGACAAGTGTTTCGAGCTGTACAAACGTAATGCCAAGGGAATTATTTTCGTAGTTGACTCGGTGACCGTGCAAAAGGACATTCGTGACGTGGCGGAGTAAGTGGCAAAAGTGCAAGTCATGCAGCAGCCTCTAACAACTTTCCCTCCGCAGCTCTTTGTACACAATTTTATCTGATAGCGCCACTCAGCCCTGCTCCGTGCTAATATTGTGCAACAAACAGGATCAGACGACAGCAAAGAGTTCGCAAGTTGTCAAGACGCTACTGGAAAAGGAACTGTAAGTTTATGGAACTCTACGAATACCTTGTAGCTAATGAATCCATTCCGCCCACAGTCACACAGTGCGCGACACACGCAGTCGCAAGCTGCAGTCAACGGGCGACGATGATGCCAACAAAACCATCGTGCTGGGTAAACCAGGACGCGACTTCGAATTCGCGCATATCTCACAAAACGTGCAGTTCTTTGAGAGCTCGGCAAAGGACAACGAATTGAAGCATCTCACAGAATGGATTGACCGCATGTTGTAATCGTCTGCAAGGTGCAATCGATGTGGATCGCACCACTATGAATACGGACTGAACTGCTACGAATACCATCGTATCCTATCCCAATCGAAAAATGATATTCATGTTCAGCAGGCGGACACACTTCCTTCACACAGCGTAAAGTCGCATGCATTTTCTTTCCCCTTTAGTTGATCCTCGTCCTTAGCGCCTGATTTCCCTTTTATTGAATTTTTGTTAGATTACAATTTAGCATTAGTTTTGCTAGGTCATTTTGTTAAGATTCACGAAGTAAACTTTTTAAATGTTGACAATTTAAGAAGAAACCAATGCTCTTAATTAACTACTGCGACGGTTCTTCTAATAATTTACTAATATTCCAGTAACGTATATATAAAATCCTAAAATCGTATGATTTCGAAAAATCATAGGGGGGACGCTTACATACATTTTCAAAAAGTCTTTTATGATATTATTTAAATGTAGAATTATTCAGGTTGTTAAAACCTAAACAAAATGTCATTCCGCGTGAAAATCGTTTGATTTTTAAGAAAGTTAAGATCGGTGTAAAATGAGGGTACCAGGCCTCTTGAGTGTCTTACATGTCTAATTTTTGGACCATTTCGACATGATTTTTGGGCCAAAATTAAGTATCGTTAAAAATCTATTTAAATAGCTTTTTAGTACTTATTTTGACATTCGCAATCGATTAAAATTAGAAACTCGCGATTTAAAATTTTGAAAAAAAAAATTTTGTTAAAAAATCATAGGGGGGACTCTTACCTAAATTTTCAAAATATCAAAAATTTCAAAAAGTCTTTAATGATATTTTTTAAATGTAGAATTAATCAGGTTGTTAAAACATAAACAAAATGTCATTTCACGTGAAAATCGTTTGATTTTTGAGAAAGTTACGATGTACGTTATATGCATATTCAATACTCCGCTTAATAATTGCGAATTACCGATTTGCGGGGGCATACATTTGATTATAACTTGATGTTCCTATTATATATTTTAATTGCAGAGATCTGTTGTTACATATATTTGCACAAAGTTAGTATACCCTTTTAAACTATTTTCAATGATCGAAGAGTATACAAAAGCTAATTCATGTTGAAACGGGTCACTTAGTTAGGTTTAGCACCATTATTTCCGTTGCGGTTGGTGAACCAACTAAACGCACTAAACCCGAGTCATTTCAGCTGTGCGACCTGTTAATGCTCTGTTAACCGAAAAGCAAGCAAGCAGTGCTCAAACTGTTATTTTTAACATTACCTGTTAATGCTTTGTTAAAAGTTTCGGGAAACGGTTTTTATTTTTAAATTTGAACTTTCCAGAAAATCGCAATGTGTTTATCTTCGTCGATTTTGGGCTCAAAGTTTTTGCTAGTTTTCTCAAAAAAAGAAAAGTGAAATAAAAGGATTTTCCTGACCGCGAGGGTATTCCCAAAAGTTGTAAAATATAAGCACAGCACACGCGCCAGAAGGCAGAATCCTCTCCTCGTCTTTCGCCCAAATCAATCAGCTGTTGCCCTCCCCCTCCCTTTTCTAATCCGGCTAACCCGGCAACAAGCCAACTGGCCCAGAAACATATTAGCCAAATGCGCAAATGTTTGGCGCATGCGCAAGCTTTCAAACCTTTTTCGCGATTTGAAACCGTTCAGGGACAGGCAGGGTAGCAGCTGTCGGGATGGCCTGGCCAGGCTGACGGATCGTCCAATCGCCCAAGCGATCGATCAAAGAGATCAGAACAGCCGCCAGAGAAATCAATGAGCTCGATAGATAGAATTTCTAGGCTGCCCCCAAGGAATTCTAAGAAACGTTGCTTTTGAGATTTGCCGAAACTTTCGGGAAGTGGAGAACTGGGCGGATGTGATGTGGTCTGTGTGCCGCGGCGAAGGCACTGGCAGCAGCTGCCATAAAGATCGACGCTGCTGGCCTGGACCAACGTTGGTGGCATTCGCATTGACGGACGGGGATTTCGAGGAAAAGCGCGAGGATTGACTGGCTGAGTGATCAATGAATTGGGTTTAATTTCGTCTACAGAATCACTCCCTTCCAGATCAGTCTCTAATCTCTGTCTAATCATTGCCTCTCTAGTTCGAAATCCTTCGCTCTTATCACACTCCCTCTTCAGGTTTCCATTGGCACTTCCTGCTCTCCACTTAGCCCTATCCCTTGTCCCTCCTTTCCGTCAGCTGCAGTCGTGATTCGGTGTCATGTGCATTGGAGCACGTGCTACACACCCCCGAAAATAAAAAAACAACAGATCGGCTGCCTCAAGTGCAGCCAGACTTCCATCCAGCTGCAGCTGACAATGTGCCAACCCGACAACAGACTCCATATGTTTCAGACACGCTTTACCCAAGCGGAAGAGAGACCCAACCCGCTGCGACGTCTGGTTCTGGTTGTGATTGGAGGAGCACTCGGCGCGTACACAGTAGCTGCAAATTATGCACAGCTGATTAGGCAGACAAATGCAACAGGCGTTTTTTTACCACTGCCAGGAGGAGGAGGAGCAGCAGCGGGGGAGCAGCTTTGCGCAAAAAACTCGATACGCTCGGCTCCAGCTCCGATTACCAAATTGGGAGACCAAAAAGCCGGTGCTGCAAGAGAATTCATTGGAAGTCTGGACAAGTTGCGCATTGCTGAGGTTAACCTGCGTGTCCTATTGAATTACCCCATGGCCGGGGGAGACCGTTAGTGGAGCCAACTGGAGCGGCAGCTAGTCGAGAGTGAAGCTGCTCCGTTTTGTTCGATTTTTTAGAAAGTAAATCGCGATTTATGTTGCGCGTGCGCGACTGTGCCGGGGATTGGGCCTGGGACCTGGCATTGGGAAGGCTGCTCCTTTTTTTTTTGCGGTTTCGGGGAATTATGCTGCCGCCCCTCCATGCTCTGGATGCGATATTTTAATAAGCCTGCTCCGCAATTATGCTGCAACGAAGGCGAAAGGTGCAGCTTGTGTACTTCTTCTTGTTGTTGCTTTTTATGTACACAGGCGCGACGTTTTGTGGGTTTTTTTAGTTGCAACGCGGCAGGAGGGGGGAGAGAGAATTGTTGAGGCAACAAGGTGTCGGGCCACTTGGGGGCAATGCGGTCTGCTGCCACACATGCAATTTATTTTAACACATCGTTAAAGCTCAAAAAATAAATCTTGACGCGCCGGACACTGCAATTATCACCTCTGCATAATCAGCCGGAGACGCAGACGCAGACGGAGACGTAGTCGATGCTGTAGCTGGAGCAGCATCGTCGAACAACGAGAGCAACGCATGGCCCCCGGCTGCGCTGCAGCAGTCTCGACTTGGGATGTTGCAACAGCTGCCGCCGCTGACGCAGTTAGCTTTCATTTTTGGCACTGCCCACGCCCCACGCGGCCCTTGCCTGACTGTGTGTGTATACTCCATCTCCATATAATGGCAGGGCCATTTAGCACCTTGTTGACGCGGCATCTAATTAAACGCAGTTCGCGCCGTTGCCCGACGCAATTTTCATGTATCGCCAAACTGTAGCGCCCGCTGCGAGGCGGAAGATGCAAGCTGGATGTGGGGTGTGGTACGCGGATTGCGGCAGTGCCTCCTGCTGCTGTGGTGGCTTGTCATCTTCTGCAGTTTGATTTGCCGCAGACAAGTGAGACAAGTGACTTTCTTTCAGCGCGCTTGCTTTAAGCCCGATGATTGTTTTCTGATTTCCGATTAATAATTATAATGCCCAAGCCAGGGCTGCAGCTGCAGCGAAATTTGTTGCCAAATTGAAGCTTTGTTGCCATAAACGTTTCCCCATGACACGCTGCAAGGTACGGATAATTATAGCAGGCAGTCTCTCTGCGGGTTGCTGCGTTGCACCTTCTCTCTGCACTCATTCGTTGTGTCTCTCTCGCTCTCTCACACTCCGCGCCTGTGCGTGAGATTGTTTGCTTTGGAAGCTGCTGGCGTCGCTGTCTCTGTGGCATCTCGTGTCAATTGCACATCGCGCGCTGTTTCATTATGGGTTTATTTTTATAGCAAATTATATATAAATGCCATAATTTGTGGCTACTGAAATGAAAGGGCAGCGAGGGAATGAGAAGAGTGGCAAGTATTGCAATATGAAGTTATTTTAAGAAAGTTGATATTTATCGATATATCGATAACAGACAAACAGCTGTTTGGGCGCAGCTCTAAATCAAATTCTTGGGCGATATTGCTAATTATTTGCATTTACATGGCACCACCTCGGCAGATAGAGAATCCATCGAGCTGATCTCTCTCTTTCGGGGCCCCGCCCCGCACCGCTAACGTGTGGGCCATAAACAAGTGCGGCCTCCACCATCTAAATGCAAATGCGCAACAAAATTACTTAAGCACGCTTCACGGGCCTCGAGCGTGGGGCAGCGGGGGAGCTAAACGGGCACGATATGACTCTACGATATGGCTATGCTAGAGGTCCAGCGTTGCGGCACGCTACCGACTATCAAAGGCTTTTGACTTTGGCAAATTAATCAACAGTCGGTCGGAGGCGAAGACGTAGACGAAGAAGTTGGATAAGGAGCAGAGGAAGGTAAGAAAACGTTGGGAAAGGGAGGGTGCAGCAAGGTGCAGGTAATGTTCGTCTGTCCAAAGCGCCGGCGCAGCGTACAAAATTCAAAGCAAGTACATGTAATCTAAGTACCTTTGCGTCTCTGTGTGTGTGTGTGTCGGTGTGTATTATGTACTTGTGTGTGTGGCGGTCACACTTTTGATTTTCTATAATTTGAGGCTTGGCTTGGATCGCTGCTCCGCCAGCCGAAAACATGCGCGGTCAGTCGTGTGCGGCGTAAGGCAACCAAATGTATCGAAATGCAACCGACCGATATAATTGCGTTTTTTCGTGAACACACACTCACACACACACACACACACACATGTGCACATGGTTGGCCGAGCGACACGCGCAACAGGCTTCTTCATATGTAAAGCACATGATTTTCCAATTGGAAAATTAGTCGTGTGTGTGTGAGAGAGTAATAAGTCAGCGCATCGGCGGGGGTAGAATCAGTCAGTCAGTTAGTCTGCCTGTCTCTCTCTCCGCCTCTCTCATGTTTACTCTCTCGACTTCAATAGCGGCGCACGCGTGGCCAGACCGGCAGAAAGGAGGCGACAAGCGAGGCGCAACCACAGCTGCGCCAAAAGCAACCCAATTGAAACGAATGTTGTTTTGCCTGAGCAATTCGATTGTTTCGATCGCGCTGTTTGTGTGTGTATGTGTGTCCGAATATCAGTTGGCAACGCCGTTCTATAATTTTGGCACAAGGACCACACACACACACGGGCTGAGTGCAGATTGACCACCGGCGCTGCGTCCTTTGCCAAAAACCGCTTCTAGTCCATGGCAAATCGGCATTGGGGTCGACTAATTGGAGCTACGGTTTGCATTTTTTTGTTTATTTCTCTGCTTTGGAGCCGTCAGCCGTCCATGATTAATGCGCCCGCGACAACGTGTGAGTTCCGTATGAAGGGCAGCGCGGCAGCAGCAGCGACAGCAAACATAAAAATGAAAACGAATCTTGTGCCCACCCAGGTACCCGGAGCAGGCATTTTGGCATTGGCCAACACAAGGGGCAGGTAGCACAGTCAGTCGCACGCCAGACACAGACGACGACGATTGATGGACTTCACACGTTGCCTGGCCACAAATGATGGCTATCTCTGACTTGCAGCTTGCTAGCGGCGTCGTGTTGTGTGGGTCGCTCATCACTCAAATCGACTCGCCCTCACTCTTTCTCTCTCTCTCTCTCTCTTTCCCTCTCGCTCTCAATGTCAGCGACGTCTGTGCAATGTCAAAAACCAAATAAACGGACAAACGCAACGAAATGTCTGATGATCTGTGCAGGGTTGGGTAAATGTCTAGAAGAGGGGCTTTTCCGAAAACGCGACTTTTTTTTTTTTTGTTGATGCAAATAGGGGTATTTGAGCCTTCTGAGCCCGAATCCGATGGCGGAGGACGGAAATTTTGCGTATTTTAGAAGATATACGCGAAAGAAAATTGCAAATTCACTGCTTTTCTACACTGTTCGATACCCCGATATGTCAACAAAACTACGCATTTTACGTGGAATTGTGTGTGTGTGTGTGTGTTCCGCGACAATTTCAGTGTGCAGCAACTTATCATTTAAGTGTTGAATATGAAAACCATGAAAACAATACATCAAAAAATAAGCTTTTTTTGGGTTATATATTATAATAACCTCCAGCAAAGACTTCCCTAAATTTTTTTAACCGTTATCATTGTATTTTTGGTATGCTATTTGTGAATTAGTGGAACATGGTAGTGTTGTTGGGTGCCCGAGAGAAGCCCGCCACAATGCTTATTTTGGGTAGTGTTGCTGAGTGCGCCATGAAAGCCCGCCGCAGGCGAAAAATTTTTGAAAAAAAAAAAAATCGCGCGATTTTTTTTTTTTTCAAAAATTTTTGGCTTACGGCGCTTCAATTTTCTTAATAATATTTGTATTTCTTCATTTTAGTCTTGGTATATATAATATAAAGCTTTTATTGTATGAATTGTTTTCATTGTTTTCACTTGCAACACTTACAATATGAATTGCTGCACACTAAAATTGTCGCTGATCACACACACACACACAATTCCACGTAAAATGCGTAGTTTTGTTGACATATCGGAGTATCGAACAGTGTAGAAAAGCAGTAAAAGTGCAATTTTCTTTTGCTTATATCTTATAAAATACGCAAAATTTCCGTCCTCCGCCATCGGATTCGGGTTCAGGAGGTCGAAATACATAGTTTTGCAAAAAAAAAAACATCAAAATCGTGCGATTTCGGAATAGCCCCTCTTCTAGACAATTACCCAGGGTTGCAACATAATATTTAAAATTAATATAAATTATTTAATTATTTTTGCAATAAACATTTAAATTTTTCATAATTTATTAAGCTTAACAACTCTGTTTTCATTGGACTCATGAACTAGTTCATTGCGTCGTTCGTGGTGTGCAGCCCTGTCGCGGTCGAACTGACACTTGCACAAATTATGTAGTAGCCCTCCCTCCGCGCGTATTTGTCCTATACACTGGCGTCCTGTAGTTAGTTGCGCCGATTTCCGTTTGTCTCGGCCTGCGTACAACATGACACTAATTAAGTTCTGCGGTTTGTGACCATTATTTCTTCACATATCCCTCGACCCTCAGCACGCGGATTGTGCACCCTCGTTCTTGCATTCGCTGCGCCTTGTCACTCTCCTCCCGCTGCTCGCTTGCGTGTGATTTGTGTCGTTTTTTTTTTTGGAGCCCTCGTCGCGACGCCTCTTTCCCGCCATATTCCTTGCATAACGCGCGCGCAGTTTCGGTCTTGCAAGTTTGCCGACATCTTGAGCCGGCTCAGAGTATTTCGGGGCTTTATGTGGCATATTTGTTCTGTTAATATGTAAAAATCTTCGTCGCTTGTTGTTGTGTTGTGTTATTGTTTTTTTTTTTCGTTTTTTGTTATTGTTGTTTGCGCTCGCTCTGCCACGGCATATTCACTCAATTGCAACTGTGCGCTTTGCTGTGCTGTGCGGCATGGAACGCCAAGTCTGGCAGACCTTAATTCCTTTTTACGGTCATTTTAATATCCATCAAATCGCATCGCTGATTCGCAGCGTTCTACGCTCGTTGGAGCCGCCTTCGAAGTGCTGCCTTGCCGCATTTTGCTCTGTCGATGTTTCATTCGGCTGATTTGTATGTTTCACTAACACACATGCACGAATATATACATATATATGTAGCTTGGCTGATGCGTGTTTTGTTGCTGTCAGTGGAGCGTTAATAGTAGCACAATGTATATAGTTAGTTAGTTGGCCTGTACTTTGGGCCTGCCGGCAAGCCAAGCCAAGGGTTCGAGCCGTGGCTTGCATAAGGCGAGCGAGCCAAGAGTGATGCGACTTAATGATACCAGCAGCAGCGGCAGCAGCAAAAAGGGTCTACGATCTGAATGAGTTGGCAGGCGCAAAAGCCATGAAGTTTTTGGCCAACAACATACAGGCCAGTATCAATCATTACAGGCTGGAAGCCAGGTGAGTTTATTTACTATATTAACCTACTATGTAAGAGTATCACAACAAGTTTCTTATCAAGATCATTTGCAATCTTCCCTCATCTCATTTCTGCCCCAAAAAGTATGCTAAGCTGATGTGCATTGTGATTTCCAATCAGAATTATCACGCCGCGCATTCATCAATGACACCATCGCAGCGTGTGAGATCGTTGCCTCGTTCCAGGTACGAACTACGATTAACACAGTCCGGTAAATAATAATAAACAAAAAATTCCTCAATTGTTGTTGCTGCTGCTGGCGCAAAGCGTAGCTAAGCAAAGGCCGCAATTGCTGAACACGTTTATTTACCACATTTAACGCATGCTCGAAATTCACATTGTGAATGCGACCGAGTGTACTCACTCACTCACTCGCTCACTCGCTCCCTTCCTGCCAGTTGCTAGCAGCCAATGGGGCAGCGGAGCATGTCGAGACGCATGCGCCACCAATTTGGTGGTTCAAAACCGTCAAAACGACAGCCAAATCGGGCGGGCGAAGCGTGAAGCCAGTTGGAGGTTAATACGAAATTTTCGAGAATCCGATTGGCATTGCATACTAATAGCTTTTGATTAGATTTCAATCTGTCAACGTGTATCCGAGTTGTGACCTTTAGAATTCAATGAGGAATTTGCAACCTGGTTACACTCGGTGCACGGCATCCTCTCCTCAGGCTGCATGCCTCAATGAATCATGCATAGGTGTGTGCTTTACATAGTTGCCCCACTCGGGCGTCGTCGTCGCGGCACTCAAGCAGAGCCAGAGTCGGAGCCAGCCAGCTGAATTCCAAACCGGCGTCCATTCCCACACTATTGAAATATTTCGCATAAATGCAGAAACTGCAAAAACGAAAGACAAAAATTCATATAAAACGTATCTATATATGGAGAAACCGACAAACAGACAAAAAATTAGCTACAAGTTGTGAAAAACGCTACAAATGCACTTGCGGTTGGCGTTTACGAGCTTCAAAGGGTTCCCAGTCGACTTCATCCATCCTCCGCCTGCGCCTCCGCCTGCGTCTCCTCGTCGTTGCGCTTGTCCCACTTGCCACCTCGATTTCTTGCCTGCTCCGCCCGCAGTTTGCGCATAACTCTCGTGTCTGGAGCGTGTATCCGCATCCGCGTCTGGTCGCCATGTGCAAGAGCGAGCACACACACACACACATACACATGTGTATATGCCATATCCATATGCAAATGAATGGAAAACCGCGTCAAAGCCAAACCGCCGCCAAAATCCGAGGCGCATGCGGCACATAACAACTTTATAAAGTCTCCCTCTCTCTGTCTCTCCCTCTAGGCTCCTTCGTTGTCGCGACTTGCGACCCGTCTCCATCTTCTTCGTTTTCAACTCTCCGCGTCTTCGCCAGCATCTTCGGCGTCTGCGGCGTGAGCGGCTTGTTAGCTGATTAGCCGTCGCCTCTAACAAATAAATTCCATATAACGCCGGCCTGCAGATATCGCCAGTCTTTCGCAGGCTTGGCTGAAGCATTAATTAATAACATCCGGCGCCCCAAATTGGAGAAAAACATTAAGCTAAGAGAACTGAAACGATGTGAAACGTTATACCCTTTAAAACGTAAACAAACAAAGACATTGAAGCCGTGAATTTTAATGGCGGCTTTTCATTTTCAAAAATATCGATATCACTCGTTCATTGGAACTAGTTCCACTTTCAATTGCATTTATCGAATTTTCGATTTGTGCTTTCGCGTGTTGTTTACCAATTGCTGCAAAAAAAAACAAATTAATTTTCGTGGCTTCGAAGTGCATACTCCCATTATTATATTCTCTCACAGGGTATTAAGAATTGGCAGCATTCGCAGATAAGAGCAAAATTTTTTTTTGGGGCCTTTTTAATTACCCGGCGCAGAGCGCGATCTTGCCTTGCCGGCTGCGATGCGATGCGATGGGATGCTCCAACACACATGGTGGTCGCTGGCGGATGCCGGAGGAACATACAGTTTATCGCTGGAATAACATAATTTCGCTTTTCAGACGCTGCAGCACTGGAGATGGCCACAAATCTGCACCCAAAAATTGAGCAATTTGAAATTCAATCAGTAGCTGCGAGCTGGGATGGCTGCTGCTCCTGGTGCTGTTGCTCAGCCTGGTGCTGGATGCGGCAGCAGACTCAAGTCTCGAAGTCAAGACAACTCTCGGCACAGGCAAATTATAGTAATTGAGTGCACCGCGGCGCTGGCAATGTGGACGTCGGTGACGCCGGCTGCAAACTGCAACTGGAAAGCAGAAGAAACCTGGGCCAAGCGCACACTGCGGCATATGGAATGGACCGCAGACGTTGAGGATGACTGTTGGCGGTCGCCGCACACGAGGTCGCCGCAATGGACCAAATATGGAAATGAGTTGCAGTTGCCAGAAACGAAAGCTCACACGAGGCAGGGCAACATGGAGCAGGGAGCAGGCAGAGGCCACCAGCGACGAGGCTGGCTGGTGCCACCAACCGGGGGGAAACCGTGGCAAGTCACGCAACGTTGCGGGTCTGCGGCACATTCGATGATCCTGATTGCGGTAGCTTTCATTCATGTTAGTGCTCCATTTGTAGCTTTTATCGGCAAGGTCGGTCGATTGGCTCCTATGTATGCAGGGGGAAGCAACTGGGTCAAGTTTATCAATTTCGTTTGTCTGCCTCCAGATAACAAACATTTATCTATCTATTAACTGTTACGGTTGCCAGTTTCATTCTGTTCTGTCTCTCTCTGATTCGTTTTCAATTTCAGTTTCTATTACACACTCCTCCTCCTCCTCCCCTTCTCGCCGTTTATCAGTTTTATGTGCCCGCGTTTCGCATGATAATTCTGCGGCCTTGTTTACTCGCGTCGCATCGGGCTAATTCTTAAATTTGCCCCTAATAAATTTGTTGTGTTTGCCTCGGGCTCACACATCCCCTGCCCCCCTGCCTCCCTCCTCTTCAACGTTCTCCAGCTGTTTGTTTTCTTTCTCTTCCTTCCCTGCTTTTGTTTTTATTCTGTTTTCTTCTTGTTCGCCAACGCAAATATTTGTAATTTTTCCTCTCTTTTATTGGCTATTTTGTGTAATTTGGAATTTTTCCTGTTGCGGAATTTTTTTTTGGTACGTGGTTGATATTGTTTATAGTGTATAATATATATGTATGTATATCACGCTGGATATCCGGTTTGTTGCCATAACAAACAATGCGAAATGTTTTCAATGAATTTTCAGGGATTCGCGCTAGGTGGGTTTTGGCTATAAATAGTTCAAATAGATGATATATGGGGGGGATTGAAAACGATTGGAAGCTAATAGTAAGAGCTTGAGTATTTTTTGAGATATGCCTAGAACACGACTCATTTGGGATTAGTGGAAACTCAGCTTGTGTTTATTGACACTTTGCATGTTTGATCAACGATTCGTCATGGAAGATTTCCAATGAATCTTCCCTCGGCCAGACAGACAATCCACAAGTAGTCATACGTTTGCCCAGCGAGACCTTCTCGTGCGACGAGAGATCACAAAAAATATTCATTACACCCATGTGCTATAACAATTAAGCAAACTGTGTTGTGCTGCCGTAGCCTTCGGAGCTATCAACGCCGCCGCCACTTCACACCCCAAAGGGAAGAAGTGAAACTCAGCTGCGGAGAGAGACAGAGAGACCCTAAGGTGTAGAGTACGTTGTCTGTCGTTGATGTTTTGGGGCGTGAAAATTGACAACGTAAATTGCGAAAGACGGCAGACGTGAGGCGGGGCAGGGGCAGGGGCAGGGGCAGGGGCAGGAGGGTTAGCAGGAGGAGGCTGTCGGGAGAGTCTCAACTCGGACTTCACACTTTCAAAGTAATTTTAACACATTTCAATTAAAAAGCCAACACCGACGAGTTCAACATGTAAAATTTAATTAAAAAACCTTAAAGGATACCGAGAGGCAAGAGCGAACGGTACCTATATATATATGCTGTATATGATGCCCATACCATGTCGTGGTTATTTGGTGTTGCTGCCTTAATTGAAGTCCCATTCACAGTTGCCAAGTTTCCCCTCGCAGCACTCTCAATCTCAAGTCTCGGTTCCAGTTCCTGCCCTGTGTAATGGAAAAGCTATTAACGGCTTGTCATAACAAGCTACTCGTTCGGGGATCTGCTCAGTTCGGGCCAGCAGCAGTTTTCGCTGTGTTATTGTTTTCGATTTACGGCACATAAATCATTAGCTTAATTGATAACCTGACGCTATTTACGATGACACAAATTAAAATTTGTGCGAACAGTTTATGAGCAAAGCGAGACGTGAGAAGAGACCAGACAGAGAGCCAGACTTGCCGGTGAATCGTTTCGATCCGATCCGATCTGAGCCACAACCGGGTGTTAATGAAACATGATCAAACCAGGCCACACACTGGCTGCGTAGCTTTTCTTTTGGGTCCAGCGCATAAATTTTCCACAATTTTGGAAGCTTTCCTATGGTATGTGCCAGGTTTCCGCTCTATGCCGTGCACGTTTGTCACGTTTTTCAATTGAACAATGGAAGATTTTTTTTTTCTTCAACGTAAAGCGCTATCAAAATAGAAATATAATAAAAAAAAAAAGATCACATCTCGACAACAACAACAACAACAATTATTAACCATAACCCAAACAATATAGCAAACCATACTATATAGTATAGTATACCATAATATATGAGTATGTTTGCGTTGCCGGGGCGATCGTTAAGTGTGGCGAGAAATAAATAAATAATACTACACACACACACACACACAATCACACTCGGCAATTGGCTTTATCAGCGCCGCCCATCGGCACCCACCGCGTATTGCACATTTTTTTTTTTTTTTATAGCTCTCGGCCGACTCAACGCGGATCACGCGCAGATCGTGTGGGGAACGACAACACACACGTGAGTCCGACGAAGGTCGCGTGATAATAATAACATAATTCGTTTAACTGTACAGACAGTGCGTACGCCAGTGTGTGTGAGTGTGTGTGTGTGAGTGTGTGTGTCTATGCCTCTTTTATAGTCCCATTAGCTCCGACTCGTCCCCAGTGATAAGCACTAGCGCAATATCAGCTCGCTCTGCTTTTTATAGCCCACCAATCCGGGAGCGCGCCCACTTGCGACTTGCGATCGGCGTGCGCACTGATAACAAGGTCCACCAGCCAGCCAGAGCACCATCAGCGAAGCCAGCCAGCCTACCCTAGGCGCAATGAAGTATGCCGGCGTTGTCGTCAAGGTTGTCATCGAAGAGAAGGTCTTGAAGTAGGTAAAAAAGATAGGTAAAGCTAGTTTTTATCTATGTATGGTGCCAATACAGCAGGTGACTTGGCGGCGACGCTGTCTGCAAATTAGTTCCAAATGAAAATGTTGGAAGTATTCCAGCTGGATTACTTACCTGTTCCACACTTGATTCTGCTTGGATCTTCGAACGACTGTGACTTTGGATCATTCGCCAGAACGTTGTGTAGAGTAAATAATGTTCGTACAGCTACGCTTAGATGGGTTTTTGTATTTTAACGTTCGCTTTTGTGAAATATGCACACATGTTCGCACATTTATACGTACACACAGCGCGCTGACAAACAAACAAATAAATTTTTGACGCTATGGAAATTTACCCAAACGAAACGCAAAGCGCGAAGGCAGAGCACAAAGAGAGAGAGAGAGAGAGCAATCAAATCAGGCAAACAAACTGCTAACCTCCCCTCCCCCCTCTGCATCTGCCTACTTTACCCACTGTGTGTGTATGTGTGCGTGTGTGTGTGTGCAGTCGCAGTCACATGCAGTGTGCCCCCACCTAAGTAGTAAATGCAACGATTCGTGCTGTAAATAATGTCACGGTTTTCATTCCTCTCACAGTGATCTCTCACTCTTGGAACCGCAGCACAGTGCAAAACGAACCAGTTCCTAATCAACAACAACAACAGTTATTACATAGACTGGAAGGGTGGGGAGGGGGAGCTGAGTATTTGTTTTTATAATTCCACTTCCATTGACGTCAGAACGAAACGATCGGTGTTTGGCTTGGTTCATCAAAACAGTTAAAATCGAATTAGAAATAGTCGCAATCGCCCGCTTGAGATTCGCCATCCATTCCCAGTTCTATCTGCCCTAACCAGACACAACAACCGAGACCGACTGACTGACTGGGTAACTTGTCAGCAGTTCTATGTTAATTATCTATAAATATTTATGCCCAAGAATGAAGTTAAATTATTTACAGGTTTATGCTAAGCAACTCCCAGTAATATTTATAAGTCTCTGTCTGTCCCGCATTGTCGACGATTTGTCGCAACTTGCTAGCAAATATTTCTCTTTTAGATGTTTTGCTTTTTTTTTGTTTTTTCACCAAAAACCTGATGAGTGTTTATGAATATTCATAGCGAATGCTGGCGCTTATTTGTGATACTCGAATTTGTCAAGTATTTGCCTTTGTTTTTGCACGGCGCTTCTCTACCTGCGCCTCGTTTCCATTGCGTTACTGGCCTACATTCGGGAATTAATGGATACTTGGCGGCTTCGCTGATGATCGAGGGCAAGGAATTCTAGGAATCTCCACTAAGACTTAGTATTTAGTTTACATTTTTTTTAATTATATATAGCGCTTGTATCTATGCAGGTGGTCAACTGCGAACAGGTATATTCTATCGAAAAATTAATTGATAAGACTCCAGAGCTTCCTGCTCGCTGCGTATTCCTACTGCTCTATTTACTGCAAATATGTAGTATTCCAGGCCTTGCCCAGGAACTCTATAAATTAGGATTTTATATCATAAGGCAGGCAAATCGGATGCGAACAAAAATAAACAATACATACTATGCAAGGGGATCCAGTTGAAAAAATTAGACAGCACAATTTTTCTGGGGTTTATGGGGTATGTCGCGTGCATTTTTTTTTCTCAAGCGAGACCACAAAAAATAATAATAATATTATATAAATAAATAAAGCTGCTTGCTAGGGATGTGATAAATAAGCAATAAGAATATATCGGCAGGAGCAGAACAGCTGTTTTAAAATCGATAAATATTACATATTAGTATATTTGCTTAGCAAGTGCATTTTTTGGTATTTAAAACGATGCGATATGCAAATTATCGCTTATTACTACCATCACTAAGCTCTGTGTGTGTGTGTGCATTCAAAAATCACGATGACAACAAATTGTTGTCACAGGGACACAAGGAAAGAGAGAGAGGGAGGAATGAGAGAGGGTGAGCAAAATTATTTGAAACTCGTTTTTTTTTCTGTTTCTGCTTTTATTAATCTTAATGAATGTTAAACACTTTTATCAGGGGAACGGCGACAGGCAGCGGCGGTGTGGCGCAGCACGCGTCATTTCAAATACCATTTGCTTGTTGTTATTGTTGTTGTTGTTCTTGCTCACATTTTTATTTTGTAAAAGAACCGCAGCATTTGCGTCATTGAAGCTGGTGGCAGAGCACGGTGCGGGGCGTTGCCAGGCAGGCGGCAGGTGAGAACCGACGCTCTGAGTACTTTATTAATTTCGTTGGAGGCGGCGGCGGCGGCGGCGAAGACTAAAATATTCTGTATGTTCAATTTTCCAACAGATATCAACAGGGCCTGCTGGGTAGTCTCTCTCCCTCTCCCAATAACTGTGGGCTGCTGACTCGGTTTCTGTGCCTCGTCTTTATCACTCGATCTTGTCAATATTTGCCAGTCACTTGCTTGTTTGCCTTATTGCAAAACATCGGAGCAGCGCACTTGTTTAGGAGTCGTTGACGTTGCCGTCGTCGTCGGCGTCGTCGTCATTGTTGACAGAACGCATCTCTTGCCAGCCAGAACCCCTAGCTGAACTCGTATTACCTATCTACCTACCTGCCTACTCATGACCAAATCGAACCCCTACGGCAAATCAATATTGACAATGCACTAGGTGAGATATTACTCATACGCCTGTTTGGCGCGCCTCCGATCACATTAGAAGTTGCAGCTAATTAGTGCTGCCCGTGGCTGAGCAAACACACACACAGGGAAGGAGCGACTACTGTCACAATCGGTAGTTGAAAGTAGTTCACACCTATCTAATGCCCAGGAGAGGTGGATGGAACACACACACACTCGCACCGAAGGCGAGTTACGTGGAAATCAAGGCCATTAACATAAATGGCCACTGAATAACTCTGGCTACCAACAAACTCTTTCCCCAGTTCCAGTTTCCGTTGCAATCTACACAGACTGGTGGTGGCATCGCTGATGGCCTGACAACGACGATCGCAATCGCAGCGTGCTGCAGCAGCAGCAGAGCCCTCTGTGTTGGTGCCTTGTATTGAGTTGTTATGGCCAACGCCTTTGTTTGCCCTGCGTTTTCGCTGCTGCTGCCGTTGTCAGCGTCGTGTGCGGCTGTTGGCGATGCGAGGAGCCGGTTGGGCCTAAATAAACAATCACCAGTCCAGTGAGTGGAACTAAAACTGAATGCACAGTGGTATAGAGCTGCATACAAAATGGTTGAAATTGCAAATGACAAGAGGGCATCGTTGCTTGTAATTATAAATCTTAATTAAGATTAATTATTGCTGGCAAAAAGGAGACTGTGAAAGAACGCAATTAATTAGGCGAATATTAAATATACACATACTCATTAACTCATGTGATTTTGAGGTGCTCAACCTCTCTCTCTTCAATAAATTAAATGTTGAGCTTCTATGACATATCATATAACAATCGCATTATCAGTATTTACAATAGGTAGGGTAGTGAAATATACGTTAATTTATGCTATCTAATTTTAGTCACAATTGATTTGGTTACTGCCCACGGTGAGTGCAGACGCCGCCATTGTTGCAAGCCAAAAAGAGTTGCAGCAGCAGCAGAGGCAGCTGCCTGGTCCAGCGCAGCAAATTGTTCAATTACACAAGGGCTGCTGCTGCTGCTGGAACTGGATGTTGTTGCAGTTGTTGTTGTTGCCGATGTTGCAGCAATTTGCATTTATGGCGAATCAAAGCGAGTAGCGATGTAGCTGGCCCTGTAAATATCTCGCAGAAACTGCAATTCATAATTGCCAGAGACTTGCAGCACGCTAAACAAGTTAACACCCCACAGCGCTGTTGCATCTGCAGCAAGTTTAATTATTTTCAAAAAATGAATAATGGCCGCCGCTGCATTAAATTGCATTAAATTTTACATTGATTTTTGTCGCTGTTGTCCAATTGAGCCAGACCGGCTGCAAAATGGCCACCAGCAGGCGATTGGGTATTTCCAGACAGCCTTCCAAGGCAGTTGGCAACGCTATACATATGTATTTGTGTGCTTGTTCATACGTGCGCCAGCAGCTATCGATAAGACTACGTGTTCGATAGATACGCAGAGATAGGCGCGACGATAGTTTGCTGCGTCAATCAATTAGCAAACACGACGGGAACGCTATTGTTAATTTACGAGGTACGAGTTACTAGTGTGCAAAAAGGAGGGCAACACAACGTGTGGGGAAGGGTTGCCAGACAGTTAGGTAGGGTATGGTTTTTTTTCATTTACATGGCAACAGTCGCGACATCGACAATCATCGATCATCACAGCCTTGCGATAGTATTATTATTCTATTTGTTGTTGTTATTGTTGTCGTTGCCGTAGCTAGCTGTAATTGTTACACTCGGCTTTATTTGTTATTGCTCTGTCGCGTCTTAAGCTAATTATAGACGAGCACGGTACAAGCTTTTTGCCCCCACACACAGCCAGCCCGAACGTTCGGTGTACGTGATTGTGTCTGTGTCACACGACCAGTCCAGAGAATTCTATGGTCCCCACTCCACCCCTTCTGGCAACGCTTAGGGGGTGAATGAGAGTGTATGCGTGTGTGTGTGTGTGTATGGAGGTGCTGATAAAGAAAACACTCGACTCGTAGCGAGCACAACAAAATAATTATTGATAAAAGCGGCAGCAGCAACAACGACAACATGTTGCAAACAAAACAAAACAAAATAACAACAGGCAAAAAGTACAACAAATTCATGGAAAATTTTTCAACAACGCACAGTTCATTGCTTCGCCTATGTGTGTGCGTGTGTGTGTGTGCCCACTGTGTGTGTGTATAAATAGCAGCCACTGTTGCCGGCAAGCGCATTCGTCATGGCACACGCATAAAGTCATGCCTCGACTAGATAAAACATCAACGGGCAAGCAACAACCTTCCACCCACTCACCTCCCACTCCATACCCCATTGACTTGCTGCCTGCCTTGTTGCCCGCCAGCAGCTGATCAACGAGCTGACGCTGTTGATAAGCGTTACGTTCCGCTGTCGCCATATAATCATGAGCACGGGTTTTGAATCTCATGATTAGAGTCGCATCGTCAAAGTGGTGGGGGGGGGACAACGTTGACGATCGGTGGGCGGGCACGAGGAAGCAGATGGAGCAATTTGAGAGCAGGAGCGATGGACGAGGTGATGGTTGACTCCGGTCACGCATTCATTTCCAGCTACTGGCATTGTTAGCCATTGTTATTGTTGCTTTATTGCGCCTCTCGTGCTTATCGTGCAGCCCCCATAAAACGAAATCCAACCTGAACCCGGGGACTTGGTCAATTTTCGCAAGTGTTATTGACTCGGGGCAACATCGAGTGGGCTCGACTGTAAATATGGATAGATAACCAACGATTGAACGGTAGCAGCGCAACTTCAATAATACCAGACCATACCGGTCCGTAGTCCATGGAGTTACCAAGCCCGCCGAAACGATCATTAGCTGAAAGTAGGAAAGGTCAAAGCGAAGAAACCTGACATATTAATTGGTTTTTCTCATCAATTAATAAATTCCAAGCAGAGTTCGCAGAAGTGTCTGCTGCGTAATCACCTATATATATAGACAGACTAGCTCATATTTGGAGGCACTAGCCTAATCGCCCATTCTTTTACTACCATATCGAAACAGTCAAGTCTTCTGTCGCGGCTCCATTAAGACGCAGTAGAAAATACGCAACCCACTTGACAAGGCATGGCATGGCATTCTAGTAAGCGATATCAGCTACGGCTACCTATCAATAAACTAGTTATTTTGTGCCCCCCTGCCTAGATAATAAAACCCCCAAAACAATCAATTGACTGTGCGTCGACCGTGACAGGCTCAAAGTTCGTCCAAGTTAATGGGTTGTACACTCTACCCTAGTACTATAGAAAGCGACATTCGTGGCACCGAGTAACGACAGTGGGCCACAATCGTATTGATTAGCCGCACAGCGAGCACCAGCTAGCCATATAATAATCATAATAATATTAATAATCCAAATTAGCTAAAAATAAACCATCAATCATGATAGTACAATGCGACTTGGCGACTTAATCTAATCGCATCTAGGAGACGGCGTCTAGGTAAACAAACTACTACGCGCTGCGACCGGACAGAGAGAGAGAGAGAGAGCGAGAGAGAGGGAGAACAAACTGTACCCGGGTGGTTTGGTTTTTTATAGCCAAACATCTGTTGTGTTGAACGAGGCGCCGTCTTGAAGAGCTGCGAGAACACCTTATAGACCTTATCACAGATTAGCTGTGACATGTTGACCTCAAAAGAATCCATGGACTTTGCTCTGGGCCTCAGACATGGCTGGTCGGTCCAGTGCCAATATGCTATGCTAGTCTACAACCTTGTGTGCGGCTATAGTTCCGTTTTTCTAACCCATAGCGCGCACAGTGAGTCAAAATCAGCCATGTATATAAGAAAATCCACAATCGCGAGCTGTTTCCATGCGGAATATGCTTTGTTTACTTTGTGGCTAATGCGAAAACAAACCGCCTGCCGAAAAGCTTCTTGTCTATAAAGCAGATTGTTTAAGACCAATAAAAAACAAAAAAGGTCTAGTAGGTTCCATAGTAAACTGAAGTATCACCATGTCATATCTCATATCTGAAATATTTAAAATATATTAGTAATGTTCTCTAGTAGATTCCTTGTGGGGTTTTGTTTTACCCAAGCACATACGTCTGAGTTGAAGAACTTCCGTCCGGGAAACTTGCCAATGATAAGATCAGTCAGACAGTGGGCAAATAGGGAAGTGTTGACCCTTATACCAAGTGTTTGCAGTATATACTTCTACGGCTTCTATAGGAAGTTGTGACGTTGATTCGAGCATGCTGCGAACCTGCCTGTGCGCCATTAGCTATGATAAGTTATAGTATGTTTATATAGCATTTCCGAGAATTGCATTAAGTGCATTATTTTAAATAATCGCTTATCGTGCTTAGTCAGATAAACAAAGCAAGCAAGCGAGGAACCTGTTGGTAGAGATCAATAACAGCTTCAGCTGAAACTGTGTTCCTGCTAAACGGAAATGCTTTTCCATCTGTAGAAATGACATTCCGTCTTGGGGGCGATGCTGCTTATACACGATATATCAAGATCTCATCTCAAATGCGCAGACATTCCAATTCCGATTGATTTATGACGACTTTTATTTTTGGATTTTGATGATATTCTATCGACGATGCGCTTGACCTTTGGCTAAAATAAGCCGCGTCTGGGGACGGACAAAGATACATATATATATATATATGCACATTAGTGTGTGTTTGTGTGCGCGCCAGCCGGTCGTAAGCAGAGCGCTAATGATGATTACTATAACGAATTTGACGGACGCTCGATTCGACTCGACCGACCGACCGACTGATCGACCGATCGAGCGATCGCAGCAATCGGCACGAGCTGGCAGCACGAGCAATACGCTCAATTGGCACTGCGGCTCCTCGTGTTGTCCGCTGATTGTGTCGGCACACGCCCCTGTCGCTGCTGTCCCCTTGTTTGATAATCATCTCGTGCGTCAGCAGCAGCACCAGCAGCAGCTCCAGTCCCCGCCCCATTGGACTTAAGCCGGTATATACACGGCAAGCGGCGTGGTGCGGTAGTGCGGTGGTGGTCACGGTGACTCCGCACCCGGGACAGAGGCCCACGAAATGCCTGTGTGATGTGTTGTTTTGCCTACTGGCATGGTCTGGCCCACTCAGCCCAAGCGGAGGTGGAGGCGTCTCTGCGGTCAAACCGAAAAGCAATCGAGGCAGCCAGCAGCCGAATTTGTCAGTTTTTGACACTGTTGAACACAAACGTGATGTACTTGAATTGATATATTGATATATATGCATATATATAATTATACTTGCCAATTTTCTATTATAAACGCAATTTGCATTCCAGTTTTTCGTTTTTTTTATATTTCTTATTAACTTCATTTTCGCATGCAAATATTCACAATTAACTTTTAAAACATGTGGCAGCACCTTGAGCTGCATTTGCAAGCAAGGGTTGCCAGATCGTTTCTATTTATTTTCTTGCATATCATTTGTGCTTGAACTGAAAATAAGAAAATAAATATATATATAAATACATAATATAAATAATAATTGTGTTGTTAAAAAAAAAATCAATTTGTGCTGCCCAGTGTAATCCAATATATAAATCTATGTATGTATGTATATATTTGTATTTTTATATGTATATACTGCCGAAATTTACTCGCATGCCAGCCATTATTACACTGGCGCACGGTGGGCTGATAATTTTTCAATAGCATTCTCGACTTGTGGTATTTTTCGTACATTCTAATTAAGCTCGCCAATATGCTCCATTAACCCCCAGGGCAAATCCACAATCCACAATACACATACATACATACACACGCATTGAATCAGAAATCCATCGTACGTTCGACGACTTGGGCTGCGCTTTCGCGATCAACTGCACGTCGTCTTGTTTTGCAAATGAGTATGAGTATTATTGTTGTTTCTACTGTTGTTGTTGTTGTTTACTTTGCTCCCACTGTGTTGCTGTTGTTGTTACTCTTAACTATTGGCCCCCATTTTGGCGCTGATGCGGACGCTTGCCGCGGCACGTGCCGCGTTCAATCGCGCGCTTTACGCCTCCGTCGTCCGCTGCGCTGCGCTGTTTGCTTTTGTTGTTTTTCGCCAGACGTCGTCGTTGTTGTCGTTGACTTTTGCTCTGCCTGTTGCTTCGCACTCGTTTCGTTGTTTGTTTGCATGTTTGTGTGTGTGTGTGTGTGTGCGCTGCGGCTGCTGCTCTCTCAACTGTGCGGCGGCGGCGGCCACGGCAATTATTTCCATCCAGGCTACACATTTTAATTGGACAATCTCGAATGCGTCTTAACAATTTTTCAATTCCGATCGATTTTCAGCGCGTGTCAGTTTTGCATTTTTCTTTGTGTGTGTGTGTCTTTCTCCTGCTCTCTCTCTCTGCCTCTCTTCTTTTCGCATTTCTGTTCATCGTCTTTCACGCCCTCTTTTTACGTAAGTACACACTGGTTGGTGCGTGCGTTTGTGTGTGTGCGTGTAAATTATGTAAGCGTTGCATTGACTTTGAATTCCAGTGCGAATAAGTTCAGAGTGTGCAATTTCTCTGATAATTTTATAGAAGTTATTGCCCCATCGAAAAAACTGTTCGATGTGCATGCACCCTACGCAGGGCGACAGCGAAACTATTGTGATAAATTGATAATTAAAATGCAAAACTGCATAATGCGAGAATTTTGGGGAATATCAATAATAGCTTTGTTCAATGTCTAATAATTAACTGGTTTTTTTTATCGATTTCTGTTTATCATATCGACAAGTTAGTATTTTAATACTGATTAAAATGGGCGATAAGTAAAAACGCATTAAAAAAGATTTTAATTTCCATCTCATTAGGCAAGTTGCAATCTATCTGTTCTCATCATTAGACACTCAATCAACGATTGTGTCTAATCATTATTTTATTTATTAATGTGCATTTTTTTTTTCCAACATTTGCCTTATAACTTGTTGAACCACCCCGAAAAGAAACATGGTAAGTGCTTCCAAATTCGTCATAATACGGTTATCCCCAACTGAAAATACCGACTCGAGTTTCGCCACTCGTGACGGGTTCAATAATTCGTTTATGTAAAAGAAATATTTAGAACACAAGTACAAAGTTTCACCGAGTGGCATAGTCATTGCTTATGTAAGAAAGCGAAATTAATCTGAAAATAAAAGCACTTAAGGGATATACATATTTATATATATATATATATATATATATATGCCATGGTAAGGTGTATAGTTTGTATTGTATTTTATATGGGGTGTGTGTTTGTGGGTTATGCAAGCACATTGACCAATTGGTATTTATTTATTTTTAAAAAAAAAAGATGAGAAAAAATTTGCTTTTGGTTTCGCTTTTTGTTGCCATCGTTTGCGCAAGAACGTGCTGCGTTTTCAGTGTGTGCACAACAAAAAAGAAAAAAAAAAAACAAACTGGCCAACGACTTGGGGATGGGACGACTTTGTGGGTAATGAATCGTAATGACCAAAACGTGCCACGATTCGCGTCTTCAGCGAATTTTTGAGAAACAAGAGTTTTATTTATTTTCCATTTTTTTTTATTTCTGCCCCGTGCAAGTTAGAAAAAGAAGAGGTAAATAAAAAAAGTAACTGGGCAAATCATCTGTGCTGGCTTCACTTCAATTTGTCGGCGGTTGAAGCTCATCAGTTTCAATGGTCAAAAAAGAAAAAAAAAAATGGGAACACACACGCGCTCGCTAAGCGTGTGTACACACCGGCAATGGAATATAGTATTATTTACATATACCACAGACATGAGAAATATAGTATATAGTTTGATTTATGGGCCATTTTATCAGAGAGAGAGAGAGAGAGAGAGAGAGGGGAAAAACCTGAGTTAAGCGTGTGCAAACAGCGCCTGTTGCCACCTGTTGCCCTCCTCTCTCTCTCTCTCCCTCTCTCTCTCGCTCTGGCCACATTCATCAAACACCCACGCCAGATCCGACGCCGCCGGTCGCCTGCTGCGCTGCACTAATTGACAGAACGTCAGCGTCAAATTGGAACGCAACGTGACAGTTGTGCGATATCTGCTGCCACAGTTATCGCTGCCTATGGCGACCCAAGCAGAACAGAAAACTCTAACAGGAAATTGCAATAAAAAAACACACCTTGGCTGCGGCTCAATTTGCATATTGAGACACCTCTAGACAGCTCCAACTGTATCTCTATATATATATTATAGTATACTATACTATACATTTATACCAAACATGGCACTCGCTGGGAATGTCGCCGCAAATTCCGCGAAATAAATAAAAAAAAAAAAGCCACAATATTCCGTGTGAACTCAGCTGTGGTGCAGTCGGTCGCGTGGACAATGACAATCTATGACACAAAAGCTGCCGCCGACTGCTGCGCCGGCTGCGCTGCTGGCAGCTCACGCGCTGAAAATTGCTCCAGTGGCGCGTGTGGTGTGTGTGGTGGCTTGAAGTGCCCCGCCCGCTGCTGCTGCTGTTGGGTTGCTGCGGCGGCTGCCGGCGCGACGTCTCCGGCTAACTGGTTTTTTATTCATTGTTTTTTTTTGTTTTATTTTTTTTGTATTTGTTTTTGTTGCTTTTTTTTATTATCTTTAACTTTAACTCTTTTCGTTTTTGCACACGCGCGCGTCGCGTCTGCCGCCTAGCAAAAATTTTTGTTAGCTGTGTTTGCGGTTGTCTGCTGTTTGCTATTGTTGTTATTGTTGTTGCTATTATTTTTGTTGTCTTTGGCTTTCTTTTCATGGGGAATTCCAGCAATCGTCTGTCTCGCTTTTTATGTGGTTTCTAAGCACAACAACAACAACGACAATCACATCAGCCGATGAAAACGAGATCCTCACGCAGAGAATTCTACTAGTTGAAATTCCGTTGACAAACGGCGCCAAATTTGAAAAAAAGCTAATAAATTCAGCATTTTTTTTATTGCTTTCGCAGAAACAATTAATTAAAAACACTTTGGAATTAATAAACATTTCAATACAGTGTGTACACACCAATTTTTCAGTATTTTCTGGTATTTAAAATTGTAGCCGCACTGTGACAGTAGAAACCATTGGGTTCAAGCACCCGATTCCAACGGAAGCAATGGAACGACGAGGAGGGTCACGCTGCGATGCGATGATAAAGAGGAAGAAGGAGAGGCGCCTTTTTAGACGGTAGAAACGGAAGCAGGAAAAACGCAAGTGCGAAGAATGCGAGATTTCTCGAGGCAGGAACGAGACTCGGAAGTTCTAACAACGGTTTAACCGATTGATCCAAGGTTTTAAGAGTGCTGAACTGCCGAGATGAAAGTGGAAACCTGGCTACAGATACGCAGGATACACTGGGATTATGGAGGAAGCAATACGTCAAGTTGCACCAGGAACAATTTTCGCATTCGGATGAACCACAAACTGTACGAGCTCTACGACGACATTGATGAAGTCGGGGGCATTACAATACAACTTATCGGACGACCACAGCTTCGATGGATAATCCAAGTGGAGGAGGACCTGGCTGTGCTGGGGCGAGGCGTTGAGGTCGGCCGTAACCCGATGACGACTTGTAATGGCCATCCAAGGACAAGAAGAAAGCTATCGATAGTTCCTAGCAGCTCTAATTCAAACTGCAGGATACGTTAGCGCGGTGTTATCGATAGTTTATCGAATAAAGTATGCAACACTTGTTGCTCCAACACTTGCGCGATAGTTTTCACTCTCTTTTTTCTTCTCACCCCACTTCTTCTAGTCGGCTTAGTCAGCACATTTTGCAATTGAAATCATTTTAGTAATTCAATTATTCTAGTTACAAAGTACGCTGGAGCTGTGCATGAATCATTCATATTCGCTGCACGCACGTCAATCACATGGATATACTCGCTCTCTCGATATCAAGCCTAACATGCTACCGAACAAGGGTCAATTAGTAATTGTATATATAGTTTATAGTGTATAGAGTTTTTGTGTGACGACATTGGGGGCTTAAATTACAAAGAAATTTGCTTATCCAGAAAAGAAAACAAACATTTCCTGTTAATTTAAGTTGAATTTGTTAAAACACGCATATTTTGCGTATTTTGAAAATCCCAAATCATTTGAAATTCATCTTTGGAAATTCATTTCATCTAACGTATTATGGTTGCATTTTTTTTTTTTTTTTTTTGAGAAAGACGTTAGTTACGTCAGAGCAACAATGACGTCTACGTCAATGTACTTTGGCACTTGACTTGATGACGACGACGACGACGTTCGCCTCGCCTCGCCTCGCCTCGCCTCGCCTCCGTTTGCGTTGTTAAGGCTGATAAGGCCGGCCGCCTGCTTGGGCCGTCGGCAGACAATCAGTCATAACAAGGTGGCCTTATCACGAAGGCGGTTAGTGTACAGAAATTGAAAATGGAAATGGGAATGGGAATGGAGAATCGTGTGGTGAAATGGTGAAATACTGCAGCGCACGTAGGTAGAGGAGTACGTGTTCGGCTCGTCGTCGTTCATTTTGGTTTTTAGCTTATCAGTCGAGTCGCTTTTAGTCAGCAGCCTAGCAGCAGTCTAGGTAGCTTCCTTCTCCTCCTCCTCCTCCTCCTCCACTGCCTGCTAAGGGCTCTGCTTATATTACTTTATGGGTCAGTGGCGAATTTCGATTAGAGATCTTTGACGTCAGCTTTCGTTCCGGAACTTCTCTATATAAAAATCATACGATGCATGTGATGATCAGCCAAGTCAAGTCCGGCATACTTTGTGTGTTATGCGGCGGCAAAGCGGACTCTCTAATCGAACTGACGACGCTTCACACTTAATCACGCCTAGATAAGATCTTGGCAGAGCGATAGCGAAATTTTCAAAAGGGGCTCGACTCATTTCCGTATTAACTAAAGAGTCCCCCCCATCCCTTTCCTTCGCCATACGCATATGGATATTCTTGGGGCAATATTTCCATTGAAATGAAAGAAAAGTTTACACTCTATTTGTATAAATAGAGCATTATAATGGTTATTCCTGGAATTTCTAGATTATAAACGTTCCATAACATTTCTAGTGCACTGTAACGCAGAATGACGTTTGTTTCCCGTACTCAAGTACGTAATTATAGGAAATACAAGCTTATTTCTATATCAATCAACCAAATAGAGTCAGCAAATCGATCAATCGATTGATGAGTCCATATTTCTTTGTCGATATTTACCCAGGCGCTAAATATAGATCAAGCAAAAAAAGAAAGAGAGTGCCAAAAATAAATTTGCAATTTCATAGGAAATACCATACATATAAAGCTGGGTCCAAAAATAAAGTGCTTAAGAACGAACACAGTGTGTGTGTGTGATATGGAAATTTTTTCTGTTCATGTGCTAAATAAGATATCATAATGAAATCTTATCAGGTGTTAAAAAACCAAATGCCACCTTAAATAAATGATAATTTCATAAGCATATAGATATAATTTAGTTATGCTCACAGTGAACTATCAAATATATCTAGATATATCTAGGTTGGATATGGTAGGGTCTGCTGAATATAAGAAAAAGTTTTGTAGTAGTTTTCCATGCAGTAGAAGAAACGAAACTAGAACAAGTTTTCACAGGTTTTTGGGGTATTATATCAAAAACTTCCACTCTTGGGTTAGATAGTTTAGCTGGTTCTCACGACACATTGTCGTCTGGGTCGAGTCTCCGTTTCGGATCTCTTCAGATCTAAAGGTGCTACTTGCGTCATTTGGCCCCGTCGCCATTGGCCGCAGGGCGCAAACTTTGTGGTCGAAACGAAAATTATTTTTGGCTTTTAAGCCGCAAAGAGAAACACAAACAATGCATATGGAGACGGAATCGGCTGGCTATATAAATAAACAGTGCCAAAAATATAACAAATAACAAAGAGTTTCACGATTGATGACATACTTGTTGTTGTTGTTATTGTTGTTGTTGTTGTTTCTCGCCTTTTTTTGCCGTTATTTTTTCTTATTTTATTTTTATTTATTTTTTTCACCTCAAATATATGAAATAACACCAAAGCGTGCCCCCAGTCAAGTTTTCGTTATTGTTAATTAATATCTTTTATTTTTATGTGCCAGCTGCAAAACAAATATCACGCACATATTTACATATATGTATATATATTCATCTATATACTATATGGTTGATTGACCAAAATCGAGAAACCGCAGCGCATTTGCATTACAAATTTGCACCCAGAAAAAAGTTGTAGTCGCAAAAAAAAGTCACCTTGCATGGAATTTCGTTGTCTGAAAAGGAACAAAAAAAGAAATATGAAGAAAAAGAAAAAAAAAAACGCTATAACTCACATAACAATAAAAGCCTGATTTAAATACTAGAAATATATGGGGAGTATGCAGATCTCTGAGTTGCCTGTTATATATGTGTGTGTGTGTGTGTTTGGAAGCTGGATAGATCGATAGAAAGATAGTTCCATAGATTGTCTGGCTGTTTGTCATTTCTGTTAGAGCGAACTGTGGACATTTTTCTAGCGAAACCACAATAGATGAGGGTGAGAGAGAGAGAGGAATAGAGAGAGAAAGGGAGAGATGCGTGTATGCTGACGCACATGAAATTCCCCGTAAATCAGTCGAAATTAACTGGAATCGCGTTTTATTCTTCTCTTTTTATTTTCATTTTTTTTTTGTTTGATCAGCGAGTTAAACAGTAGCCCAAGCGCCAAATCAAACACAAAATTCCGGCTATCTCAAATCAAATAAAAACAGCAACAAGTAACATAATCAATAGGGGGAAGCACCAGACTGTAAAATACCCTACGCAGTACTTGAAATTTGGGTTTATTTTTGTTATTTCACACTTTGCGAGTCCGAAACTTTTGTAGAGTGCATTTTTATGCTCATTTTGAATATCTAAATCGATTTTGGGATAAAAATGAAAGTTTAAATTTTTGAAAAAATTTCGAAAATTTTTACAAGGGGGTTGCATGGAAAAAGTGGCAAAATTTGGAAGTTTTTAAAATGCTAATATTTTGATGTGGAATCAATCTAGTGGCAATAACTTAAATAAAAATCTATACCCGAGTAAAATTGCATAGGTTTTAGGCAAGTTATGAGTTCTTAAAGTCAAAAAACTTATAAAATGATTAAAAAAAATTCCACATATACGGTATATTTGCATTATTTTTGGGAATACGGCTCAGAAAGTGTTTTAAGATCGATTTTTATACTCGTTTTGAATAGCTTAATCGATTTAGAGCAAAAAATGCGGTTTAAAATTTTTGAAAAAATTTCGAAATTTTTATAAGGGGGTTGCATGGAAAAAGTGGCAAAATTTTGAAGTTGTGAAATTGTGTATTTTCTGATGCAGAATCAAGCTAGAGGCAAAACTCTAAATAAAATGCTATATACAACGAAATTAGCTTGATTTTCGGCAAAGTTATGAGAGCTTGAAGTCTGAAGAACTAACTGTATGCAAAAGGGTTTAACTATAGTTATACCTATAGTAACCTCAGCGTCAGCTTAATTTGTAAATTAACCAAATTAGACAAACTACCAACACCTGAGGGTACATATTTATCTGTTTTTATTCGATTCTTTTGTTGTGTTTACGAAAACAAAAGAAAAACAGAAAAATACAAAACAAAAATTCGTTTGAAGTGCGCTCGAATGAATGTTGGTTGATTTATAATTATTGGGTGACACGATAATAAGTTCTATTTATAAAGAGACACACTCATTTTGGCGTGTAATATATATATATGTAGTATATAGATATATGTATATATATTTAAATTTGTATGTTTATCTTTGTCAAAAAGGGCTATAATTAAAGCGTAGTTTTTGAAAAACAAAAACAGCATAATTATCTGAAAAACAAAAAGATATATATGATTTTTTTTTGTCTGTATAAAATGCGTGATAAGTCGCTTGTTGAAGCGTGCTAATAAATTGCGTATATGATTATTTTGTGGGGGCTCCCCCCTCTATATCTGTTTAATGTTAATTGTTTTATCTAACAAGAATTGCGTCGCTTCAAGGTCGCACAAGGTCATTGTGCGAGTGCAGTAACCCAATTGCTGGAGAGGGGGGCGTGGCTGCGCACGTGGCGTATGCGCAATGCTGCAGTCGGAGCAGACAAACCCAGCACAATTTCGAAAGCAGCGCCAGCTCAGCCGGAACTCTGCCAGCGGCAGCAGACGTAGCGCTATCTGGAACTGGGACTGCGACTTCGACTTGGCTTGCGGGTGTCGTTGGAACAGCTTTCGCATTGTGTGTGTATGTGTGTGTGTGTGTATGTGATGCCGCTGAACTTGAACCGGCCGCTTTCAAGGCCAGGCCAGTGAATGAAACTGACGAGTACGTGCACTGGCCCCGGCAATGGATATATAGATGACGACGCCGCTTGCTCATTAAGAGCAGTAATAGAGCGCATGGCTCTAGTGCGTTTTTACAGTGTCAGCCTAATCCCATAGGCTTAATCCTTGTATGGCTTAGCGCCGTTCAGGCTAATCCCTTTGCATTGACGCAATCGACTGTTGCCTAAGCTGTGGCATCTAGCACCTCCAGAGCAAAAACAATAGATACAACAATGACAACAACAACAACTGCTGCGTCTAATGATCCGCAATCCCAGCCAGACACAGACGGATGAGGCGACAAGTGGAAGTTGCGCGAGATCGCCAGATGATCAGTCGGTGCTAATTGGGCTTAAGCCGACGCATGTCCAGACCCAGACGAACCGATGCGGTCCGTAGCGTCACATGTGCCCAAGTCGTATGTCTGTGTGTGTGTGTGTGTGTGTGTGTGTAGCTGACGCATCCAGTGATCATCATTGCGAAATTGTTGCCGCATCATCATCAGCATCATAAACGTCAAATGCTGCGTCTGCTCCGACTGCGGGTGCGGTTGCTCTCTAATCCGTAGTGCCGAGTTGGCTTTATCTTTTCCCGTGAATTGTGTGCCCTCTCTCCCTCTCTATCAGTTTCCGTGTCCATGTGCGGCTCATTAGACGGTATCTGCACGCAGCTTTTCGTCGTCGTCGTCGTAGTCGCTTGGCGGAAGGTGCTAATCGATTTATAGTGCATTCATTATCATGCCGTAATGCTCGCTTATTTTCATAGCTCTGAAACTTTTCCACTCCCAGCAGCAGCGGCAGCTTCCCGTCTCTCTCACACACACACACACACACAGACGTCTTTCATAGTCGACGGCGCGTGCGAGATTTGTCGCCGATCGCCGATTGCATGAGAATTTATACTATGCCCCGAAAAGCGAATAGGTGTGACGTCACACGGCCGCGTCGTCGATTTTCGGCACACGCTAATTTCAAGCGCTAATCAAGCGATCAGAGGGAGACAGAGAGAGAGAGAGGGAGACAGAGATGTCATTAGCGGGTTACGTGTCGCACAGCAGGCACGACCAGGGCCCGATTTCTTTGCCTTTTATCCTCACTGGGTTAGTGTGGTAGTTATACTATAATATATTTCCGGTCCGGTGTGACGTCATCAACATACCTTATAAATATAAATTTAACTATTGCAAACAATATATTTTATATTTTACTATTACAATTTGCTATGCAATATGTCGGTTTGGGTTGAGAAAGTCGGGACCCAGTTAAAATGCCCGGTATTTCCCCAATTATTCTCAAGTCGCTGACCCTGTACCCGTCCGTCCCTTTTAGTGTCGCGAGCCTATTAATCTTTGGAACAGCGCAAAATAGCGTCAAAACAAAGTCATATAGTTAGCTATTTTTCTGTGTGTAATCTATTCTCAAAGTCATGTTTTTTTCGAACAAAACAAGCGTGCAAAGCACGTTCTAATATTTGTATAGCACGTTTGCTTAGGCTAATCAGCAGGCAGGCAGGATATCTTTAATACTCTAGAAAAATAAAGTGATTTTCTTTTCTTTCTCTTTGGTATCCCCCATAGCGCCGTTGACTGACCTACACAACCCGTAGAGTCGGGCATTCCCAACCATTTCGCTTTTTTACACTCATAATCGTAAACAAGCGACCTCCATTTGAGAAGAGAGCCCCCGGGAGGGAATATTTGGTAGTAGGGGCCCCTGTGATCTATGGCTCGACGCGGCACATTAAATTGTCAATAAAACGAAATGCTGAAAAGTTCAAATCGTTAATTAAATAAAAAAATGTATATGTATACATTGGCTATCAACCCGAACTCGAGACCCTTTACCCCCCACCCCACCCCTTCGTAGCACGCGGACAGGCATGCGGCGGCTCCGAAAAAAAATGTTATTGATTGCACAAAATGAAGCACCACGTGCGCAACTTATATAATGTATAAAATATTGGTCGATCGGTTAAATCAATTTAAAGTTGGTGTGGGTCAGATTTAGACAGTCACGTTTTACGTCAACGCGAGCCTTGTCACATGGTAAGCAGCGTACTGTTTGTGGGGTTTTTTTTTTGTCCGAGGCTGCGCAGCGTATGCACGCTCTAAAAAGCTCAGCCTCGCCAGCCTCACAGTTCTCGGAAAAAAGCTGACAGATATGCGAATCTGGGCAACACTGGCGCCGCACGGCACGGCACTGACTGACACGACGCAAATGATTAGAGGGGCAATTTGTCGTTCAATGGGGCAACAAACATGCTGGATATATATATACATACATATACGATGTATATGTGGACAGAGATTGCCAAAACAATTTACAGACCTCGCCGTATGCCTGTGCCGCCCGCGCCTCAAGATGAAACTAACACAAAACTGTTGCTCCATTAACACTTTTGGGCGTGCGCTCACTGTTCCGGCGCACTGTGCAGCTCCCAGCGTAGTGCCGGCCTGGGTTGGCGGGCAGGAGGAGGAGGTTCCGAGAGTGGTTGCCTGCCTGCCTTGATTGGTAAACACAGCCGCGCGCGCTGCAATGGAATATTCCCACAGTTGCGTCAAAAGGGGCTGTTGCGCTCGGCTCGATTGTTGTTTGATTTCAATCAGAAAACACCGCGCAAATAAATCAGAAAAATGTGCCAAGTCAACAATAACAAAGAAACAAAATATATATATATATGTATGTACATAAAACTGGTAAACGCCGTGCCAAATTGCAAATTGTCTGGGCCAAAGCCGCCGATTCGCAGATTCGTAGCCATATAGCCATATAGCCCGAATCCATCTGGGGTAGTTCAAGTGATGAGTGCTAATTTCCGGCAATGGAGAGTGGGCGTGCCTGGCAGCCGGCTGGGTCGTTCTGTTGGAGACGGAGGCGGCGGTGGGAGGGTCTGCATTATCATCGCGCGTTTGGGTGCTAATCAAGCGTCTACATATTTAGATAGCTTATTGTCAGCGCTTAAATTATTTGGTGTAAATCATGGAAAGTTTTCCACTTCGACGCTGAGGCAGGCCGAGCGCGGTGCCTGGCATTTTCCTTTGGCACGCGTAGTATACCAGGTTTGGCCAAGATTCTCTGCTTTGCTCATGGCCATGGTGGCGATAAGGGGCCTCTTTTAGTTGCAAATACAAACACTTTATTGATTAATTGGTATTTAATAGCTTTTTTTTAAGTTGTTCTTAATCTTAGGGCTAATTTTGCAATTGGGTGCAGTAATAAAAATGCAGACTTATTGCGCAGTCTGGCATTGTAAGTGTTGCCATCCGGCTGAAATACTAAATAGGCTACTTCAAGTCAGGCCACCTGACAAAAAAAAAATACCAATTAGGACTCACACTTGAGCTTCAAGTCTGGCTACATTGCACTGCAGGTGGCGGCGGCCATCTTGGGCATAGCGTTGCCAACCACCGTAATGTGGTGAGCGTTGCCAATCGGAGTTAACAAAAATTTAATTGGCATTTTAAAATTTGCAATTAGCTAAGTGAAAAACAAACAAAAGAATTTGAAGACCAAAAACGAAAAAAAGAAGAAAAAAAAAAAAAAAAACAGAACGGGCTAATTTGAAAACAAATAACTGTTGTGCAAATTGCAATTTTCACGCCTTCGTCTGCATACCGAAAATGCCAGTCAGCGTGTCGTCTGCGCCGCTGCCGCTGATGCTATATCAACTTTTAATTCCAAGTCGCCACCGACGCGGACCGCGGACCGACAAGACGTCGCACGGCAGCGAATCTGATTCTGGACTTCGTGCTGCTTGGCAATTGGTGCTGCCAAAATTAGTTCCAGATGCGCGCAAATGAAATTGAAACTACGTAAACAACAATACAGAAGTACGTACTGCATAAACATATGCTGGTATGTACACACACACACACACACACACAAATACACTTACATGTGTTAGAACTCCACCGAGCTGAGTGACGCGCTTGCGTGGCGCTTTCAGGGCCACGGCGGCGTTGGCAGCGCAGTCGCCCGCCCGCCCGGTCTGCGCATGTGAGAGCAAGCGAGACGCGACGATGGCGACGCAGTTGTCACGTTTCGCTCTGACAAATGACCCCAGTGGGGGGAAGAGAGCGAGCCGCCGTGTCGCGTCGCTTTTGTTTTCGTTTCAGACCAGCAGCTTCTTTCTTCTCTCTCTCTCTCTCTCTCCTTGTTTTGTTGTCGAATCTCGGGTGGCATTCAACGGAATTGTTAACCGTTGCGGCATGCGGCATTTCATTCATAGAAATTCGAAGCGAACTCATATGTGACTGACCAAGCGCAGAATTCAGAGAAAAAACGGTCCCCCCTGATAAGGAAACACATAAGCGAGGTTTCCGTTTTTTTATTTCGTTTCTCCTTGTTGTTTCAAAAAAAAAGAGTTCAAAATGCCGCGCAAAAAAAAAGGAAAAAAACACAAGTTTATTTTCGAGTTGAATGAACCGCACAAATTTTGTTATTTTCTGCTATTGCTAATCAAATGAAATCGAAATAAAGTTGACTGTCTGTCCGTCCCTCTGTCGCTCTGTTCCGGCGTGTTCCGACAATGTCAAATGCGAGCCAAGTTTAATGACTTGCGCTGCGCGGCCAAAAATACTCTGTTTGACTGCTCTTGACACCCGCATCGGAGCAACAATAACAACAATAATAATAATAACAACAACAATAGTAATTACCCACCTTATGTTGTGCACACTGCGCTCTCAGCTTGTTTCGGTTTCGTCTTTTGGTTTATTGAACTCGTTCTTGATGTTTTTAATCACAAAAAATTGTTGAGAATTTTTTGCATATTAAGTCAATAGGAAATGCGAGCTAGTTGGGCTAGTTCATGGTTCCTTTAACTGGTTCCAAGCTGAGCAAAGAACTGAGTTCAAAAAAACCACTAGCTCAGCCTGCTCGGCACCGCCCCGCCCCGCTGACAAGGTCGCGCGCGCGCTCGTCTATTGTCAGCTTATTATTTGTTATTGTTCACACACACACATATATATATATATATATTTATATATATATATAGACTTGTAGAGTGTGTGTAGACGTGCCTGGCATAGACAAAAGTCTGGCTGAAACTGACTTTGACATTCAACTTGGCTGGCAGCAGTTCAAGTGGCACTCGAAGCGTTTGGCCCAAGGTCGCAGCCGTACTGTGGGTACTAACCTAAGGCATTCCGTCACCCAGTTACACTACACACAGTATATATAGAGTATACTATATGGAGTAGTAGTAGTCGTAGTACTGTCATAAAAGTCCAATCGGGATATTTACACAGCGTATCGGGCGAGCCGAGTCGAGCTGATAGGGGAGTATGTCAGTCAAGTTGTGAGGGCTTTGTTTGCCCAGTCCCATCACCTTGTGCGGCACGTGACTAGCGTGAGCAGGGCGAGCAAAAGAATTAAAAAATAAAAATAAATAAATAAAAGGGGAAAAAATTGGAGACCAAGAGGGGGGAAGAAGGAGCTGTGTGCTCGGTGGGCAACCTGATCATTTGGTGGCTATGGCGTCGTTATTTTACGCCTCAACTTCGTTGGAATTGCGGCGCTGTGTTGGTGTCGCAAATAACAACGGTACTTGCACATGCCATACACACACACACACACTCGTACCGCATATAGGAATGCATATCTTTCGAATCTTGCATCCGTTGTTGCAATTTGATTTGCGTTCTTTTCCAATTCCATTCGTTCTGCCACCCTTTTTGTTTAAATACCCTTGAAAACAACAAAAACAAAAACAAAGAAACAAAAAAAGGTACTTCAGTCTGGTCACGTAATGTGTAACAACGCCTTGAAATGACTGCGACACCACCACAGCCTATAAATAGTATAAAAAAAAACTTGTAATCAGCTGAGTCGATTCAACTAAAGTTTCGTTAACCAGTATATTTTCCATTCTATAGTAGAAAGAACTTCCTATAGCATATACAACTAGTCTCATATGCGAAATAATCAAGTAAAGTTTAATTACTAACTAAATTCTCAATTTTACAGTAGAAATAACTTTCTATAGCGTATACAACTAGTCTCATATGCGAAATAATCAAGTAAAGTTTCATTGTTAATTAAATTTTCAATTTTATAGTAGAAAGAACTCCCTATAGCGTATCCAACTAGTCTCATATGCGGAATAAACATATTTCTGCTTCTTTCTCAAACATATTTCTTGCTGTTTTTAGGCGCATCCACTTACAAACTGAGCAGGGGAGGGGGAACAAAAAAAAAACTGCAGCGCTACAGAAAATATTTTCCAATGCAGAAAAAAAATAAAAAAAAAATAAATATATTTATTAATATTTTAAATATAGATATTTTTTTTATTATTTTCGGAAATCAAACAGACAAACCAGACAACAAGTGAAAAACCCCAAAGCGAATCACGTTTTTTGTCACGCGCAACTCGACACGATCGGCGCAGCACACTCATCTATATCGAGTAGAAAATATGGCGCAGTTTATAATACGAAATCGGAGAGAATAGTGTGTGTGGTCGGTCGTAGTAGGTAGTACTGAGGGGGAAACCTCTTGAAGATCACTTAAAGCCCACTCTCGCTCTCTCTCTCTCTCTCGCTCTCTTCAACTAAAAACGATCGTATATTACATATGCTATATTTTGAGAACGTTAAGCGCCGAGCGAGTTAACATAAACATATGTACTATATTTGGTTATCAGTTCATAATCTTAAAATTAGCACCTGCCCTCAAAAACGTAGCACTCAAATCGATTAGAATATGCGATTTCTTTGTCAATATACGAAGTTTATGATGATGTAGTACTTTATGAATGTACTTATTTTTTTTTTTTTAATTTCGTCAAATTGTGAATTGCATAAATAAAATAATACAAAAATTGTTGTGGTTATTTCCCAACCCACCGAATTTTAAAGATTATCTTATGTGGAACATTGTAATCTCCCATGTCACAGTGACGTGCGTAGCTTATCGCAGCTCAAATTTCTATATAAATACAAGTTGAATAATATTTGCTAGTTTTTAATTTTTGTAGATCCCACCCAGCATTCGAAATACCAAAAACCCTCTATGCGATGATTCCCCTGAAATTCGCAAGAAACCAACGGCTCAAAGTTTTGGACTAAACTTAATGAATAAACTTGATGACGATGACTCATTCAGGTACGTCTAGCGCCAGCTGAATGTCTCATGGGGGGAGTTTCAAGCAGTCCCCCCCGTGCTATAACAGTTTGAACTATGTTTAGTATATGTCTGTATTATCCTAAGTAGTAGATGTAACTGATTAAGACCCTGACGCATAAGCAGCACAGCGTGACTAAGAGCGAGGGAGAGAGAGAGAGAGGGAGAGAGAGAAACAGACAGCAGTTCTAGAAGCATCGCATATGAGTGGGTACAGCTGTACCCGATCGACTGACCGACCATATGTATATTTAGCGATATGGTAAAAAAAATGTTTCTTATGACTTTGTTTTGGACTTTTGTATGAAGCGCGAGCGAGCGAGCGCGCGCGCCTCTTTTATGATCAGTTTTTATCACAGACAATGCGACGACGCTGTTGCCAGCACGATCTTGATAACTGACGACGCTATATATATACTATATATATATATGCATATATATATATATATGTCTGCAGTTGTATATATTGCAACTCTCGCAATGAGTCTGGGGCCTGTTGTTTATTGTTTTATGCATTTGATTCATAAAAATCGTGATTTTCGAAAGTCACCCCATATCCGTCTCATATTATCAGCATGATTAGGCAGTATTCTGGTACTGGATACCAGAGTATTACTTCTCGTCTTGTCAATGCCTGCAGCAGCAGTCAGCAGACTTGGCGGAAACTTTTGACTTAATTGCGGGGGATTTGACTGGAGATACGAGTTCCATATTCCATATTCCGTTCTGTCGTTCTGGTCCATATCGGAGATGGGCGTGTGAATACCCATGGTATATGTACGTGAATGTCCGTAATTGTGTCATACTTGTGTCATAAACCGTTCTCATGATCAGCAGCATTTTTTTTGTCACGGGTTAGTTTTAGCTACCCGCAATCGCAGATCGTGTTCTATATATATAAACCCGTAGAGCTGTAGATCTGTGTGTACTTTCCGTATTTGTGCATCTCCGTGTGGAAATCTGTTGCAATCTGATAACGTGTGGAAAATTACAAGCTGAAAACTGGAGCATTTGTGGAGTGGAGTGACTGCATATAGATTATAGTAATACCAGGCACGATCTCTGATCTCTCTCAATGTCGTGCATTCACTTTCGATCGCACTATGATTCTAATTATAACATATGGTATATACTTTTTTTTTTTTGATATTTTTTTAACAAGTTTTAACTTTGGATAAAGTCGGTTCTTTTTACCAAGTTTTATGTGAATTTAAATGGGGAAGTACTTGATTCCTGCAGTTAGGATTATCTTGCTTGGCTTTTTCTGCGAATTCGATATACATTTATATAGTAAACAACAACCCGTGTGATCCTGTTACAAAAATGTTTTTTAATTACTCCTCGAAAATTCCAGAGAAATGCGATATTATTGTTTACTTCTTGTGCACTTTTCTGCAGAATTTTGATTATTATGTTGCAAAATATTTTGAAATTGTAGAAATGGTGGGAAGAATGAAAGTAGATCCCGCCCCGTCACAGCTTCTTATCGCGTGCTGCGCGCCAAAATGTGTGTGTGTGTGTGTGAAGTACCCCTTTATATGTGAATCTTAAGGCGTAGTTTTTTTTTTTAAGAATAATACAATAATAATTGTATTTATCGCATATCACGCTCACAAGTTCCCCTAGCTCTGCAGACTTCACGAATTTCACAACGGAAGCTAAAATTATTGGAACCACCCCTTTTGGAAAAGTGAAAAAATTGTTTTGTTTAAATTTTAGTAAGATTTTTTCATATATTTTATTCTTTTTAGTATCTTGTTTGTGTTGATTTTTCAACCGTTTTTTTTTTTGTTTTTTAGCTTTTTTTTCTTTTCTTTTTCTTCTCATTCTTTTTCTCTTAGAAGCTCATTATGTTCACTATATCACGTGTTCTTACAAATAGTTATATATGATATATATCTATATAGATTACTTGCTAGCGTATACTATGTGTGTGTGTGTGTGTGTGTGAGACTATAACTAAATGGAGAGAGATATATATAGTATGTAAGTGTATATTATGATATATAAAAAGAGTTTTTTTCTTCTTCTTTTTCTCTTTTTTTTTTTGTCAACAACTTTGTCTGGAAGACTTTATAGATTTCATTGTTGTACGCGTGTGTGTGTGTGTGTGAGTGTGTGTGGGTGTGTTTCTTTGTTTGTTTTTTATCGGATTCTAATACATGATTCATGAGGCAATTCAACACCAGATTGAGGTAGATTGGTGATATATCGTATATGCAGAATACCGTATGAAACTCACAATATATATATATATAATAATATATAATTACATAATAATAATAAATAATTTATAACAATGTGTGTGCGTGTGTGTGTGTGTGTATGTCTCCATCTCGCTGCGTATTTTTCCCGCTGTGGGGAGAAAGGGACAGCGAAATTTAAGAGAGCGAGAGAGATAGAGAGAGTGTGTGTGTGTGTGTGTGTGAAAAGGAGTTTCGCATGCTCGGAACATCTCGAAGCGACATTTGCGTTAATCCTGGCGAAATGTGATGAAATGTTTCCACACTGCCGAAGCTATCGAAGCCTGCGCCAGTGTTTGTGAGTGAGTGTGTGCGTGGTGTGTGTGTGTGTTGTGAGTGTGTGCGTGGTGTGTGTGCGACGCCCATCAGTCTTTAAAGCGGGGGTGTGTGTGTGGGAGGAGGAAGGAGAGATTCATTCCACTGGCTGCTCAGCGTTTACCATGGCCTCCAGGGCTGCTCCTCCTCCTTGATCTGCTTCTTGATGACCAGCGACAGCGGCTGCTGCTCCATCGCCGATGCCGACGGCACACGCTGAATGACCGAAGGCTTCACATCCATCGGCTCGTAGGCGGCAGAGTTGGCTGGACTGGGCGGGGCATAGCTGCCGTTGCTGCTGCTGGGCGCCGATTCGTAGCCGGCAGAGGAGTGTGAGCTGGCTGAGCCGGTGCTGGCGGTGCGCTGTGGCATGGAGACGAGCAAGTGATGCTGTTGCTGCTGCTGCTGGTGATGCTGTTGGGCGGCGGCGGCTGCAGCGGCGGCGGCAGCAGCTGCTGCCAACTGTTGCTGCTGCTGCTGCTGTTGCTGCTGCTGCTGCTGGTGTTGTTGCAGCAACTGTTGCTGCTGCTGCTGGGGCAAGCTCTGTGGCAACACGAGGGCAATACTGCCGTTGGGCAATTTGGTGGGAATCACCTGCATGCCATTGGGCAGAAAGTAACCCTGTGCATTCTGCTGGATTTGGCCAAAGAAGGCGGCAGGTGGGAGGCCGCTGCTGCTGCTGCTGCTGCTGCTGCTGCCAGAGCTGGCAGGTTCCTGTTCGGGTGAACTTGGCGGCGAGGGCAGTACGACCTGTGCGTGCAGAGACTGTGCCTGTGCCACTGCCTGCTGGCGCTGCTGATGATGCAATTCAGTCTTGACGCCATTGATGCAGTTGCTCAAGTGCTGCAGCAGACGACGACGCTGTGCGGGCTCCAGGCCGGGGAAACGGCTCACCTCATTGGCGCAATCAGCAAAGCCGGCTTTGAATTTGTTTATGATCTTGGGATCGGCAGCCTGTTGCATGGCAGCCTGTTGACGCTGCAGCTCCTGCAGATGCTTGACTGTTTTCTCCAGAATGTCGGCCTTTTCCAGTTTGGAATGACGCGCTGGCTGCAAGTGGAGAAGGAGAAAAGAAGAAGAGAGTTGGGTTAGACATGTGTTGCAATTGGGTTTCTGGGGGGGGATAAGCGAAGTAGCCGGGGAGCAGGGAAGGAGTGTGCAGAGTGTGATCTATACCAAGATACTTACGTCTTTTTTGGTGGCATCCAATATCAGTGTCTTCAGTTCATTGAGGCAATTGTTGATGCGTGCACGGCGACGTTTCTCCATGATCGGTTTGTTAGACTGCAAGAGAGAGAGAAAGAGAGAAAGAATCGTAATTAGTCACAAGGTTAGACAAAAAAAGATTGCGGCTTAGTTTGACCTCATGCAGCGTGAAGGAAGCTGCGTGTGGCTTCAATTGCTGCGGTCGCAGTCACAGTCGCAGTCACAGTCGCAGTCAACGTCTCAGTCTACGTCGCAGTCAACGCATCAGCGCGTCGCCTTCAATTCTGGCTGGGGGCCAATCTCAACGACGGCGCGTGCTCTATTTATATTGCGCTCTCATGCACTCCCGTCAAAAAAGCCCAAAATAGTTTGGCGGTTATAAATTACGATAAGCAACGAGCCAAAGCGGCCAAAAATAAATCAGCGCAGGTACAACAAAACCAACAACAACAACAACAACAAGGTCGTTGTGGGAAATTCGAAGACGCAGAAAAAATTAAATTTTTTTCTCTTCTTTCTTTTTTTTCTGCTTTTTTGCGATATTTATTTTTGTCATCCAAATTTGGTGCAACCGCCCGCAATGTATGAAGGCAGCGGCGTTGCCAGACCGCCGACGCGTTTAGCTTTTTTTTTCATTTTTGTGAACGGCTCCAAAAAAAGAGAAGCTGATGACCGCGCGTCGTCAATTGCAGCAACCACGCGCCAAATTGGCAGCCGGAGACGTGTGGGCAGCAGCCGCAGAGGCAGAGGCAGTGTCCAATTTTGGGTGGCACTCATGAATGGAGCCGTCGCCGTCGTCGTCGTCTGTCTGCCTCGTCGTTCCATGAATGAAGCCAAAAGCAGCGTAAAAAGCCGCCAACGCCAGCGAGAGACTGCGACGTGTTGGCGAGAGCCGACGGCTTTTTCCCATATGGGAAGCGGACGCTGGCGACGACATGTGGGAGCCGTGGCCAAAAAGGGGAAATGTGCAGTGTAGCGTGTGGGACACGAAATATGCCCAAAAAACACAATACACTTGTGGCCAAACTAATTAGAGTGTTTTTTAATTATTTAGGGTTCTGTCTGTTCCGTCTTTGCGAGCCGTTTAATCCAAGTTGTGGCTGCTTTTGTGTGCGGTCCGTTTTAGTCTCTTTCTGTTTTTTATTCTTTTTACACTTACCCGACGATCGCTTTTGAGCGGCGTCTCCTTCAGCTGCGTGGGCACTGCGCCCAGCACATTGGGATTCATGTTTGTGGTGACAACGCCGGTAACCATATCGATATCGGCAATATATTGTTTATGCAGTTTTAAACACAGTTTGATATTGTTTTTTCTGTTTTTTTATTGATTTATTTATCACTGGCAGCAAATGCAGTTGCAAATACGCTGCGCACTTTGTATATTTTTTAATTTGTTCAGTTCACTTTGATTTAAATTTCACTTTCGCGTTGAGAAACTACGTAAAAACGTTTGCGTTTCTGAGAGTGTCTTCTGATTTCTTGCTTTTTATTATATTTTTCTTTCGCTCTTTTTAGAGAGTCAGAACGAACCGCACGCTACGAGTTACGGCAGGCGAATGGCTGTCAGGTTCTGAGTGCACTGCGATTAAACGTATGCACGAAGTACACGAACGAGAGACGAAACGATCGTGTGCACGAAGACGAAGGCTTGCGTGCGGGCGTGCGTAAGTCTGTGTGTGTGTGTGTGCGTAAGAGTGTGCTAGTGTGTGTATTTTCGCTAGCTACGACGACGACGACCACCTTATCGCTGGGCTTACAGCAGACGACTGACGATTGATCGACAGGTTCGTTGGCTAAATCGAAATCGCCGCAGCGCGACGCGAGCAGCGCGACCAGCCACACGACCAACACACACACGCATACACACAAGCGCACACTATGTATGTGTGTGTGTGTGTGTGTAGGTAGACGACGAAGTTCGCTTTGTCGGGGCTACCTGCTGCCGCCGCTGCTGCTGCTGCCGTCAGTTTACCTAAGCTGCGGCCTTTGTGAGAGCGCAACACACACACACACACACGCACACACACTTACTCATACGCCCCCCGCTCTATAGAAAAAAAAAGCACTCTGCAAGTTCTATTGAGAATTCCGATTCCTTTTTGGAAATTTCAAAACCCCCCGTGAGCGTGCGAGCGGGATTCACATAGAGAGCGAGAGCGAGCGCCCACAGTCATAGACAGACAGAGATGGCGCGCGCGTGTGAGCGAGAGCGCTGCTTAGCGCTGATTCACCGGCGGCGGCGGCGGCCAACGCGACGTCGTCCCATAGAAGGTGAAAATAGCAAACGGCAGCTGCTCACCCAGAGACTTAACGTTGCGATATGACGCCACCCCAGCGCCGACAGGTTCGTTCGTGTTGGGAGGGGGGCTGTCTGTGTGTGTGTGAGCGAGTCAGGGTGTCGCTGTGTGTGTGTGTTTGTGTCTCTCTGTCTGCGCTGTGCTGCGCTTGTGTGTGTTATGATGTCGTGATCGGTGGGGTCGCTAAACAGTAAACAAGATCACAAGGTTGCTGGGGCGCTCTGTTGGGGCTGTGCGCACGCCAAGCGGAAGCGGGCAGCAGCGCAACACCTGCGTCACCCACTTCCACCACACAGAGAGTCCCCGTCGGCAGGGGCGGCCCACAAAAAAAACAAAAACAAAATGATCCAAATTATTCATTAAAATTATTTCGGACTCACGGCGCCGTCTCTCTCTCGGTGTGTGTGTGTGTGTAACTGTAACCCATTCCGCATGCCAGTCGCCTTAATTAAGTGAAGGTCATTTACACACACCCGCACACACCTTGTGTACATTTGGATCGATCGCAATGCTTCTTGGCAAGGCTGATTAGGGTGTTACACGTGCGTCAGGGGACGCTCAGATTTATTTTAATGTGCTTTACGTGCATTGCGGGACTTTCACGTTTTATGTATGCGTGTAGAGTTATTATCAGTTTGACGACAAGGTTGGACTTTAATCACAGTATGTGTAAAAACAACACAGTAGATTCATCGACTTTATAAATCCCTTTGCCTACGTCAAAGAATGAGCGTAAATACAGACAAGTCACACATGTGTGCGTGTGTGTGTGAGAGAGTAAGATAACTAAGCTCTCAATGCTTATGCAGACGCACGCAAGTGCAAACGAGAGCGAAAGTGATAGAGTAAGAGTGTCATAGCAGCGAGTCTCATGCAGCTGTCAATGACAAAGTAAGCGAAATGAAGCTGAGCTTTGTAATGTGAGCAAGGCGTGTATGAAGCTCAAAGCTCAGGCACGTTTCGACATAGAATGCCGTTATAAATGTGTCAATTAGTAGAAGGAGGGGGAGGGGGGAGGCAGGGGCAGCATCTGCATAGAGTCACGCGTTGAGTGCGTTTTATGGTTTGTTTAGAAGGTTGCCACGCAGCAGCAGCCGCAGCCGCAGCAGTTCCCAGACGGACGCGCAACACCTTCGCGTTCCAATTACAATTTGGCAAGCGATCAAAAGGCTGCCGCCCGCGGCGGCCAGAGGCGGCACTGCGCTGGCGGCAATGCGCTGGCGCTGGCGGCACTTGTGCATGCCAATTTAATTGCACACTGGCAGCGCATTTACATCATGTGGCTGCGGGCTGCTGTGGCGGCTGTTGCTGCCTCTGGCCAAAAACAGCAACTGGCAGCGAAGGTGTAGGATGTAGCTCACTCACATGTGTGTGTATACCCACACACACACACACACACACTCACGCACAGTTGTTTGGCGCGGCTGATCGCATGCAGCGTCTAAAATAAACTGTGGCAAAAATTTATAGTCTGCCGAAAAAGAAGCACAAAAACAACGCAAAAATGTGCGCATTGCTAATTGCGTCTAAATTTAAACAGATATCACAGCCAGCGAGATAGAGAGAGAGAAAGAGAGCGAGAGAGAGAGCGCGAGCAACGGCGACGACAGACGCGCGGCCTGTGTGTGTGTGTTACAGCAAGCAGCGTAACAGCGGCAGCGACGCCCACGCGCCAGACGCTGCCCTGCTGGCAGCAACAGCAACCGTAGCAGGCAGCCCCATGTAACTAAAAATAACAGTGCGCCACTGCTGAGAGAGAGAGAAAGAGAGAGAGAGCGCGCGAGTGCGGTCGCGTGAGAGCGCTCTGCTCTGGTCAGCAGAGCTGCGCAAGCATGTGATGTGTTGTGATGATGCGCTGCGCTGCTGCTATGCACTCAAAAGTTTTTGGCTGCGCGCGCGCGTCTCGCGATTAAAATGCCATAAAAATTGCCAAAGCTTCGCAGCAGCAGCAGATAGTAGAGGCAGCGGCGGAGGCAGCGGCAGTGGCAGCGGCAGCGGCAGCGGCAGCATGTGTAAGAGGCGCGTGAAATGCGCTAAACGCAGTGGATTATTATAATAGTTTTTGTTGCTTTATTGTTGTTCTTGCAATTTAAATGGCGCTGTACTTTTTGGCAATTGTTGCTGCTGCAGTTGTTATTGTTGTTGTTGTGCAAGTATTTTATTACTCATTAACGTAACGACGCATTTTGGGCCAACGGGCCGTAGCCAACGCCGCCGCAGCCGCCGCCTTAGCGCAGTCACGGCGCCGCTGACGTCGCACAGAGTTCACTTTGCGGGTGGCTGAGGGCAGCAGCAGCAGCGCAGACAGCAAAGCAAACAGTGGGGGCAGGGAGAGAGAGCGAAGAGAGGTAGAGAGAGAGGTTTGCCGCTTGTTGTTTTTTTTTTCTTCTTTTTTGCGGGGATCAACGTCAGCGAAAAATACAAAAACGGCAGACATTCTAAATTTAGCAACAGGTAAAAAGCTCAAAACAAACGGTTTTTAATTTGTTGTTGTTGTTGCTGCCGCTGCTGCTGCTGTTGTTTTGTATTTTTGGGTGGGTAAGCAGCTTTATAAGGGCAAGCGCAGATCGCGTGATGCTGTGCGAGAGGAGAGGAGTGCGAAGAGAGAGAGAGAGAGAGAGAGAGATGGGGGCAGGCATTTGAGAGGAATGCAGCAGGAGAGTTGCCGTTATACGTGCGGTTCAAAATAACCATAATTGCGGCGAATATAAATAAGCGAATTTAATTGCAGCGCTGAAAACGAGTGTGCAAAAAAAAACGAGTAGGCAGAGTTGAAATAGTAGTAAATGCAGTGTGTATGAGCTGCGCTAAGTAAATAAAGGATTAACGATGCAGTGTGCATGAGCTGCGCTTAGTAAATAAAAGATTAACGATATTCGAACTTAGAAAGTAGTAACAAAAGTAGTAGAAAGAGTAGTTCCGCTCATTAATTGAAAGATTAACGAATTTTCCTTGGAACTTTTCCTTTTGTTTTCCATGGATACCCCTGCTCAGTGCTAATTTTGCAGCTGAGTCCACGGGATTTGCATATTGACTTGACTTCTCGACTTCGCCGACTCCGTGTGGGCAGGGCAAATCCCCGTTCGGGTCAGGTCTCTATTATATCGACTATATTTGGTAAATAATCGCAAAATTTCCGGCCAAATAAAGGAGGGGCCAGACAGTAGCCCTTTCGCTGGAACTGCTAGAACCCTTTCCCTAGCCTCCGCCTCCGCCTGCTACTCCTGCTTCGGCACAGTAGCTAGACGAGCTCTTAGCAGCAGCTACGCCTACGCTGCGGCGCAGAAGGATTTAGCTCGTTCCGCGTGCTTTACGTATCAACCGCGTTAATTAAATCGCTTTGGACACGCTCAAATGCCGCGATGCGCAAAGGGTTGGGCGAAAGGATTAAAGAGAGAGAAATAGAGAGGGAGAGGGAGAGGGAGAGAGAGGGTGCAGCCAACAGGTACGCGGTATTTTCTATTAACAGGATGATCATGCACATCAAAGGGCTAAAACCACACACCCATAAAACGGTGCGTGCAACAATGGCAACAACGCGTGCAACATCAGCAGCAGCAGCACGGCAACAACGGCAGCAGCACGGCAACACCCGCGCAGCCCGTTCAACTCTTCTGTTTATTGCACCCCTTTTCAACGAGCGGGTTGCTGCACTGCGCTTTTTACCTACTACGCAGACTGTGGAAATCCTTTTGCACGCCGTGTGTTTGTTTGTTTGCCATAAAAGGATTATGGGCGTGGGCGCAGGTAAAGGCTGCTGCGCTTGGTTGCGGGTTAGCCGCACGCCCTTTCGCCGTCGTCGTCGTCGTTGTTAACCCGTTGAGGCGAACTCTTTGCTGCGCTCTCTCACATCGCCGCGCTTGCGCTCGCTCTCTCTGTCACTCTCTCGCGCTGCCGACAGCGCTGCTCTTGCACTGCCGCTGCTGCTGCTGTCACTTCCTGGTACTCTCCGCGCAGTTTTCTCTTTTTTTTCGTCGCTAATCTCTACACAAAAAAGTCTAAAAAAGTCAACTCGACGTCCATAAAAAAACCAACGGCGGTGCGCATTGCGTGGAGTTGCGTAAAAAACACGCGCAGTTCCCAGTAAAAAAACAAAAAAAAAAAACGCAGCAGCAAAAAAATCTGACAACAAATTGCATAAAAAATGATTTTCACTTACGAATGCATTTACGATTACGAGAGAAGTGAAGAGTGCGGAAGAAGGGAGTGATGAAAGGCATAAAAAATGCGACTCATCTAAGGCTCAAAGCCATGGAATTCACTCTCTGTCTCTCTCTTTCTCTCTGCGCCTCAAGGTGAGTGCGGGCTGCTTGGAAGGATGAGGGAAAGACAAAGGCGCAACATGCAGAAGGATTTTATGGTTTTATTTAGGGTTATTTACGCAGCTCGCCTCAATGCCAAATCAATTGGCGTGCAAACGTCAACTCTGCCGCGCTGCGCTCTCTCGCTGAATGCACTCTCTCAATTGCGCTCTCGCTCTGCCGCTACCTGCGTCACGGCGGCAGCGAAGGAGTAAGCAGCAAGCAGCCGAAAGAGTTCTCTCTTTACCTAGCACAGACTCGCGCCGAAAGAGGTTTTCGGTAGAGTTTAGAGTTTCCACGGATTAGCAGAGTGTGTGTGAGTGAGAGACGAGAGAGAAGGGTACGTGTTGATGCGCGGGTTGTGTTTATGAGCGTTTCGCTAATGTGCCGCGTGTCCTTGATGAATTGCTGCTGCCGCTGCTGCTGCTGTTGACGTCGCTGCCGCTGCCTCTGCCGCTGCTGCGATTCGCAAAGAGTTTTTACGACACGCACACACACACACACGCTGCGTCGAATCCTTGCCAATTTCCGGGAACCTTTGCTTGCGTGCTAAGCTACTCAAACTACCCGCCAGCCAACGCCAGAGGGCGCTGCGCATTTTTTTCAAAGGCAGCCCGACTAATTTTCTCCACTTAATTTCGAGTCTAATTTCTCTTGCCCAAGCACCGTTAGAGCAGCAGCAGCAGCAGCAGCTGCCAGACAGGCGACGGCGGCGGCTCCATCGATAATCTACATAAATATTTGCCTAATCACAGGATGCGCCTGCGCAGAAGTTTCCCACAGCCGCCGCCGTCGCCGCTGCTGCCGCTGCGAGTGGGCGTCGTGTTTTAGCTTGGAAGCTGCAAAAAAAGGCTAAAGCATTAAAAATACTGCGCTTCTCTCTCTGTCTCTCTTTCTCCTGCTATATAGATCGTTGAGGTGCTAAAAATGTTTTACGAGTCCCAACAAATCGTGACCAGACTCCCGACTCCAGACCCTGAGAGCGCCTGCTCAAGCGTAGAGCAGAAGGTGTTGAGCATATAAAAATGCAGCAAAAACACAGCAGAAGGGCGCAACATGGGGTAGCAGCGACTGGTAGATACCCTCTGCTAAATACTCTATACCAAAAAAAGCTCTAGAGTGTCTAAGTTAATAGGAGCAGCAGTTGGATAAATATTTTATTTTATTTTTCAAGCTAAAACTCCCCATAGCACACTTGAGTGCAGGGTATGTACTCTAGCGACGCGTATGCCTTGATTTATCAAAGACTTCACAGCTTAAAACAAGCTAAATGCTTACTAGGTTAGTATTTCTAGCTATCCAGCCTTAACTCCCCGTTTTTCACATGTGTGGGTTTACAGGGTATTTCGCAGAAGGGCATCGCGTGCAAGGGGCAACTGCAAAACCCAAACGACAATCGCCAGTCGCGTTGCAGCAATCGACTTTGGCATCGATCATAAATGAGGCAGGAGGAGGAGGAGCAGGAGAAGGAGCAGGCAGAGGAGGAGCAGAAAGAGGGGCAGAAAGAGGGGCAGGAGGAGGAGCAGGAAGAGGAACAGGAAGAGGGGCAGAAAGAGGGACAGGAGGAGGAGTAGAAAGAGGTGCAGGAGAAGAAGCAGGAAGAGGGCCAGAAAGAGGTGACTGAAGGAGGCATAAAGAAGGCTCAGGTGAGGTGTAGAGTAGGGTGAGAAGAGGACCAAGGGAGCAGGGCACAGGCAGGAGGCAGAGCTGCTGCTTGAGGCACTGCTGCAGTGAGAATGGGAATCAGCAGCAGAATGCAGCAGTTCCCTGGACCTGCGCCTGGGTATGCACTATTGAACTTTTTGAATGAAACCGACAGGCAGCAACTGCCACAGCAGCAGCCTGGTTGCTGCAACCACTTGGCCACTCGGGCGTTTGCCCTCAGCCGCGGGCAACGTGTAATTTACACTCCTCAGCCACGCTGGGGTGGCGTTGCCTCAAGTTGTTTGGCAGCCAGACGAGGCAGCAGCAGCAGCATCCCAAGAGCAGCAGCAGCATCGTCGTCGTCGTCACAGCGGGCAGCTTGTCACGCCGCAGCGCAGCTTGCGAGGCTGCTGTAGTTGGCAAGATCATGCCCGGCGATTACCTAAACGCACAGAGGCATAGCCAGGGGAGTGGGGAAAGGGAGCGGGAGGAGAGGAGGCGGGAGGAGATACGAGGCAGCGGGAGTAGACACGAGGCGGGAGCAGACACGAGGCAGCGGGAGGCGACACAAGGCAGCGGGAGTTACATCCACACAGAGAAGGAGGGAGAGGGAGAGAGATCCTTGAGCTGCGGCTGCATAAATTATAATGTGAGGGGCTGACCGGTTGCTGGCGTCGTCGTCGTCGTTGTCGTCTCCGGCTGCCGCTGCTGCTGCTGGCACACTTATTGCGCAAAAAGCGCGCTTCGCGAAGCATGGCAACTGCCACTGGGACAGCCAGACAACGTTGGCAACTACTGCTCCTCCTCTCGATCTCTCTCTCTGCCATCTTCCGTCTCCCATTCCCCATCTTGCATCTTCAACTGCTGCGGCGCATTGTCTTCATTTTATGGAGATTAACATTCTGCTGCGCCACCGACGCCGCCAACGTCGCCGCCCTCGACTGATATCAGCATCTCTGACAAGCATCCAAGCCAAGCCGTGGCATCCGCCGAGGCAGCGTCTGTAATAACTTGGCAGCAGCAGCAGCAGCTTTGCAAATGCCCTAACTAGGTTGGGGTATATGCGTTTGCGGGGACGGAATGACAGCATAGAGAGGGTAAGGCGAGCTGGGAAGGATTTGGCTAGGATGTAGCTCCTAGCTGATCCTAAGAGCGCTAGGGAAGCTGAGGAAAGGCTTGAAATTGTAGGGTATATAGCGGGAAAGCATGTAGAATAGGGTACAGTGTATAGCTTAAAGGGTAGCGGCTTCAACCTGCATGGTACATGTGATTCCTCGATCTATTTGTATTATATCTTATTTCAATTGATCTTAACTTAACTGAGAAGCTGAATAGCCCCTTAAAATTGCAGGGTATAGAGTGTGAAAAGGCTGTAGGTTGCTTAGCTTTAGGGGTAGCGGCTTAGACCTACATAAAGTCTATGATTCTTGCATATATTTTTCCTATATTTACTTTTTATTGATCTTTAATCAACAGCAAAGCTGAGTAACCGCTTAGAATTGTAGGGTATACAGGGGGAAAAGCATGTGGCGTAGGATGTAGTGCTTAGCTATAGCGATAGAGCCTTAAATCTTTCTGAAATATAAACCCTACATCAATTCCTTTTGATTTTCTCCTCTACGATCACTTTCCTACTCGTAAAGAGCATACAAAAGTCGCCCTTACCCAGTGGCTTCTTCGTTTTTCTGTCTTGTTTATACTCTCTTTGGCGATTTGACTTGTTTTTCATTTCGGCAAGTCACGACCCGCGTAATGAGCTGGCCCCAACGATGGAGACTGCAGCAGGAGACTCCTCCATCTTCCACCTCCTCCACTTCACTCCAGCGAGCGGGACAGAGGGAGGCTTATGATGATCTGCTGCTGCTGCTGCTGGAAAGGAAGTCGCGCCGACTAACCGACTAACTGGCCAACTGGCCAACTGACTCTCTGTCTGTCTGTCTGCCTGGTCGAGCGACTGTTGCCCAATGCCGGCGATAATTAACCTCGTTGCGCCGCCGTTGCAACTGAAGAATAGCGTGAAAATCGATCGTGGATTGCGGCAAATTGAAATTCAATTTCGGAATACGGCGAAATATCTGTTTGAAATAGGTGAAGTGCGGAACTAAACCCGCTTCGATAAGGTTGGATAAGGCAAGTGAGAGTGCCATAATGATAGATGCGAAATTATTAAAGCGAGAAGATTGTTGTGAAAGAAAGGGGCATAAAGAAAAAAAAGAGAGAGAATATATTAAGCTATAAATGCAGCTAGAAAAGCGATAAAACAAGAGCTGGAGAGGGAAAGTGAAGGGGAGGAGGAGAAGAAGAAATCACAGGCTAAAGAAAATATTGTGATGTAAGTGATCTACAGAATAAATGAAAAAGAAGCTGGAGAGAGAAAGTGGATGGAAGAAAGAAGAGAACGGTGAATGTTACGTAGAGTTTCTAATGTGATCTTTGGGATAAACAGGGATAAAGTAAGGATAAATTAATTCAGTAAGAATTGGAGAGCGGCAGTAGAAAGATCTTAAAGAGTGAAGATCGTCGAGAAACGAAAAGATTAGAAGACTGAGCTGCAAGATCTCTGTATATAACAATAAATACATGTGTTAAATCTTGATTTCCTCTAACCACAATCTTTGCCTTGCAGCAATATCTTCCCCTACTCTCTTCCCCCTCCCCTTTCTACCGAATTCCATACTGCAGTAAATTAACTTTTAGCCATTTATTTTTTTATTTTTTACGATACACTCCCGCTAAGCCTTTAACTTTTTAGCCGCAGCATTTTCCGCTAAATCAGTTATTTTTTTCACGCTGAAAAAGGCGACATTGTTCGCATCCGCAGAGAAATGTGACTTTTTGGCTTATCGACTTGGGAAATAAAAAAAAAAAAAAAAAAGGAAAACAATTTAAAGAAGGAGTAGAGAGATCTATTAAACCAAGGTCGGGTCAGGTTTTTTAAGCCTTTTCGTTCTAAAAAACAGAACTCGAAAACATTTCGAAATTAGAAGTTCAGTTTCTGCGAAAAAAATATACTGTGAATTCCATCTAACCCGTTGCTAAAAAACGCAGAAACGCTAAAAAAATGAAAAGCAGGAGAAGAATTCTGCGAATTCCGCATAAAAAAACGGGAACATTTACAACATTTTGCCCGCTCCGAAAATCTGCTAAAAAGAGTTGAGTGCAGAGCAGAGGAAAGGCTTAAAAAACCGACCCCGGACGAGGACGAGGTCGAAGGACGTAGAACGAAGGATGAAGGCAGTAAAAAACAAATGGAAGATAACAAAGGGCTGCAATTGTGACGGGGTGAGCCGTAAAAAATGCGACCGCAACAAAAGGCTTGGCCAGCACACGCAGTGAGGAGTCGCCTCTACCCTCTCCCGTCTCCGAATCCGAATCCTCTCCCTGGTTTAGGGTTAAAAAACGAAAGTCAATTTCCGCATGGCGTGCGCATTGCACATTATTATTAGTATAGTATGGCAAGGATCACAATCTCGAGCTCGAGATCGACATGTGTCCCGCGAAGATAGAAAGGTCATAAAGATGCGCGTGGTGGTGTAGCGGCGGCGCGACCTTGAGATGTAATCCTTCCTGTAATCCTTCGAGTTGTGTGTGCATTCGCTTGCTCGTGTGTTTGCCAATATTTTGATTTCGAAAATAAACAAATACGCCCACGAAACGATGCATCGCAGCGGGCGCGCAGCTCGGACGAAGGGATTGCAGGGAAGGATTAGCCGCATTTAACCATGACGATTTCGCGCGAATTGCTATGGGTACGAGGATTGGGCGTTTCTCTGTTGTCGCGTTTAGCAAAGGATTACGGCCCATTTCAACCATAATTAGAGACAACAAGTTGTAAAGCCATTTGGGTAAGGGTTCCTTCTTTTCCCTTCCCTTTTCCCCTGATCGATTCCCTGCGTCAAGATGCCAAATCAAAAGTTAAACGACGAGATGTCACTCTCTCCTCGTCGTCCTTCGAGAGTTACAGAGTTCTATGTAAATCTTATGTCTGCACCAATTTTTTGCTACAATTTCGAGGATTCCGGAAAAAAATTGGGTGACATAAAACTGGAGTTATAGCAAAAAAGGGTTGCAGTACCAGACCGTAGTACCGGGTAAGGGTTTCCTAAAACGCGCACAATGTCGCAGCACGATCCGCAGAATGTCGATCGTCTCGCTCTCCTTTTTTAACGATCGCGCTTTGTGTTTTTTCCATTGTTTTTTTTTGTGCTCAGCGACCCAGTGAACTAGTTCGGGTGTTCGGGCACCCTTTCATAGTTCCCGGAACCGCTAGAACAGAGCCTATTCTATTTTTTCTCGCTCTGCTTTTAGGCAACTTTTTGCTGGTACGGGGAATCAGGGCAGCAGTTAGGATGTTCTCGTTTTTGCCTTCGAGCGAATTTCTTGGGTTTTTATGAGACTCTCAACTCTTTAAGGGGTTTACGGTTTTATTGTTTAACATTTTAATTGTAGCAGCAAAGGAAAAACGCGCTGGGAAAACTCTATTTTATGAGGCCACAGCGAAAGGGAAAGGATCGCAGAGAGAGAGTGAGAGAGAGAAAGGGAGAGAGTTCTGTCGAGGGTAGCGAAAGTGTTGAACTGCAGTTAGATTGTCAAGCCGAACTCTTTTGTACCCTCGCTCTCATTAGCTAAGGTCAAAGTTGATCATTAGGCGACAGGCCCAAAAGGCAAATGTCGAAAGGCAGAAGGCAAAATGAGAGTAAAAGTTGAGGATCAGAAAAACGCAAGCTGATTAGGGGTTTAGGTTAGCAGTTAGACCTTGAAGAGGTAGGGGGAATATTTTTAAGAACTATGTGATTTTAAAGTTTTTAAAATAAACTAAAGAAAGAGATTTTTAAAAAAGATAGAGCAGATGAACAAAGAAAATTAGTTTGATGAGTTTGTAAAAATATTATTAGGTAGATAGATAGATTGGTAGATCGATAGATAGGTAAGTTGATAGATTAATAGATAGTTAGATTGATAGACAGTCTGGTCTCAATTACAGAACGTTTGAGCTATTTTAACACATATTTTTAGCTATTTAAGTGAAAATCCTACTATATTTAAATTTATTAGATCTGGTTTTCTGCAGCTATAACACTCGAATCTCTGGGGAATACTTGACTTTCCTGAACTGCTTAAGTATTTCACGCTGTTTCCAGAAACTTCAGCTTAGTCATGCCTGAGGTCGGGTTAGAGAACCAAGAAAAACACACGAAAAGTGAAAAGAAAAATGTAGAATGAGTACAAAAAAAAAAGAATGACTAGTCGGAAATTAATTTTGTATAATTCCCAAGTACAAAGAAACCCCCAGCTAGATCGAAAGGTCGATTGATTCACAAAAACACGACGACGACGACGACGACGTGATAATCATTTCGTATGCGCGTGCCCTATACCATCGCATACGTACTACCTACCGATGCGTGAGTTTTGCATGGAACACAAAAAAAAACCTGCTCGCCAAGCCGCACAACCGCACAAAAGTAGCACAATTATTAGGCCTAAAAATTGGAACGTCTCGAACAATATAAGCCACGAAAAAAGAACAGCAGGTTCTTGAAACAAAAAAAAAAAGAAGAGAGACGAAAAAAATCAAAGCGCTGCAAACAAAACATGAAAAATAGAATGCAAAAATGGAAATGAGAGTGGAAAATGCGAAAATGCGGTGGGCCGCAACAACAAGAAGTGCGACAATTTTTGCACGTGGACTGCACTCATAAAAAATAATTAGGGCAAAAAATGCGGGGAAATTTTTGGTTGCGAAAAATCTTAGGAAAATGCGCAGAAAATTTTGCGGGCAAGCGGCGGACCTGCGAAATTCAGGCTAAAAATGTTGCAGGTCTCCTTGTTCCTTTTTTGGGCAACTTTATTTTATTTTATTATATTTTTTTTTTTGTCACGTGCTGAGACGGCTGCCTGGGTCTGTGTGTTTGGTCCTTGGAACGGTCGCAAATTAGGTGAAATTATGTCATGCCGTGCCCCGGGGACTGGAACCAGATCAGAACATCGAGAGCGCGTTTTCATTCTTCGCGAGTCTCGTGAAAAAATCAATTTATGAGTGCGAAGAGAGGTCGTAAAAACGATCCCGCTTACGTAAGAATTTTGCGTGTCCTTTTTACATGCATTGTCACAGTGTATCTCGATCTCTCTGTGTGTCTCTGTGCGTGTGTCACCTTGAGAGTTTACGCAAAAATGCGATCGACACATTTCACTGTGAAATAGTTTTAGCTGACTTTTTTTGTTCGTCTTTATTTGGGCTCATTAGACAGCGGATTTTTACAGCGCACGATCGCGATTTTTGCCCGCCTGCCCAAGGACGCAGATCGCAGATCGCAGCCGCAGCATGCTGTAATTAAAAAGTTTTTAATAATATCGCTCGAGCAGCTCATTAATTATCGTCCAAAGCGAGAGAAACACTCCTCCGATCTCTTCCTCTGTGCCCTGCTCCCCCAACGATCTCAAATCGTTTTGCACAAGCTCGTAAACAACATTATCAGGCCTGCCTGGGTGAGGATGCTCGTCCAAATGCGATTAAGTTGGCAGCATTAACTGGCGACAGCTCACCAAGGAGGGGCAGATCGGTGCAGGATCGGTGCGGTACTGCAACCCGTTCCCGCTTACGACTCGAGCTTGTGCTGCAATTAATCAAAGCAGCTCCCGATCTGACGATCCGATGCGATCGCAAGCAGCAATCTGCCGCAGGTAGACGATGACGATCGTTACGATATGTGCGATATATGACTAAAGATCACCTTATCGTCGATTCATCGCATCTACTTAGGGTTCCACATTAACTTAATGATAATGAAAATGTAAATATATTTGTTTATTTGCAGAGGATCAAAGAGGGAGAGAGAGAGGGATAGTGACGGAGGAAGGAAGCTCAAAATACAGGACAGGAGATCGGTAGAGAAATTCAGACAATGAAATAGGGTTAAGCAAGGACTGAGCAATTGATGGAGAGTAAGAGAAAAAATAATGATCTTGAGAAGCAGAGAAAGAGACTATAATTTCCCTGATAACATGAGAAGCTGACAAAGAGGAAGATCAAGGTTTATTATGAGTTCGATCATATAGTTTACTCTACAGTTTTCAGGAGACGAGCTAGTGAGATCGGTTCAATACGATCCTCAATGAAAAAGAGTCTAGAAGGAGAGAGTTCGTTTTGAAAATGGAACAGTAGATAAATCTCCAGAATATGATCCTCAATTCGATCCCACATCGAACTATATAGTTTTGAAGAGTTTAGAAAGAGTAGGAAACAGTAAAAAGGAGTCTAAAAAAAAGAGAGTTTGTTTTGAAAACGATTAGTAGAGAGATCTACAGGAAACGATCCTCAATTTATTTTCACATTGAACTGAAAAGTTTTTCCCACAAGCTGCTGCATTCCCCAGTTCAAAAATTTCGCCACATCTTCGCAAATTATCACAGATTGTCGAGTTGTAGCGATTGTTTTTTTGTTTTTTAGGGTTTTTTTTTTTGTGTTTACGAAAAGCGAATTAAAAAACTGCGCGGGACTGCGCAGCTGGCGAAGTGAACTTTCCAGCAAAACCCACAATTGTCGCCAATTAACGTGGCTGCTTTGCTCTCATTAGTTCACAATTTCGACGACGAGACCCTTCGATCGGTTGGGAGCTGCGTTTCCCGTTTCCATTTCGATTTCGAATTCGATTTTGGTAACGCTTCCCCGTTATTAAGCGTCGTCGTTGCCGTTGCCGTCGTCGTTAATCAGCGCGAACAAATCGAGGCAGCGCGTTGCAGTAGCGCGATGATTATAAAAAAAAAAACTCTATGTAAATGCGGTGTGTGTTGTCATCGCCGTGGAGCGATATGGGGCGACTTGCCGATACCCGATTCCCGATATTCGATATTCCCAAGGTTTCCGTTGCAGTTGTCTCGTATCATTTATTATTGTTTTTAATGACTTCATGGCACACACACACCGCACACACACACATGCACACCACACACACCCCTTCCAGCAGAGCTAATGACAAGCGACAGTCAGCGCTTCTCCTGGTGGTGAGCGTGCCCTCCCTGCTCTCTCTCCCCTCTACCCCGATCATCGTGCTGTCCACTTGCTCCGCTCGTGGAGCCGCTGCTGCTGCTGCTGCTGACACGCTTCGGCCCAATGTCAGCTGCATGCGCGCTGCTTGTGCTGCTGCTTTGTGTTTTGGATGAGAAACCCGACGCCCTCGTGTGCAGTTTGACGCGCCCCACTTCTTATCGCATGCCCGAGCTCTCCAAGCATTGTATAATAACCGAGTAGCCCGGGCAAATGGTCGTGCAAATGCACATTGTAGCACGTAGATAGGCCGGAGGAGGAGAAGGAGGGGAAGGAAGGGGTGGGCGGACAGGGGAGCAGGTGAGTGGTTAAGCTGGTGACAAGAGAAGCAGTGGAACTGGGGCAGAGCAGGTGAACACGCGGGCAAGTGTGACAGAATTATTGGATGCTTTATAGCATAATCGGGGAGCTTGGAAATAGCAAAAAATGAAAATAAACCCAAGTAAAGCTGCATAGAACCCCTATGCGAACCCAAAACTTGACTTCTTATGAATTTTAACACATTTTTGCAGTTTTTTGCATCAAAAATCATGCGATATAGCTCTGGAATATCATTTTATTCATTGTATTTGAACTACTTTGATTCTGCATCAAAATATTTGCATTTTTCAGATATCGAATTTTTGGCCACTTTTTCCATGCAACCCCCTTGTTAAAATTTCGAAATTTTTCAAAAAATTAAGTTTCTTATTTTTCAACCCAAATCGATTAGGCTATTCGAAATTAACATAAAAAACGATTCCAAAACATTTTCTGAGGCATAATATTGAAAATAAAGCAAATTAGGCTAAATTTGGTAGATTTCTATCATACACTTTGCATACCCGGGTTAAAACGTTTTTTAACTCTTATATCTCTTAATTGGAGATATTCTTTAGTAAAGGATTCTTCTGAAATTGCCGTGATATAAGCGTTCCTAATGCCAAACCAAACCAAAACCACTGAGCGGTTAATTTCCAAGTTAAGGTGCATAGAAACCCTATGGGAACGCAAAACTAGACTTCTAATAAATTAAAATATTTTTTTTTTTCAGTTTTTTTCATTTTTTAAGCTCATAACTTGATGAAAAATCATGCTATATAACTGTGGAATATCATTTTATTCATTGTGTTTGCACTACTTTGATTTTGCATCAAAATATTTGCTTTTTTCAGACATCAAATTTTTGACCACTTTTCCATGCAACCCCCTTGTTAAAATTTCGATAATTTTCAAAAAATTAAAATATGTTTTTTTCAGCCCAAATCGATTAGGTTAATCGAAATTAGCATAAAAAACGATTCCAAAACATTTTCTGAGGCATAATATTGAAAATAATGGAAATTAGGCTAAATTTGGTAGATTTCTATCATACACTTTGCATACCCGGGTTAAAAGGTTTCTTAACTATTATATCCCTTAATTTGAGATCTTTAGTAAAGGATTCTTCTGAAATTGCCGTGATCGAAGCGTTTCTAATGCCAAACCAAATCAAAACCACTCAGGAGTTAATTTCCAAGTTAAGGTGCATAGAACCCCTATGGGAACGCAAAACTAGACTTCTGATAAATTAAAATATTTTTTTTCAGTTTTTTTCAACTTCTAAGCTCATAACTTGATGAAAAATCATGCTATATAGCTCTGGAATATCATTTTATTCATTGTATTTGAACTACTTTGATTCTGCATCAAAATATTTGCAGTTTTCAGACATTGAATTTTTGGCCACTTTTTCCATGCAACCCCCTTGTTAAAATTTCGAAAATTTTCAAAAAATTAAGTTTCTTATTTTTTAACCCAAATCGATTAGGCTATTCGAAATTAGCATAAAAAACGATTCCAAAACATTTTCTGAGGTCTAATATTGAAAATAATGGAAATTAAGCTAAATTTGGTAGATTTTTATCATACACTTTGCATACCCGGGTTTTAAAGGTTTCTTAACTCGTATATATCTTAATTTGAGATCTTCTTTACTAAAGGATTCTTCTGAAATTGCTGTGATCTAAGCGTTCCCAATGCCAAACCGGTTAATTTCCAAGTTAAGGTGCATAGAACCCCTATGCGAACCCAAAACTTCTAATAAATTAAAAATTTGTTTTTTTTTCAGTTTTTTTCAACTCCTAAGCTCATAACTTGATGAAAACTCATGCGACATAGCTCTGGAATATCATTTTATTTATTGTATTTGCACTACTTTGATGCTGCATCAAAATATTTGCATTTTTCAGAGATCGAATTTTTCGCCATTTTTCCATGCAACCCCCTTGTTAAAATTTCGGAAATTTTCAAAAAATTAAAATATGTATTTTTCAACCCATATCGATTAGGTTATTCAAGATTAGCATAAAAAACGATTCCAAAACATTTTCTGAGGCGTAATATTGAAAATAAGGCAAATTAGGTTAAATTTGGTAGATTTCTATCATACACTTTGCATACCCGAGTTTTAAAGGTTTCTTAACTCTTATATCTCTTAATTTGAGTGAAGGATTCTTCTGAAATTGCTGTGATCTAAGCGTTCCTAATGCCAAACCAAACCAAAACCACTAAGGGGTAATTTCCAACTTGACCTTGAGATCCTTTTTTGGAAACGTTGCGTCTGCATCGCATTAGATATGCTTGAGATCGCTTCAGTTCATTGGAAATCTCGCTTGCTCCCATTTATTTTGGTCTGGTTTTGGGCAAGTGCTAAAAAGGGTTTCACCGGCAGTAGGAGCAGCTGTTGGCGGATGAATCTCGAGGCATAATTGAAGTATTCCGTCGGTAATCGGTGGCGATTTTTTTCAGCTAACCGACGCATAAATTAACACCAGACCAGGAGCGAGAGAGGGAGAGAGAGAGAGATTGGAAACCTTGGCAGATTTGTGTAATTGCGGAATGCCGATCTGTTGCTGTTGTTTTCGTCTCCTCCTGGCCATTGTAATCGGAACTCCTTTGAGCTTTTTAAGCTCCTAAGCTCCTGATCTCCACAAGCTGCTGATTATAAGTTGCGTTCCAACATGCAATTTGGATGGGTCAGTCAGTCAGTTAGTCAGTTCGTTGAGGAGTCGCGTTTATATGTTAATTTTGTGCCGAAGACTTCTTGGCCAACGTTTTGTACCTCATTAGAGCGGCGAAAGCGCGTTTACAAGTGTTAAATTGGCCAAATTGCGGGTTGTTAACAGGATATAAAAGTAAAAGTGTCGGTGCCGAGAAGAGAAGACAAGCACAACAAGAAGAACTGATCGAGGATCGAGGACGGGCAGCAGGTGCTGCCTGGGTACTGCCCCCCTAATGGAGCTCGATTCAATTTTAAAGTGAGGCAAAGCAATCGACAAAAGATAAAAATAAAACCTACAACCATAAAAGGAAATGTGCAGACGATGATGATGATGTTGTACCAACTGAGTTGATATATATTCCATAACAATGTCGCTTGACAACAAGAGAGAGAGACAGAGAGAGAGGGAAAGAGAGGAAGTTCTGCAGCTTAATCATAATTATTATTAATCATAAATGCCTTATCTACCACGTAAGATATGGCGGCTAAATATAGCTTAATGGCCTGATGCCATAATATACATAAGTTGCTATAAATAGCTGATATCTGGTTGTGAATTGCTTGGCCTAAATATAACTCTAGGAAGTACTTCTGCTCTACATAATGAGTAATTGCAGAAGGTTACTGGCGAGAGCGAGCGAGAGAGAGAGAGATATAACATGCTGAAATATGAAAGATCACTGAGGAATCTGTCCAGATAAATGCTGAGATTCTTACCTTTTCTGTGAAAGTAGTGGAACTAGGCAGCTAACAGAGATCTCAAGTGTTAGAACTGAAAGATCAGTTGCTTGATCAGTTCTACAAGTGAAATTAGATGAACTGTGATCTGTGATCAAGGAAGAAGCTTGTAGATTAAAGAGATGAATCTAAAGGTAACTACGAATTTAAATGATCACAGAAGAATCTAATTGATCTTATTACTAAGAGTAAAGATTCTAAAAGAAACTACTAGATTGCAAGCCTTTGTAAAGTACACGTGAGATCGGCTGATCAAACTTATAGACTACAGATAAGTAAAATTAGAATTTCAATGATCGCTGTGGGACAAGAAAGTAGTATGCAGGATCAACAAAGAAGCTTGTAGATTAAAGACAGAATTCTAAAGGTAACTAAGTGTTTTTAAAGATTACAGAAGAATCTAGTTGATCTTGTTACTAAGAGAAAATATTCTAAAAGGAACTACAAGATTAAAACCCTTTGTAAAGTGAACCAGGGATCTGTTGATCAAACTTATAGACTACAGCTGAATGAAATTAGAAGATCTGTAATCACTGTGAAACATGCGAACAGTACAAAAGATCAAGAAAAAAGCTTGTAGATTAAAGACAGAAATCTAATGGTTAACTAAGAGTTTTCAAAGATCACAGAAGAGTCTAGTTTATCTTGTTACTAAGAGCAAAGATTCTAAAAGAAACTACTAGATTGCAAACCTATATAAAGAAAATGATCTGCTGATCAAACTTATAGACTAGAGCTGCTTGAAGCTACCTAGATCAGTTCTCAAACTGAACCGAAGAAAAACTGAGTTCTCTTTGCAAACCCAGAACTGAGATTGAGTACTGAGACTGCCCCGAACTAAACAGGATGCAAAAGTAAAAGTACTAAAAGGCAGGTGTCATCAGCATTCCTGCAGCTCAATTTAGAACCTAAAGGAAAGAGAGAGAGAGAGAGAGAGAGGGAGAGCAGGGAATGGAGATGAGCACACTGCTGTGGTTCGTCAAGGCTTTTGTTTACTCCATGGAACGAAGATCGGGGATCGGGCCCAATGATTTATGCGCAAATGCAAATGCAAATGCAACTTCAAATGCTAATTGCGGCGCTGGTCAAAGACACGATCACGACGCGACATAGACGCGGTTCGCCAGGCAGATGGGCTGGACAGCAGATGGAGGAGGAGGAGGGGAAGCAGCAACCGAGGCCGTGGCAGATTTGTGTAGACGCAGACGACACCCTGAAGCCCATCGTACGTACGCAAAAGACAGTTCATCAGACATTTGATGGAAGTTGGATGGAGCAGGCGTGCGCGCGAGTCCACACACCAAACCAAAGCAAAGCAGCAGAACCAACTCTGTCCCGGCTTGTCTCGGCTCATTCATATGCAAATCCCGCGGTGGCCACAAATGAAATGCCAACACGCAGAAATGCAAAGAGAGCATCGAATTGCAAATTCTGAACGGCTCCGGCTCCGTCTGCCCTGCCCTGCCCTGCCCTGTCCAGTGGCCCGGCAACGAGCTTGACAAAGCTGCGCCTGAATAATTCGCTTGTTAGATACTTTTCGATTTGCTTGCTTGGTGTCCACCAGCGGCACAGGCTGTAGCTGAAGCCGAAGCGTGCCCCCGTCGGCTGCCACTTCCGTCGACTCGCTGCCGCCATGCGTGACTTCGTCTACAAAGCGTGGCCAGTGCCAGAGCTTTGTGCCCAGGAGGAGGAGGAGAAGGAGGAGGGAGCTGCTCATTGTGGTTGCTATGCTTCCAGGAATTCAGAATCAGTGTTTGGTGCCTGGTGACGAGCTCTGCCTGCTCCATTAGCATAACAAACAGAGGAGTGAGAGAGAGAGAGAGGGAGCTGAAGATGAGCTGCCTTGGCCTTAGCCCTTTCCTGCCAGCGGATGTGTGCTTGATTATGTTGTTTACGCTGAGCAGGAGGCTGCCTCTCTCTCTCTCTCTCTCTGGCTCTCTGGAGACGCTGCCCGCGCATGACATTAATCACTTTTCACTTGAAGCACTGAGCAAACACACGGAGCCAGCGACGACTACCAAAACGGTGGCTATCAAAATAGTTTGGTACACGTTGCAGCCCACCCAAATGGACACAGGCTACTCGATCCCTCTCCCGCTCTCTCCCTCTCTCTATCCCACTTTTTCTCCCTAGTTTGTGCGATCTCACGATCACGCGCATCGCCGCTTTGTCCTAATGCCTTGCGCTGTGCAAATGTTTACACAACGCGCTGCCGATGCCTACGACGAGATCTCGAGCCTATGATCCTAAGTAGCCAAAAAAGGATTTGCCTGTCGCCGTCGTCTACGTCTCCGTCGTCGTTAATGTGCACGCAAACAAGCGTGATGTGGCAATTGTCTGGGGAGCGATCTAGCCAGAGAGACAGAGAAAGATAGAGAGAGGGAGAGAGAGCTGGTAGCCCGTCGGGTAAGTCGAGGTGTAGATCCATTAGCTACCGTCGGCAACAAGTGTTCCTGTGTGGCCTAAGGCTACAAGTCTGCGTCTCTCTGTGCGTGTGTGTGGGAGTGGGTGTGGCACGATCTATGTCGGGATCTGTGTGTTTGCCAAAGCGAATCCGTTGCTCCCGGGAATCGGTAAGTCGACGACTCGACGCTCGACGATCGTCGGTTCGAGTGAGATGTACAAATTTGTTTTCCTCCAGTCTATTTGAATTTCTAATCGTCCGCTGTGAGGGCCATTTCGTTGTTGGGACTCTACTTGTCTGTCTAGGCGTGGTAGATCAAATATACATAACCTATAAAACTAAAAATCCTCTCTATCTCAACAATCTGTAGAGCTAGACTTCTTAAATTTGGTGTGCAGACTCGTCTAATCCTTATGTAGCCTGGGCATATTAAAAGTAACAAGTGCCAGGCCTATAACTCATAATAATCGATAAAATATATCTATAAACCTCTAAACCCCACGATCTGAGTAATGCATGGAGCTAGGCTTATCAAATTTACTGTGTCGCATTTTCTACTCCCTACGCAGCTTTTTTTAGCCTATTAAAAGCGATAAGTGCCACGATTACTTCTACTTATAATCGATAAAAAGTAACATATTAGAAGTAACAAGTGCCACGCCTCTTACTCATAATAATCGTTTAAATATATCTGAGTCATGCGTAGAGCTAGGCTTATCAAGTTTACTGTGTCGCCTTTTCTACTCCCTACGCAGCTTTTCAACCCATTAAAAGCGATAAGTGCCACGATTACTTCCCTAAATAATCGATAAATCAAATGATATATGCGTTCCTTGCTGCCCCGCATTTCTTTCAAGGTCGTCGCTTCCTACGTGCAGCTGCTGCTGCGCTGCTGCTGCTGCTGCTGTTGCCTGCCATATTTGGTCACGTTTCCCTAGAGAATCGGTTAAATTAGACGCACGATTGTGTGCGCGCTCGGCCAGCGTCTTCCCAGAAAACTAAAACGCTGACGTCAAACGTTGTGCCGCTAATTTGGCTGTCAGAGTGCGCCCATTGATTAACACAGCGCAGAGCAGGGAGAGAGGAAAGCGGAGCAGGAAGAGAGGGCAGCGGAGCAGAGTTGCGTACGTATGTGTGCGTGATTGCGAATTGGGGAAAATTTGCTCAATGAATGTGGGCCGTGTGACTGGTACGGGAAAGGCCACAAAACGCTGGCAAGCAGAGGGGGAGGAGGCAGCACATAGTAGCAGCACACACAAAAAAAAATTAACAGCCAAATAGCTGAAAAAAGCTGCCCCCCTGCGTCAGCCCCCTCCGCGTTAAGAGCTCTATGAATGCTGCTTGCGGTCACATGAGGCAGAGCACACTCATTAAGCGCGCAAGCAGCGCAGGAACGTCGAGCGGAAACGTGCGTCAGGCTGACGTCGACGCCAAAGCAGCCAAAGCTTATGCGTACGCGTGGCCTCTCTCGGTCTATCTTACTCTCTCCCTCTCTCTCTCTCTCTCTGTCTGCGCTGACGTTGCGCTTTGACGTTGACAGTTTGTGGTCGCCTTCGCCGTCGCCGTCACCGTCGCAGTCGCCGCGCAGTTGCCGTCAAGTTTCGTTGGCGCATCGCGACTTACACTAATTGCACTTACGCACGAAATTCCGTTTAACCTTCGCGCAGGATTAAAGACGCTAAATCGCAACGCGCAACGCTGCCCGCAGCGCAGCTTAACAGTAGTTAAGCGATCGTTTAATGCCTCGGCTTTTGTTTCGCCTCGCTTTTCCTCTCTCTGCATCTCCCTCTCTCTCTCCTGGCAATTGGTAATTTTTCAATGCGAACAGCTTAAAATGCGCTTAAAATGCGATCAGCGCTGCCAGATAATGTCGGCCCCATAATGTCCGCGATATGGCACTGGCTGTGTCCAGCTGCAGCGTGCGCTGGAATGGGGGAGGAGGAGGAGGTGCGGAGGAGAGGCACCTGTGTGGTTGTGGTGTGCCTACCGCGACTCGAGCCAGATGAATTGCCAGATAAAAGGAGCGGGCAACGCGTCAAGGTTGCCGGACAGACAAGTCGTTGGCTCGTTGGGGCTGGCAACGCAGGCAGGCGAGCGACGGTATGGCAACACGCGACAATGAATTTCGCATATGTCACAGGCTGTGTGTAAACAGACGGGGGAGAAGGAAGAAGAAGGAGACAGCAGCAGCAGCTGAAAAGATGCTGCGCTTTTTATTTTACTTTTTTTTTGGAGGCAGCACAATCTCTTTTATTCGGGGATTGTCACGCTACAACGCAGGCGCAGAGCATATGCAACAGGCCATAAATTGAGTAAATATATTAAACCCAATGTAGCGCATTTTTTGTGTATCCACACAGCCGAGACTGCAGTTCGCATTTTCTGGCTATCCTTGGCACCTCGACACGGCGAAGTGCCCGCATCATTTGCCACGTCTCTGGCCATAAATGCCTGGCATCGATGGCTTTTACAACATTAAGCAACAGATCCGCCAAGCGTATTGGATAATTTTTTGGCATGTCCATGTGCAATTACCTTTATGTTCGTGCGATTTTTGAAAATGCCTGATCCAGCCTGGACAAAGGCAGAGGCAGCAGCAGCAGCGACAGCAACAACAGGTGGCCACTCATTTAGCCGCGCCGCATCTTTTATAACTATATCCCCCAATTCCCGAAAGTGTTGGCCTGGCTAACCGGCTAACCGGCTAACTGGCTAACTGGCGGCATTTGCCAAATTGGACGTTGATTGCCGGCGATTCGCATTTGAAGCCGCCTAATGAGGCCTAATTTAATGCGCGCTCAGCGGAAATGACTAAGCAAGAGCGGGAGGAGGGGAGGTGTGGAGAAAGTGAAGAACAAAGGATCGGCAGGCATGCAGCACGTGCGACTCGCTAATCGTGCGTGCGTCCCTCTGTCCCTGCTAGCGGAAATCGCTAAACATTTCTACAACTGACCCAGGGGAGTTTACATATATTTGGAGTCAGCCAGCCGCCTACAACTGGACTAGGAACGGGGGCGCGTGTGCGGTCTCCCATGGCGGCAGCAATAACAATTGCAATAACAATAACAAAATGCTGGCTGTTGTTATTTTTGGCCAACTCTCGAGTTCCCAGATCGCTGCGAAAAACATATCAAAAAGCAAGTTCACGCGTCATCACACACACACACACACACACGCACACGCACACACAAAGAGACGCACTAACGCACATGCACAGAAACGCCCACGTCTGGCTCATTCGGCAAGTGCGGCGGCGCCTTGGCGAAATTTTCTGCTGACTTTTTCTTTCTTTTTTCTGTTTTTCAACGGCCGACGCCGCATTGACGTCACTAAATGCAAAGAATGTGTTTTTCGTGAAAATATTTCTACGCTTGCGGCTTTCATAAGCATTAATTCTAGTGCAATTTTGGGTATTTTAGTTTTCCCAACATGTTTGCACAATTTTCTTTATGGGGCTAAATCGATAGTTAATTATTGCATTGCAGCGCCCCACAACTATCGATAGACACAAGAGCTTTGCATGCTGCAAGCCATATCAGTTAGCTTTTTGTCGTGGTGAGCTTTGCTTATCGAAATTCATTTTGTGTGCTGCTGCATGCAGCTTTTGTTCATTTAATAGTTTACAAATTCTGCAAATTAATTATATTATACAAAGCAAGAGTATTTGGATTGCGTGGTCAATCTGTTTTCAGTTATCGTTTGGCATAAACTACACACACATACATATAGTACAATACTATGTGAGTATTATTCTATTATATTCTATTCTTTGACCAGCCATAACTAGGAGATCATTTGAATCTGCTTCAGGTTGCTGACGCCTTTGTGTGGATCTGGTCTGTGCCCAGCAAATCTTTGGGCCAACACAATTGTGTTATATTTTGCAGGCCATTTGCAGGCCGGCTGCCCCACCAACCGATGTTGCTCCCTTCTACCCCCTTTGCCTATGCTTAACCCATGGGGGGATCGTCATCACCTGGTTCTGGAGCACTCTCTGGACGCTAATGTTGTTGATCTGTTTAGAATCAGTCGAGGAAAACGCGTCATTGGCGTACGTCAGTTGTGGGGGAGCGTGGAAAAACAGCAGAACTAGCGAGGGAGGCGTAGCCAGCGGCAGCGGGGGAGGCATAGCTGAGCAGATGCGTCCCGGCTCGCTGTGGGGGCGATTGCTGGCTGGTCTGCTAATTTTAGTCATGAGACGAGCCGCTCAAGTATTTTCGGTCATCATCATCGCTTCAAAAACAAGCGGCGGGGGACGCGTCGGCGATGAGCGACAAACGGACAGATGGACAGATGGACATGTAGATGGACCGGACAGACTGGCTGACGGACGGACAGTTTTATTTTTCCAACAAATTATTTATACGCTCAAATCGCATGGAATTATTTATAAATGGCTGAGAGACGACCTTGTTATTGTTATTGTTGCTTCACGTTGTTATTGTTGTTTCTGTTTCTGTTTCTGTTACGGCTTGGAGCACGCCAGAAGGCGTCCTTCACCCTCAATTATTGTGCTGGCCATAAATGCCAGCGAAATATGCGCATACCAAATAAATCCAAAAACAAAAAAATATTTCTATATTTCGAGGGGCCCGAATAAATCGGAATCGCAGCGATTGTCACAGCGGGCGAAAAAGTGAAAAACAAATTGGGGAAAATTGCAGGAAAAACCGGTATAAAAAATAAAACTTAACAAGAATTGTATTTTATATAAAATTAAGTTAATTTTTTTATATATGAGACAAGCAAAAACTTAAGCAGAATTTTTTTAATTTTATGAAATTTCAACATCATTTATCAAAATAGTATATCATTGAGAAAACTGCAGGAAAAAGCACGGAATGAAGCAAAGTATAATTAAAATTAACTTGAATTTCAATAAATCTACGAATTTTCTTTTTCAAATTAACTGATTGAAATATATCATATTTTTCTTGATAATTTCTCGTGCCACCCTCGTAGATCACTCAGCACCACAGTGCGCAGCGCGCACTCACAATAATAGGATTCCTCTCGTGCCAAAGTCATCGCGATGTAAACAGAAATTATGAACTATTTTTGTGAATATAAATCAAAGATATAGTATGCATATATCACACTCTATGGTATATATCTATATATCTATGGATGAGCAATGTCTGGCGCATTCCAGGCGCAAAAATAGTAAATAATCACGAGGTGATTTTGTTTGGTTTTCCTGATCATTTTTTTTCGGTTCGGCTTCCTTTGCCTTAGGTAACTTGCAGGCTCAAAGCCGCAGGCAGATCTCGAGTAGCAGCGTTTTTATGGTTCACTCTAGATTATAGACCCAGATCTGATCTGGGTCTGTCGTCGTCGTCGTCGGACTGCCTGTTGTTGCGTTTTTATGATCCCCGGACTGAGATTGCATAACATTGCGTTCGTTTTCGAAATTGGGTTTGTGTTTTCGCCGTACTGTGACCTTACGCAAGGTTAGATCATAAGCGAGAGCAGGGCAAGAACAATGGCCGGGAGCGGGAATTAGGCATAAAAGATCGTAAAGACGCGGCTGGCAAGCGTGCCCAGCAGACGCACACACACACACACACACACACACACAGAGAGAGACATGCGTGTATACCCTGTAGCTGTGTAGGTAACGGTGCGATCTGCGATCTTGCATTCATTAGTATTGCGTGACGATCTAAGCTATTCAACACCTACAACGATTTCCTGTGTCGCGATCAGCGATCATCGGCGACTCATGCATAAATGCAAAAGCCTGCGCAGGTGAACAAATTCACACTCCGATCTAGCGTACTCTAACGGTAGTCGCATCCGTTCCTAGACAGCTCCACAGACACGCACACATTTTAATTGCTGCGAACAGGACGAAACAATGAAGGAAGACAAATAGAGACAGAGAGAGAGAGAGAGCGTGGCAGAAAGTGAGGGAGTAGACCGAGTGCCAACCTCGCTTCATTAGCAATTGCAAGACAGGTAGCTCATCCCTTGACAATTATTTCCGGTCTCTGTTCGAGAGAAAACGTGCCCCTCCTCCTGCTCCTGCTTCTTGTCTCGGCCTTATCAAGATTGCCGTGGGTTCACGCCCCCGTCAAGTGCAAGCCGAAAATCTGTGACCAAACGATCATCTCGTTGGCATCTAGTTAGGCGTCGCTCTCTCGCTGCTCTTGCGGTATGTTTGCTTCACTTCTCTAGCTCCGATCGAGGATGGCCAGCTGTGCGAGCCAGCGCCTTGGGGGGTGCACAACGATGTGCAGAACACGTGTTGGGCTGACCACCAGTGTCCGAAATTGAGGCTGACTTGTAGTCGGCCTCGGACTCGGGCTCTCGGAGTCGCAGGCTGCTGACGCACAGACAGTCTCACGATTCTGGCGCGTCGCTTGTCGGCACAAGAGTGACGATTAAAGCGAACTCCAAGGCAGAGGCACAAAAAACTCAAGAAAAAAAAAATAAAGAATCAAAGGCAGCAACAACAACATCTAGAGGCAAAAATTAATACCAAGGCAGGCAGGCAGTCGTAAAAAGTGGCCAACGCCGTGATCCGTGATCCTTTATGGCCCCGCACGATGCGGCCGACGCGTCGCAGCGGCAGATTGAGCCGCGCGATTTGGCGAGAGGGGCGCGTGATCGCCATCAAAATGCTCGTGGAGGCAATTTAAATTGCTGAGCTGACGTTGGAGCGGGAGCTGGCTGGGTGAGATGAAGCTGCAGCCGCCATACGAGACGTGCAAGGTGTGAGAGAGAGGGAGGGAAAACGAGCGAGCGAGAGAGAGACAGAGAGAGAGGCCCACTGGGGCTGTCATTCGCGTGCTGAGTGTTGAAAAATTTGGCATTCGTCTGTTATTTATAACGAGAGCTGCCTGCCTGCCTGCCGCCTGCTTGGTCGTCTGGCCCATGGATGCCGCCACAGAACGCGCCACAGGCAGCTAAAGAAGTCAAGGTTGCGTCTAGGCTGCAACTATGTAACATGCCAACGTATATGTGTGTGTGTGCCTGTGTGTGTGTGAGTCCATCTGCACGATTGCCCCAATCTGGCGCGGTGTTAATTTATAGTTCGTTGCATGGATTTAGCGCAAAATTGCTGCGGGTAATTTGGGGGAAACGTTAAGTGTCAGTTGCATGCAGCATTTGTTTGATAAGTGTTTTTAATGCATGTGTACTGCAGCGTGTACTGTGTTGCAGCTTAACTACAAATTACCACATAACAAGTTTTCATTCATTGTATAAGCAGCAAATAAATTAAATATATATTTCCACTGGTTAAAGTGTTACAACGCAGAATTCAAAAGCAGCGCGGCATACATTTTATGTCGTTATACAGCACTATTTGTTCTGCAACAGAAGCTGACAGCTATGTGTGATCTGATTTTTTATTACTGACGCTCTGGCAGCACTGCATGCATGCCGTCTAAAGCTGCCTGCTATGCCACTTCAGCGAACAAAGTTTTTATTTAAAAAGCGCACATTTATTTTAACAAATTAGATGATAGTTATTTATATTGCAAGTTTAATGCTGCTGCCAGTCTCGCTTGCTGCTCATCTTGTTGGCTTCTTGGTAACAAATTATAGGAATTCGCATTTGGATTTTTATTAAGGCAAACAAGCATTAATATCAAATTTATTTTCACTTGACGCGCTCGTCGACGCTTAACTTGATTTTCTGCGCAGAATAATTACAGTGGCAGCAGCTGGTTCTCTTCTCCTGTCGAGAGAAATCAACGCAAATTGGCATCAAAACAAATATTTGCCCGCGGTGGCAGTCGCAGCCAAAGCTCAGTCCCAATGCCTAATGACAGGATGGATGAGAAGCTGTGATGTGATCCTCCACAGCAGACGGAGGAGCAGACGAATCAGCACATTGGACACATTGGCTGCGGGCTGCTTTTCACACCAACAGGGTGCGATGTAGCACACCTTTTGGCACAGCTTGTTGACTGTGTCAATTCTCAGAAAATCAACTCGAATGTAGCGTGGCGGGGGAGGAGCAAGGATGAGGAAGGAGGGAGGGTCAGGACAGAGACGAGAGCTGCCAAGTCAGGCAATAAAACGTTGCAGCAAATTAGCGCTTATTGCGTGTTTGTTTGGCCACAACCGGAAAGAGTGGAATCCACTTTTAGCATTGCCGTTAAGTTCTTGTTAAGGATCGCCCCCAGGTAGGAAAAAACAGTTGCAATCAGCTCTTATAATCTTATAATCATATAATCTGTACGTTGCTCTCATTGACATTTCAGGCACCTGTGCAGGGGATTCAGTATTTGTCTTTTATCACATCTATTTACACGTCCAGCTCGCTTCATCTTCGACGAGGTTCCTTAGAGGTTGTATAGCTCAGCTATCTAGTCCAGGTTTCCACCATTTGTAGGCTATTTTGGCGTCACGTGCGCCGTATCACATATCGTCTGCTTCGGAGCAACAGTTAGTGTTAGTGTCACCAGTTGCCGTGCTCCAGTTTCAGTATTCCAGTTGAGGAGGAGTTGCTGAGGCGCGTCGTCTAGGCCAGGCATTGCGGCGTGTAGACATTCACCAGCGAGTCCCAGCCGCAGTCGGCCAGTTGATGTGTACGCTGTGGATTCCAGTCAAGGCCGCAGACAAACTCAGTGTGCTGCTGATTGATTTCCTGTGGTTCCTCGCCGCGCTCCAGATCCCAAATGCTGTGCAGGCAAAGAAGAAAGATTATAGTACATCATAGAGTAGATGCCACATCCTGCTGGACACTTACCGCGTTGTGAAATCATAGTTGGCCGATGCCAGCACCGTCGCCGAGTGCGGTGAGCAGGCCAATCGTCGCACTGCAAACTCTCCTGAGCCCAGCTCAAAGATGTGTGTCCGCATCTTGCGCAAATCCCAACCACGCACCAGTCCATCGGATCCACCTGTCACCAGCACGTTGCGATCGAAGTGACTCCAGTCGCAGGCAAGCGCCTCACTCGCATGGGCATCGATGCTCATCAGGGGTTTACCTGTAAAATCAAGAGAATTCCATAAGTTCAGGTGCCCATCGGTACTTACGCTGGCAAAGAGATTCGCAATGAGTGGCGAAAACTTTGCGCAATAAATCAGATCATTGTGTCCCACAAACGTCGTGATGGAGTTCTGCCGATTGCAGTCCCACAGCTTGAGCGTGCAGTCCCAGCTGGCCGAGAGCAGCGTGTGGTAGTTCCACTTCTCGCCCCAATCCAGACTGTAGATCTCGTTCTTATGCTCCTGCAGACAGATCAGCGGCTGTTTGGGCGTTAGCTCCTCCAGTGCCGAATCGCCATCGAGGCCAGACCAGATCTGCAGCGAGCCATCGCCTGAAGCTGTGGCAGCAATATCGCTGGCATATGGACACCAGGCCACATCGAACAAACCATCCGACCATTCGAGACGGCACAATTCTGTGAGATTCTGTGCCTCATCCAGGCTATTCTGGGCGAGCAGAAACAGCGAACCGCCACCCGCAAGACCGTACAATTGGCTGGAAGGAAGGGAGGAATTTAGTTGGGTCTCGAACATTTGCTGGATAAAGCTGTGCACTCACCTGGTAGCCAGCAGCATGTGATTCGCCTCGAAAGGCGAGAAGCGCAGGCTGTAGCCATGTCGATCGGTTGTTGTGTGACTCTGTGTTTGCATGTTCTGTGTATCTGGAAGAGAAGAAGAGGAAAGGGTAAGTATTGGGAAACTACATAAGACTCTGCTCTATCAACTCTCTCTACCAACTACATCTCTCTTCACTTCCAGGTTGCCGACGTTGTTTACCTTTTGCGACCTACTCAAATCAATATATCGACCAGGGAAACTTCGAGGGCTTCGCTTGGAAATGTTGCCAGCCCTCAGCAGCGTACGGGATGTGGTAATAGCTAATCAAAAAAAAAAGCTAATCCGCGCCAGAACAAGCGACCGAAAACGTGAACTGACCTCGCAGTAGGTCGGGAACGCCACTTGACATTAGCCAATTTGGAAAAGTGCGGAAAATGTGTGTGTGTGGGAAATGTGGCGGAAAGTGCGAGAGAACTGCGCAAAGCACGCGGCACGGCACGGCGCGACGCAACACACAATGCGGGTGCGACTCGTGCGCGCAGCAAACTGCATAACGGGCAAATCCATTTAGTGGACGCCGTGAAACCCCACGGACAGGGCCAAGCCAAAGGTATATAAGCAGGTTGTACGCCCCAGTCGATTTGCATTTAACTGCAAAAACGCAAACCGGACGCGATAACCTCTCGAACTCAGTCGAACGTCGAATCTCGAAGCAAGTGAAGCAGTCGAACACCAAAAAACACCAGCAAGATGGTTGTCTCCGTGAAGGTCTTCAAGAAGGCCACACCCAACGGAAAGGTTACATTCTATTTGGGCCGTCGCGATTTCATTGATCATTTGGATTATTGTGATCCCGTCGATGGCGTCATTGTTGTGGAGCCGGAGTACTTGAAGAACCGCAAAGTATTTGGCCAATTGGCCACCACCTATCGCTATGGTCGCGAGGAGGATGAGGTCATGGGCGTTAAGTTCTCGAAGGAACTGATTCTGTCGCGGGAACAGATTGTGCCCATGACCAATCCGAATATGGAGATGACTCCAATGCAGGAGAAACTGGTGCGCAAATTGGGCAGCCATGCGCATCCGTTCACCTTTCATTTCCCACCCAATTCGCCCAGCTCGGTAACGCTGCAGCAGGAGGGTGACGACATGGGCAAGCCGCTGGGTGTGGAGTACACCATTCGTGCCTATGTGGCTGACTCTGAGGATGATCGTCAGCACAAGCGCAGCATGGTCAGTCTGGTGATCAAGAAACTGCAGTATGCGCCACTGAATCGTGGCCAGCGTCTGCCCAGCTCACTGGTAAGCAAAGGATTCACTTTCTCCAATGGCAAGATCAGTCTGGAGGTTACCCTAGATCGTGAGATCTACTACCATGGCGAGAAGGTGGCCGCCACCGTGCAGGTGTCCAACAACTCGAAGAAGTCGGTGAAGAGCATCAAGTGCTTCATTGTGCAGCACACCGAGATCACCATGGTGAATGCGCAATTCAGCAAGCATGTTGCCCAGCTGGAGACCAAGGAGGGTTGCCCCATTACACCTGGTGCTAATCTGACCAAGACGTTCTATCTGATTCCGCTGGCAGCCAACAACAAGGATAGGCATGGTGAGAGGGAGAGAGAGATTCCTTTGGAAGACAGCTAACCCTGTTAACTATATTCCGCAGGTATTGCTCTGGATGGCCATTTGAAGGACGAGGATGTCAACTTGGCCTCTTCGACCATGGTGCAGGAGGGCAAGTCCACGGGCGATGCCTGCGGTATTGTAATCTCATACTCGGTGCGCATCAAGTTGAACTGCGGCACACTGGGCGGTGAGATGCAGACAGATGTGCCCTTCAAGCTCTTGCAGCCAGCACCAGGTAAGCACAAGTTGCACTGCCAACTGAGTAAGGTCTAATTGCATCTCTCTCTCTCTCTTCCCATCGCCAGGCACCATCGAGAAGAAGCGCTCGAATGCCATGAAGAAGATGAAGTCCATTGAGCAGCATCGCAATGTCAAGGGTTACTACCAGGACGATGACGATAACATTGTGTTCGAGGACTTTGCCAAGATGCGCATGAACAACGTGAACATGGCCGATTAGTGCATCGCACGGAAACCAAATCAAACCAAACCAAACGAAACGTATCGAAAGCACTGAAAAAACAAAAAGAAACTGAAAGAAAAAAAACTGTTGCAGCTGTCTTGATTGTCTCATCTCGAGGCCACAATCTTTGTACTATATCCGTATATATGTATATCTCTGTATCTATCTACTATATGTATATGTATATCCGTGTCTATGGCTTGCTCTGCAGACTTTGGTGGATCTGGAGTTAGTGCTGGAGTTGAAGTTGGAGTGAGTGGGAGATGTGTTGAATCGTGACCTCGACGCTGGACTCCTCCTCGTGTATTAATTAATTAATATGTATGAACTATATAGAACCGATAAATGTGTTATGGCTATCTATATCTAAGTCGACTTACGTCTCGTTAATCCCGTGTGGCAGATCTCTAGAGTGTGTTCTGGTTGCAGTTTAAGATTCTCGCGGAGAGTTTTTCTTGAGTTGCTTTTGCTTTCGACTGCGGAAGTCGAATGAGACGATGAGCTGCGCAGTTCGACGAGGAAGCTTTGCCACGGGGTGATTGCTGCTGCTGCTGCTGACAGGGGTTGATGCGCCTAGGTTGCCATAGGTCATAGGCAGACGAGCAACCCCTAAATGAAGCCTTCTGCTGACCAATCAGAGGCGGAGACTCTTCTAACGGTCGCCAGGAAAGTGCGAAAAGCGCTTTGCATGCTAAACAGTTTGGCCAGGCTGACCTTGATAATGGCTCTAAAGGCCAGCTGCCATGTCATCAGATCTCGCTTTGGCAGCGACTGTCATCTCGTCTGCCGCTAAACCAGCGATCCCCCTCCCCCCATACTCCTCTTCCTCCTCTCCTTACATAAGCCAGCGTAACGGCCCAGTCGAGCGCGCATTGCACAATTAAGATCGAAGCAGCGGAGGAAGGGGCAGCGGGCATGGAGCTGGCACTGAGTACTGGCCCAGCTATGGATCGATTTCACACACCGCTGACTCCTGGGCAGCAGCAGCACTGACTTCCGGCATGGCTTGGGCCAAGCCCCGGCGGCGGCTGCCCAACCTATAAATGCCAAAGTTGTTGTCAAAATGCAGCCACAAATTTGACGAGCGTGCAACGCGATGGAGCTGCAATCTGTCCAGGAAAAGCGTCTGCAAGTGCTGCTGCTGCTGCTGCTACTGTTGCTGCCACTGCTGGCGGTGCAGGTGCAGGCGCAGCATTACTACCAACATGCGCACGTGCATCCACATCGTCATCTTCATCCGCATTCGCATCCATTTTACTATGATGCAGCACCACCTCGGCTGCGTCGCTACGAGTACCTGCCTGTGGCGGCACCATATGTGGCTGGTTATGCTGCGCCAGCTGCACCTGCCGGCCACTATCAACAGCAGACGCCGAACTTTCAGCTAATCAACTATCGTCCCACGTATCCCTCCCTCGGCGTGGATTACCAACAGCAGCAACAACAGCTTTCCATAGCGCCCTCGGCTGCTCCACCGCCGCCTCAGCTGATTGCGCCACAGTTGCCCTCCATCTATCCGCAGCAGAGTGTGCAGTATCAACAACGCGCTGCTCCACAGGCGGAGCTGGCCAAGTACCGTTACGAGGGCAACTACATACCGCCCGTGCAGCAGCGCGTGGCACTGGCGCCACAGCTGCCTCCGCTGCCGCAGCGTCGCATCGAGCAGGAGCCGCTCTACAATGTGCCGCCGGCGCTCTTCACCAGCGACGTACTGCATGTGGTGCCCTCGCGAGCGGCTGCAGTGCATCATCAGCAGCAGCAACACCTGCAACAGCAGCAGCAACAGCAACACCTGCAGCAGCAACACTTGCAGCAGCTGCAGCAACAACAGGAGGCACCGCAGACAGAACGACCACGTCGCGCCGCAGACACTTTGGCAGCGGAGTCCTCCGCACAGCGACGCAGCGAGCGTGTACCCCGCAAGGAGTCCAAGTACTTTCAGTGAGTGGATTCATCAATATGCACAAACATTGCGATTTACTTTATGTTCTCCTGCAGCGACATCTTCATGAGATTCGATGGAGCTAATGCACGTAGTCAGGGTCATGTGTTGGCGCATCCCAAGGAGCAGGAACGTCGCTTTGAGTCCCAGCGTGGCACAAACCGTTACAAGGGCGAGGTGAGGCGTCAGGCATGATTAACTGTAACTCCTCTGCTATATAAGTTCAACTATTCCAGGTGATCTGGACGGATCGGCGGGGTGGACGCGGCGAGCATCGTTGGGACATGGCGCAGGGAAAACTCTGAGCAGCTCACACTATTTGCATAATGTGCTTAATTATTAGCAGCTATCCTTCTTCTTTCCTCTCCCTTTCTCTATCTACCTCCCTCCCTCCCTCTCACTGTATATATAAATCGTGACTTTTCATAATTTTGGCGTATTATTTATCTAGCGGGAATGATTTGGCGTGAAATGTGAAAAGCCGCGCAAAAGATTTGCATAAGAAGAAGGCAAGAAGATCCCCGAACGGATCCTTGTCGGAGGTCAGCGCCGTCGCTGGCTGAGATCATTTTCTCACGATCCCGTTTCCCGAAAGTGGACAGTCCGGTTACACGGCTTTTTCGATATCTCTGTTTTGCGTCCGGGGAAAAGGTCAATCGATGGACTTTCTTCGGACGTAAAACTGGTTCTAGTCAATGACCCGAAATGTCCTGCCTGGTTACTTAGTTACAACAAGACGAAAGGATCAGCCCGGGCAGAAAGACAGTCCATCAGGAGTGCGGGCAAATGCGGGTCATGGACGAGCTGCGTATGCAAATGCAGCAACAGCGATCTTCCTTTAGGGGTTGATCCTGTCTTCGCTGCAGCGCATCGCCTTGTAAGACTTGTAACTCGTCGAGTCGGTGACCTCAAGGGTTGCAGCTCATTTGCATAGGCCGTCGCGGATCATCATCGACTCGGGCAAGTGACATAAATGCCCCGCGGGCAATGTCCAGTTAGAGGGCATCTCTCTCGAAAGGAACAACACACACACAGCTGACCAAGTCACATGTGCATTAAAGAGAAGGGTAAGGAAGGGGTAGAGGATCAGCTAAAGATCAATATTTAAGTCTTGAGCATATGTAAATGCGCCTGCTGTCTGGCCGCGCATGCGGGTCCTTCGCTCTGTCTGGGTTTGTCATTCGTTGCTGCTGCTGCCGCCGCTGTCCAGAACCGGTTCGCGCTTCTGGCCGATAAGGTCATCATCAGAGTCGTCAGTGATAACCCTTGGTTCTCACACTGTTGTCTAATTTATGCAAGGACATTGCAAAAGGACACTATGTCTTGCTGTTGTGCCATTGATGTGGCGTGAGTGAGTTCCAGTTCCCAAGGCGCAACCGGTTTGACCGGCCCAAGCTCTGGCGAGCGTCTTGGGTGACCACGAGCTCGCTCTTGTGAGAACTTCCACATTAGGTGGCCTTTGTCAGCACCAACAGCAGATAGAACAACTGGCCAAACGGGTCCTTCTTGCCAATTACAGAAAGGGTTACGAGGACACTGATTAAGCAGCTAAATTTGTTTACTCTCTGGCAGAGAACCATTTTGGATTTCAGAGAAAGAGAGAGAGAACAAGGAGATGGAAAGAAAGAGAATAATAGAGAAGGTTATCAGCTGGTAAACCTTGAGGTAAGCTGAGGATAGACTAGTCTAGACACTTACTTCACAGATGAAGGAAGTCTGAAGTAGAGGAATCTTCCTGAATTACCTCCCAGCTAATACTTATTCAAGCTGAGGATAGTCTAGACACTTACTCCACAGATGAAGGAAGTCAGAAGAAGAAAAGAAACTTCCTGAGCTGATACTTACCCATCATCCTCCCACCCTGCATTCAAACTAAAGAAGACTTGTTTATAAATTTTAATTAAATATACTAAGCCAGAATGTTGGAGATACAGAATTTCGATGGTTCGAATAATACAAACTCGAGTACAAATATGCTACAAACTAGGGAAAGTCTCGTCTCGCATGCCTTCGCTGCAGACTTTCAGGAGGATGCTAGATCAGCGTGTTGCCTACTGGTACTGCGGATGGTACTGCTGCTGATGCTGCTGCTGCTGGGGCTGGTACTGCTGCTTGGATGAGCTGTACTCCTGTGGTGCCTTGTGACCACCGGCGCGCAGCAACTGCGTTGGCGGCGCTGGAGTTGGAATCTTGACAACAATGTCGGTGGGCTCCCGTATGACCTCCGCCTTGAAACCCTCCTTAGGATCGGCAGTGTACTTAACCGTGCGTATGAAACCATCCGAATCGACCACCGAGTAGCTGCCCTTGATCACAGATCCATCACGAACTTCCTTGCGGTTCTGGTAGTTGGTGAACTCGTCATCCTTCACATCGAAGCCAAATTGGTACGACGAGTTCTGCTGCAATCGAGATGAAATCGAAAACTTTAACGAGTTGCTCCAGTTTGGCAATCGTAGCGGATCATTTGAAATGCGCGACAAACTGTGACCCAGTTGCAGTGATTACATCACGTCGTATGCGTGTGTGGGGGTGCCCCACTTCGCGTGCCCCCGTCTCGACTCTGGGCACGCACAAGTGAAAGCCCGTTGGACTCGCTTGCATACGCTTAGCAGGCACAGGCGCTGCACTGCGCTGGGGGAATTGAGGTGCAACTGGCGTCGATCGTTGGAGCGATCGCATGCACGACTTATGCAACTGGGCGGCAGTAGAAGTGGCCCGCCTCAAGAAATCCCCTGCCCTGCCCTGCCCTGCGCTGTGATTTGCACGTAATGCGCAATTGGTTTTTTTTTTTGTGGTTTCTTCGGATCGCGCTTCGCCCGCAGGCAGCGCATAAATTATGCACAAGGTTGTTGTTTGCTAGGGCGGAGAGGAGGAGGTAGGAAGCATTGCCCATCAGTCAGTCAAGTCAGCAACTGCTGCAGTCTCACCGTTCTAACTGGGTCAGGGTAAGTCGAGACGTGGCCCCAGGCGTGGCTCCCTCTTCCCGCTCCTCCCCCCTCTGTGGCATTTGTTCTTGCACCGCACCGAGTTGGCCCAAAAACCAATAAAAAAAAGCGAAAAACCGTTGCCAACTGCAACTTAAAAATTGGAAAGGCAATTGGCCAAGCGGGTTTGAGAGCCGGTTCTAATGCGTGCGAAGTGTCCAGCGGTCTCCATCTCCTCTAAATGGGTCGCATTTGAAAGTGATTGTGAGTCGAGTGCGCTCGTGACATGCGGCATGGCACAGTTTATGGGTCTAGCCGGGCGAGCGACATGTTGTGGGCCATTTTGGATGCAGTAAAGATAACCGTAAGTTGCCGTAAGACTAATGGATTAATTTGCAGAACCTGCTCGGGATTGGTAAACAAATTAACTGATCTGCGCTACTCGCTACTCTAGATCCTAATCCGCAATCTCTCCTGCCAGCTGCTCTACTTCTGCGCAGTTCCTAGCAACACCTTTCTAACCTCCTTATGCGCCTGCCTGTATGTCTGTCGTTAAGTATGCCATTATCCACTATAAACCCGTCCGGGCTGCCCAAGTCGGCAGATTAATGGAGAGTTTTGTAACGGCAACTGGATAACGACAATCGGCAGCTTCCGCATGTGAGGCCCATAAATAAACGTCTACCAAAAGTTCGAATGTCCGAGTCAAGCGGCAGACAGCGCATGGGGGCACAGCGGGCGAGGGCAGACGCAGACGCAGACGCAGACGGACGGCAGACAGGCCAATGCATTCAGCAAATGCAGGTGGAGATGCAGATGCCGCGGGGCATCGAGGGGGAAAAACTTTTGGTCATGGTTAACCCGTCGTCGAGTGGTAGAGGAGGTGGAGGGGGGAAGACAGCCGACTGTTTGTGTGGGGGCTGCTGCATCGCATGGTGGTTAATGAACCCGACGGGAAATCTCTCTCTAGCTCTCCCGCCACCGCATGCTTCCATTGTAATTATGCACTCGCAACATTGTTTGCTGCACGCTGGCGAAAACGAAAGTGCGCGAAAGCGAGCTCGATTCCGATTCCGAACCCGCATGCGAGTCGAGCTCGAAGTCAAAGTCGGCGTCAGTGTTGGAATTGGAATTGGGGTTCGAACCCGTTATGGTGAACTTACATCATCGTATTGGTCCTCCTCCTCGGCGGGCAACTGTGGCTGCAGCTTGTGTTGTCCTTTGCTGATCAACGGAGCAGGGGCGGATTGGTAGGCGGGCTGCACGCGACGCGGCGGTGCTGGCGCTGGCGCGGCCTGCGACTGGCGATAGATGCTCTGCTGCGGCTGTGCCTGGTACTGCAGGAAGAGAGAGAGAAAGATATCGCGGGGAGATGAGTTACCTATTGATGAGCTAAGTGTGCCGCGGTTGCACCCACCTGAGGCTGCTGCAGATAATCCCTAACTGCTGGTGCCACATATTGCTGCTGTTGCTGCTGCTGGTGCTGGGCGCGAATCTGCTCGGACACGGTGTCCTTGAGACGAATCTGCTGTCCTGCGCTCACATACTGCTGCGTCTGCTCCGAGTTCTGCTCGTAAATGGGCGTGCCATCGGAGGGCTGCTGGTGCTGCTGCTGCTGTTGCTGCAGCTGCTGATAGTATTGACGCAGATAGGCGGGATCGACGCCCTGCTGCGCTTGGGCGACTCCACAAATCGCGACCGTGGCCACCACGACGAGTAAGAGTTGCATTGTTGCGCGAGTTGTTGTTGTTGTTGCTGTTGTTGCTATAACTGTTCAATTACACTTCACTTGAATACCGTTAGACACAGCGCGCACGTCCCACTCCAAGCCACAAAAGTATCTGCGATGTCTGCGAGCCCAAATTGCACTTTTATATCGAACCACGTCGCCGCTGAGCGCCAACTAGTTGCGGCTCTCTCGCGCCGGCTGTCTCCCTCTGTCTCGCCATCTCTCTCTCTCTCTCTCTCTGCCTCTAACGGCCAAGTGGAGGCGCTTGGTAGCCTCTTTTTTGATTAACAACAGCTGTTGTTGGCCTACGAACGGGTACACGCTGTGCAATTGTGCTTGTTGCTGCTGTTGTTGTTGTTGTTGTACTTGTTGTGTTTGTAGTTGTCATTTCCGTTGGCATTATATCATGGGCAGCATTGTCTCGAGCTCTCAGCTGATTTTCCACCACGCCTCGCCTCGCCTCGACCTGTGCGTCATTGTTTGTTGTTGGCTTGCAGTGAAAATGCTTGCTCCAGTTACGGTTACAGTTCCAATTGCAGTGCAAGTGACAGTTGCATTGCACTTTTTGCCATTCACATTACGACGCGCCCGCGCAATGTCCTTTGCCTTAGCTGTTAATTGCATGACGGCTGTTAACTAACAGCTTCGTTGTCTGTTAGCTTTTGTTGCTGTTGCTTTTACTGTGATTTTCGGCACTTGGCGAAAACTTTCACAACTGTTAAGATATACAATTATGATTTTTTTACACATTTAATTGCAACATGCAATTGCAGTAGAAAAAATACAAAAAAAAAACAAAATAAATATGCAAATATTTGCTGTCTTCTTCGTTTGGCTTTTATGCAATTTTAATGCGGGTTTCGCTAGAGTTAACTTAATTGTTAGATCATCTGCAGACTAATCTGATCTTTCCCGTCAGGCTAATTACCCTTTTGAGAGGATTCAATGCGATAGAAGGTCTCCCTCCCAAGATGAATTTATTGAATCTAACCCCGACAAGTGCAAAAGCCTATTGTTTATTGCAATTGACCCAAATCGCGAAACATTTGCCCTGCCTAACGATCCGCACTCGCATTCACGTTCCGTATCTACATACATATATCTGTATCTGTATCTGTATCTCGGGTCTGTATCTGTATCTGTATCTCTTGCGACGTTGCGGTTGAATAGCTTGAAGTATGCCAGCGATCTTTGATGTGATTTGCTGGCACTCCGATTGCCAAATCTTGTGTGCATTAAAGCCCTTTACACCAGATGCTAGTTGCCATGTGATCGCACGTAGCCATCAAACCTCAATAAGCCGCAACAGATCGACTGTCCTGCCCGCTCCGTTGCCCCCCGCCACCACCACCACCACCACCCACTGTACATGCATAAAATTCGATATTCGTCTGCGTGACGATTACCCAAGAGGTCTCTCTGTCTGTCTGCCCCGTTCGGCGTTACGCCCCAATGTAACATTCAAGCAATTGAGCATTTTTCATGGAAGATTTACGCCTTGTGTGCCCCCGCCGGATGACACAAGCAAACACACACGCACACACGAGGGAAGGTTGTGCCTCAAGGTCGTCGAAATTATTGTCTCTATCGAGCGAGCTGCTGCCTCCGCTATTGACCGCTTAATGGGGCCGAGCGGACATTGTGTGCTCCGCCAGCAATGGATCACGGCTCGCTTAGCCGTGAAGTGAAAGTACATTATGTGTAACAGCAAATTGCCCCGGCTGCTCCACTGTGCAGATAAGACGTTACGTATGGACAAGTAAGTACATGCCGTACCCTGGACACGTAGTGCTCCACTCACACTCAGAGAGTACTGCACACACAAGTGTCTAATTTCAATCAAATTAAAGCCGAACTTATGTTTGCATTTAATTTCAATATGAATGTGTTTAATTGCCTGCGTGATTGATGGACTTGTGGTGATTATTCGCAGCGTCATGTTATGCAAAGTTTGGGCTACTTTGTTTCGGGGTTGGGCTTAACTTGCATATCGATCGTACCTGGAAACAATCCCTAGCTGAGGCAATCATTATGCGGCGGCAATTGAAATCGATAATAAATTGTTTTTTTTTTTTTATTATAAAGCAAACCATATCATCGCCTCACGTTAGCGCATTTTGTGTATTATATATTCTTTATTTTTATTGCATTAGAAATGAGACGTTATTCATAATAATAAATGTATTTTTAATGACTAGAACCACTCGCTGTTAACTTGCGTTCCTTCGCGCTGTTAACTAAAAAATCAACGTAACATAAATGTTAAAATTGCAAATAATATGGGGGGGGGGGTTCCTCTCTGCTCTGAGAAAAGTTGACGAGTCTATGAGCAATTGATTTTTTGTTTATTAAATATATAATAAATTTATTTCATCTCCAATCAATTTCTGAGCCGATTCGTTATAGTTTAAGGTTTTGTTAGTTGCATGTTTTGTCGTTCTCTAAATAAATTATGCATAAGTTAAACAGAATTTCATAAAAATCCACTAAATTGGTTAAGTAACTTTCAACCAGCAACTGCTATTCATGATGTTCTCTTCCTGCTCTTGTTGTTGTTGTTGTTGTTGTTGTTTGTGTTGTTGTTGTTGCTATCGTTGTTGCTGCTGCCTCTTTAGTAGTCAGTTGCACCAATGACGCTGTACATCAGACGATTGAAAGAGCCGCTCTGGCGTATGTTTTCGTCGTGGGTGTTTACCACCTGTTAAACGAACAAGCGAAACGGTTAACATTACCATAAACTGTATGTTTACAGTGCTCTGTTACTTACATTGTACGGCGGCCGGGATACTGGCGCTGATACTGGTTTCTGTAAAAGTACAGTGGGAATGTTTTAATAAAAAACCGTTTGCTAGCTTCAAGTTAACTTGCTCAATATTATACCACAAATTAAATACAGTATAGTTCATTTTCATTTTTTAATCACCGCAATTGTTTAATGTTATGAGCGTGCTTCCGGTTAGTAGTCCGTTATGTTTAAAATGCTTAAAAATTGCTTATGATTTGGAAAATATACACAGAGATGTGATTAATGATGTTGTTGCTGTTGTAGGACTTGCAAACTCCATGACAAGTTATCAAAAAACCAAGTTAGTATCGACTTTGGCCAGTTAGTAATCTCTGCACTGCCTGACAGTACATTCGAAAATTCGACTGGAAGCAGCGCATAATATTTGGATAGGCATATAGTAGCATATATAGCGTAGGCATGGACACAACACGAATACGAATATATATAGAGGACACAAATATGCTGTGACTGTACTTCTTGACTGTACGTGAGACGGCGATACATTTTAATAGAGAGCGAGACAGAGAGTGCGAAAAAGAGAGATAGAGTATTTAACGAGCGCAATGAACTGGAGAATCGAGCGATCTTGTCTGATTCTAATTTATATATAATACAATCTCACATTTAGTTTCGAACTTTTGTTTTCGATGGCTGAGTCGAGTTTATTTTGTTTGTTTTTTTTTTGACGATTTGACATTGCGCGCGATCTTACCTTTCCTGGAACCAATCTATTGGGCTGGTAGACCTTAGTCTGCACAGGTATGATAACTTCCTGTGGCGAAGATTGGCCGTAGCTGCTGTAGCCGCCCTCTTCTTGAATGGCTCTGTAGGTGTCGCTATTCCTTGGATCGTATTGAACAGTTTTCTTATAACTGCACAGTGTGTCCGCGTTTTTTTTTTTTTTTTGATTTGATATGTTTATAGTTATTGTTATAATTCGAGAGTTTTTGAGATCGTTGAAAGCGTCATTTTCGATTATTTGTCAATATTTGTAGGTTGGTTATCGAGTTTTTAGAATATTTTAAGTTATTTCATTGTCATTTGTTGGTTTTGTTTTGTTTTTGGTTAAGTTAATCATACATTCATATATATAAAACGTACATATATGAACATTTAGAGGTTTTTTTACATCGGTTGAGTAGCGTGAGACAGAGTAGTGAGAGAATAGAAAGAGAAAACAGGATGTGCACAAAATACGTTAGAATTATTTTGATTTTTGTAGTTATCTTCTAATCAAATGGGCATAGTGTACTCGTTGTCTTAAGACTCGACACTTTTCCAAACAACTTTAATTAATAATAATTAAAAAAGTCAACAATTCTCTTAAGTCTAGTGATTAAAAGTAATTGAACAAAACTGCATAACAAAATGTGAAAATTAATAGAACTTTTAATTGAAATGTGTATTATTAGTTGTGTGAGTTTTCAATTCAGGGCTCAGTTAGATAGGTCTCTTCATACACGATTAGCGGGTTAATATTGGGAAGGTAGCACAGGAATAGGAACTTTGTGTATTGGTGTTGTCTTTCGACACCTTTTGTAAGGGGAAAATTCAGCAAACGTCTTTTTTTTATATGTGTGTGTTAACTCAATAGGAACTTTTGTTGTTACGGATCGTTCAGGGACTGGGTAGTTTATCAGTGGGCTTGGGTGGGGTTGGTTGGTTGGTTGTTTCATTTGTCTAGTAAAGTTTTGCTACTATTTCTTTATAAAAGAATATCATTGTGATTGTTCTTTATTTTTGTTGATAGAGCTGCTGCAGTTGCTGTTGGCGCTGATGACGTTGTTGCTCTGCAAGTCGATCTGCTTGCTTTTGATGCTCCAGGATTTTACGTTTTTGTTCCAGGAAAGATAGATCGATGAAAATTCTAACATTAATCGTGCAGCTAAGTTCTAAACATTATGTCTAGTATTGTATATTGGCTATAGTTTTAAGAGTGTTTTGATTTTGGTTGGTATAGATTGTTTGTTAGGCATCTTATCAATATCCACAAAAGGTATAAATCAATTTATTTCCTGTCGCTGCTTAAAAGTTAAGATACGTATATTATACGAATACAGTAAAATATTTACACAGTCTATCCTACAATGTACTCGATTACCTTTCGCAATTGCGCCACCTTTGCCATTCTGATAAACATTCAGTGAAAATATCTAGAAACACACGCTGGCAACAACAAAAGCCTTATAAAGTAGGAGACAACTCTAGTCTCTAGAGCTTCGGGGGGATATAATAATAATCGCCTCCAGATCATTGGAGGTATCGTTACCGAGAGAATCAGAATCGTAGCTAATTCAAACGATATCGGAACAGATATTTGTACATATAGTAGAGGCACATGCGGTGTGTCTGGCACGTGTATTGTGTGTTGTGTCTTTGGGTCTGGGGTAACACTATTGGAATATATATTGTTTTTTTTGGATTCGATATGGGATATAGACATTACACGGGTTACGCTTGTTGTGGTGTAGGGTATACAACAATACGGTTAATTGTAATTGACAGGCAGGATAATATGTATACAAGACTATATTCGGAATTTTGACAGAGGAAATGTGTAGTAAACATTCAAGTTTCCAATATGCCTAAAAGATCAAGTCTCTACAGAAACCGAATGCTTGGCTTCTTTATAGTATGGTTTCCAAGTGATGCAAAAATCAATCAATCCATTAAAATATATATGTTTGTTTATACTATAGTATCAGGCTCAGTGCTCAAAATATGATTTCTTTTACCCGTCAAGTTTTGTTGGCAAAGGACGATGCAAAGGACTTTCCTTCAAGCGATAACTATCGCTTGCGGCAAAGCTACAACAATATACATAGAATATATATATATATATAGAAATATGTATGTATGTTTGTGGTATGTATATAGAGCGTGTATGTATGTGTCTGTGCGCTTGTGTGTGTTTAATTTACATAGATCTAGTAGACATACAACATCTATGGACGCCTTTGTCTGGTTTTGCTGTGTTTGTCTGGTTTAGTAAATTTGGTTTTTGATTTTGCCTAATGTTAGTGTATTAGAGCTGCGTCTCAATCAAGAATCAATCCGCATCAATGGTCACTGGACTACTTTCGCTTCCGATTAGTTTAAAGCTAACTAGGCGTACTCTTCAGCTGCACAAAGAATTTTACAATAAACTACTCAAATCAAAGTATTTTATTCAATTTTCAAAAAAAATCTCAATTATTTTCATTTGGGTTAACAGCGTTATCGAAAATTCAAAATTGTTGTTAGTGTACTGTATTGGTGCTAAGCATTTTCAGGATTGTCAGTTCAATAGCATTAGAGAGGGACTCCAAGTGAGTGAGGTAAACTTACGGAACTGTTGTTCTGATGGTGTCCTCAATGTTGTTGCTTGAGTACAGACCAATTGGAGAGTTGAACTGCTTGTGGAAAACCTGAGAGAAGCGAGAATAGTATGGCAGCTGGTACTACTTTTAGTTAGGGATACTTACTCTGCCAGTATCGGCATCCTGGCCAACAACCTTGTGCAACATGGTGTCGGCAACGCGTTGCTTCATGATACTGTCATGGTAATCGTGTCCGGGATGGGCACGCACAGCTGGGTTGGGGTAGTGTCTCAGGTAAGACTCTGTGGTGGGGGCATCCTTTTTCACTTTGGCACCGGGCAGAACCAGTGGAGTTGTTCGGTATGGCTGCGAGGCAAAGAAGATGCGTTTGATCAGTGGGATTTTGGCTAATTTACGACTTTGTTTATGCCAAAATAATGTGCAAACATTTGGCAGGCTAACAAACGAGTACGGTCTATGTATATCAAGTATAAATAAATGTACAATCTGTCCGATGGGGCAATAATATTATCCGATCATTAGAGCAACCGCAGTATTCATGTTTCTAGAACGTTTTCGCTATGTTTTATTGTACAGATATTGGTGATCTTCTCGATCTGTCTATGTATGTTTGTATGTATGCCAAGCTATCTTAAATATTGTATAAACTTTATTTACCAAAATTCCATTTCATGTACGAGAGTGAGAGAGCACCCGTCTATATACTTTAAAAATATCTCAGCGTAGCAAGACTAATACATATTTATAGCTGCTTACGTAATCACTTTTGGCTTCGTCCAGCAATTTTCATTTGCTGCTTTCTGTTTTATTTTTGCTAACAGATGCTGACTGGCCACACGCAGCCGCACGAGCGCGTAAGTAATTTAATATTCGAGGCGACACATTCAAATTGTGCGCGCAACAATCGAATGCAACACTGTGTGGCGTTGCCAGACTGCAGTTGAGCCAGCTGACTTATGGCGCGCAGCTGACACTTCTTTCGCGCCTTTTGTTTGCTTTTGCTTCCTCTTAAACACAACACGCTTCGCTGCAAACTCGAATCAAATTAAAATAAATAAAATTGACTGCATATTAAGTTCATAAACAGTTCATCTATCATTAATAAGCCTAAAAAATGGCTGCCGTTCGTCGCTCCACACGCCTCAGCAGTATTAGCAAGTCAGCAGCAACAGCGACGGCAGCGCTGCCTCAGTCGCCGATGGCCACAACGCCACGACGCTCAGAAATCTGGCGTAGACGACCTGCCAAGCAGCTCATAGACAGTGAGGACGAGGATGACATTATTAGTGTAATTTCAGAGAATAACGAAAACAGCAACCTGTTGAATAAAATGGACAAGGTGAGCCGACGTCGAGCCACCGCAGCAACATCGAACACGAAGACAAGCCACGAAGAGCTGACAAAGACGCCACGCAGCAGCAAGAAAACTATGACGAAAAGATCTGTGGGTTCTTCTTCTACTAGCATGGCCAAACAGAATGCAGAGGCCAACAGACGTGCAGCAAAGCTAATGGATGGTGCCAGCAGCGAGGATGAGACCGCACACGTGTCACCACCGAAGCAGCGCAGAACACATGCGCTGCCAGAGCATCTGATCAGTCCATCGCGGCTGCTGGATCGACTGAGCATAGATGAGCGTCCGGAACAGGAAGAAACACCAAACAAGACTGAGACAAAGACTAAGAAGGAGAAGCCAAAGAAGGAACCTGAGCAGAAACCCGAGCCCGAGAAGGAACCTGAGCCCACCGAGCCTGCACAACCCTCGCCACCACGAAATAAATATCAAAACGCACGTCGCGTGCTGAACAGCGCAGAGACACAGAATTTACCAGGCCGCGAATCTCAGCTTGAGGAACTGCGGGAGTTTTTCACCAACCACTTGGACTCTCAGACCTCGGGCAGTCTCTATGTGTCCGGTCAGCCGGGTACGGGAAAAACAGCCTGCTTGTCGCTGCTACTTCGCGCACCCGAATTCTCTAAGCGGCTGCAACGTGTCTACATCAACTGTACGAGCATTGCTAGTGTAGGCGCCGTCTACAAGAAGCTGTGTGCTGAACTGGAGCTGAAACCAGCGGGGCGCACCGAACGTGACCATCTGGAGGCCATACAACGTCACTTGCGGAAAGCGAAGCGTATGTTGTTGCTGGTACTGGACGAGATTGATCAGCTATGCACCACTCGGCAGGAGGTATTGTACACCATCTTTGAGTGGCCTGCTCTACCGGGTGCTCGCATATTGCTAGTTGGCATTGCCAACAGCTTGGATCTCACAGATCGAGCATTGATGCGTCTGAATGCTCGTTGCGAGCTGAAACCAAGACTGATGCACTTTCCGCCCTATACCAAGCCACAAATCGTGGAGATATTCAAGTCTCGCCTGGCCGAGGCGCAGGTCTTGGATGTCTTCCCCCCGGTCACGTTGCAGCTGCTGGCGGCCAAGGTGAGTGCGGTGAGTGGAGACGTGCGACGTGCCCTTGACATTGGGCGGCGTGTCGTGGAGATTGCTGAGCAGCAAAAATGCGCCGGCGAAAAGGAATTCAACATGAAGGCGCTCGAATTGGATGGCCCCAAGGCAGGGACAGAAGGTAATTATATATCAATATAATTCCAAACATAAGCTAACTCTTGTTGCATTTATAGACACACTGAAACCTGTGCAGGTCAGTCAGGTGGCTGCGGTGCTCAACAAGGTGTATGGTGCCTCGCAGAACCTGGAGGAGGATATCGAGGCCGCCTTCCCGCTGCAGCAAAAGCTTATGCTGTGCTCACTGGTCCTCATGCTACGCAATGAGCGGAACAAAGACATCAGCATCGGACGCCTACACGAGGTCTATCGACGCGTATGCACCAAACGCAATATTTTGGCTCTCGATCAGGCTGAGTTTGCAGGCACTGTGGATCTCGTGGAGACTCGAGGCATCTTGCGTATTGTGCGAAAGAAGGAACCACGTCTAAGCAAAGTGTTGCTGCAGTGGGACGAAGAAGAGGTGCACGCGGCACTCAGCGACAAACAGCTGATCGCATCGATTCTCAGCGACACCGCCTGCTTGGCCAAGTAGGAATCAGGTGGAGGAGCTGACCTTTACAAGATTAATAGCCAGGCATTTTGGGATCTCTTTTTGGCTAATTGCGCATCATCCCACAATTTCTGTTCACCTTGGCCATACGATGATGATGGCGGATGATCTCGGACGCACCAACAACGGAGGACGGACGAACAGATTTTGTGAGATATACAAAAATAAATTCAAAAACGTTAATTTTTTTTCGATGCTAAATTTAAAATCGTTGGCTGGCGCAAGCTCAAAAATATGTTGAAATATCATTTGAGGGTCACTTTCGAAATTTTTAATTAAATTGAATCGTTTTTAGGTTTTATTATACCCATCGTAAAGTTAGCTATATATCTACCACAAATGTATCTGTAGTGTTGACATTCTCAATCTTGTACACTCACATTATTAGCTGCGCATAGTTCTTAAGCATGTTCTCTAAATGCAATACCCTGTAAAATAAATAAGTGTTAAGCATATGTATCAAGACAAAAAGCGACAACAATTGTTCACTTTCGCTGCGCCACATTATTTTGAGACGTTGCCAAGATCCGCAACTAAACTAACGGGAAGTTCTCTATACGATTCTTTTATATTTTATTCTTCTATTCCGTTTGTTAATTTCAGTTCCCCATAAAGCCTAATTATCGCCCCAAAATTAATTTCATTTATAATCATTTTGTATATTTGTTTTGTTGCCTCCGAAACGTCTGTGGTTGTTCTTGTTGCTGTTGTTGTTGTTTCTCGCTCAGCACTCTGTCTAAAAATATCCAACGAGGTGGTATGAATTACATTGAGCACCATGGCAAATATGCTTCAGAGAACGTATTCAAAAATGTTTTTGCTTTCGACGCATATTGACGAACAGCGAACAAATATGTTTGAATAATAAGCCAAATGGTGGGTGTATATAGAAGAAGCAGAGAGAGAGAGAGAGAGCAACTAACACATACCTATACATATAATGCACACCCTGACATATATACTATATAGATTAAACTGTGCGATATTTAAAAAAAAAATTTGGAAAACGTTTTCCAACTGTCGCCCAGCTTGACATTTGTATTTGAACTTGAATTCAAGTGAAATTAAGGTAAAGGTGAAATTTCCGTTTAAGTTTTAGAATATTCACCAATGTTGGATTGATTATAAGGATTATATTGTTATTAATTTAAGATCATCACTGTTCTTGACTCTTACTTGATATTGAATGCACTCATTGAGGTCTGGCTGCTCCTTGTAGTAGACTGGGGATCCGTTTTTGAACTGAACGTACTCCATTTTTAATAAATGTGTATTGTGTGTGTGTGTGGGTGGGTTTTGAGTTTAAACTCTATTATAGATCAAATTTGAAACGAGAAACGAAAATATTACTGAGGAACTCTTACGTAATGACGCAATATTGTCGCAAGCAATTACGAAAGTCACAATTAATGTTTATATTTTCTTCTTCTTTGCTTTGCTTGGTTTATTATTTTGTTATTTTTTCTTTTTTCTGAATTGGAAAACTTGCTTTTGTGGCACGTTTAAATCAACGCTTCTCTTCTTCTTGTTCACCACTTGCGGAGATCGCTTCACTAGGACTAGGAGGGATGTGTTGGTTTCTTCTAGACTTGATACTCGTTGTTTATTTTTCAATATTCCGAACGCAACTGATTTGAAAATTTTCAAATGCTGGCGAATTATTGCTATTTCGGCTGCGCGGAATTCCAATCCATCTATATAGCGGCTCTATATATGAGTTGTCCGATTCGTTGTGAGTGTGAGTCTGTCCATATAGCAGCAGACCAACACCAATACCAACCCATGCTGACGGTCAGAGGCCGTCCAAACCCACGCACACCAGCTCACCCAGTGCTCTCTCTCTCTGTCCGCTCTCGATTCGCGAGACATATAGCAAGATATCTGTTTGTATATAGGCTAAATGCTTTGTGCAAATAGACTACTCGTAGAGCGTAACACCCCCCAAAAAAATAAGACAACAACACTTACATATAAACTTGGACTTGGATGCTGTCGTGAGCGTTTTTCATCTTCATGCGCCCACGCGCCTAACCCACAGAGGACACCCCGTTCCCCCCGTGTATATATATATTCATATATAGTATACAATATATTGTCTGTTTGTTTGTCCTGCCTATTGTGAAAACAACACAATGTATATACATATATATCTGGTGTATATCTTTTAATTGCAGCTTTTGGAACATTTTTTTCCCAATACTTTCGAGAATCGGGCCCGAGGTTATTGTTCCGCTCGAATGCAGAAAAATAGATTCACAGATATTGCACTCAAAATATTTCGCACATACTCTGCAAACAGATTATCGATTGCCAATTGCCAACGAAGTAGCATTTGTCAGGCAAATATCTGTCAGTTTCAATTCTATATTTCTAATTTTGTAGATCTAACATTGACAGCGCGATGTCAAAACCAATTGACACTGGAATGGACGCTGGGACAGGTGTAATTAACCTTCAGGGGCGAGACACGAACCCACACACACGCCCAGTCCCCCCTCCCCCCATAGGCTATGCAGGGCGTCAAAGAACTCTTCAAGTTCGACGAGATCCAAGGAACTCATAATTTACTTTAAAATATGTTTTGTTTTTTCCCCCCCATAGGCGAAGGTTGTTTACTTTATTTTAGGCAGATAAACGAAGGAAAATTCGGTATACATTTTTGAGGTGGGTTTTGTTTAGAAGTTCCGATTGTAAAACCGATGACATATCATAGCGAGCTATAAAAGAAACATAGCAGAACCTTGATATATATTTTTGTGCTGCATTGACAAACAAAATGGTGACCTTGGCAAGTGGCAATTTTCTTTTCTTGATTCATTAGCAGCGTCATCGAGCGCAAGGTGGCAGGTGCGAGTGGCGAGGTGGCGAGGTGGAAACTGCGAAGTGGGCGGGGCACTTTCGTTGGCATTGCCTGAAGATCACAAGGCAGGCAGCAAGAGAGAGTACCCTCAGCAGGCAATGCACACAGCACACTCAGTACTAGTTGGCAAGTATATATATTATCTATATGTAAATTCATATATTATCTATGAGCTTATTATTCGTTTCTTTGCCTGCCCGCCTCACCTGGCTGCAGTAGCAATAATTCTCAACCATGTTTTCTTGGCGTATTTGCGTCGTCTTATGTTTTTGAGACGTAGGGCATTCTTCTTGTTTTTGATTTTGATTTCGATTCTGTTTCGTTTTTCGATTTTTTTGTTTATGTTTTTGTTTATTTTCCCTCCCCCAGAGCTTTTCCACCTGCACACACTGCGTCACAAGACTTTCCTGTGGAACGCCTCTTCTCGAGCAGCGCAGAGAGTACTACAGCCCTGGCTATATTTAGATTGTGTAAACAGCAGAGCCTTGACCACAGAATGTCTATGCTCTGATGTCAGCGGATGTGTGTATTTACAAAGCAAGATACTCCCCCACTGTATCTATTTCATGACAAAATCCATTGCCTACTTTAGGGCGGCGGCAGAAATTCGAAAAGTATTGCATACTTTCGAGCGCGGGAGAAAAAGGCAATGCGAGTAGAACTTAAATTCTAAGGTATTTTCATTTCAATTCTGCCTGCCACTCACCTGATTAATGATGAGCGCCTGCTCCTCGGCCACATCCTGCTGATGATCACGCGTTGGCTTTGGCGCAAAGACATCCGACGGAGCCACATAACCACCCGAAGCGTTCAACTGGGGAAACACAGTTTGCGGCAACGTGTCGACGGGCAATTGCAGAGCACGCTCAAAGTGACTGGGTCCAGGCAGAAATGGAGACGGACCACGATGCGGAAGCTGCGACAGGTCCGGACTGCCAGTTGGCAAAGTGGAACTGGGCCGCGAGCTAGCCTCCTGATTGACGCCCTGCGTGTAGGCGATTTTGTTGTCCCTGCAGGAGAAGTGTGAGTATCTCTCTCTCTCTCCCTCTGCAATTCTCACCTGTGCACCACAAGCCGTATCTCATTGCCTGCTCCACGGAACAGCTGCTGTGCATCGGCGTGACTCAAATCGCGTGCATCGTACTCGCCGATCTTGGCGATTATGTCGCCCCGCAGCAGCTCCCCGTACGACGGGCTGCCAACCTGCACCTGTGGACGAAGGTCGAGCAGACGAGAGATGTGAGAGATGTTTGCTAAACATGAGGCGGACCCATGCGGCCGACCTTGACACACACTAAGCAGGGACAGGCAGCATTATGAGCAGCCCATGCCCAATCCCATTGTTTACATGCGTCTGGTCTGGCTGCCGTTTGTCTTGTTGCGCCTCAATTAGTTTTACTGCGCAAATCTTTGGCAACGTTGCAACGTTCTCTTGGTATACGTGTTTGTGCGTTCCCATTTCGCTATTAATACCCTGCACTCGCAGCAGCAGGCAGGGTGGATAGGGTGGCTAGGGTGTGCTAGGTCAGCAGCTGATGGCAGCATGGTTGTTTGAGGGGATTGGGCATAAATCAATGCGACTTCAAGTTGAGTTCGAAGAGGCGACACACTTATTAGTTGCCATTTCTGTTTTGATTTGTTTTCCGACTAGAGGGGATTGGGGTGGGGGGAGGACAGAGGCCAAAGCGGTTTGACAAATTGCTGGCAAAGAGACAATGGACAGACAGAGTGAGTGCGCAGTGCAGCAGCTGAGCAGCATTTGTGATGAATGACCGCATGCAGCGTCACTGGCGACATTGGCCACAGAGCGACAAGCGATGGGCGACAACTGCAGCAAAAGAAGCAGCAGCGGCAGCGCCAGAGTCTGCTCTAGTTACATAACGCGTGCTATCCCCAATTACCCTGGTTATAATCAATGGCGTATCCAGATCGTTGCCACCGACCAAACGTATGCCCCACGGCGTGGCCTGACCATCGCGCTGGAGCAGCACAGCGAACTCGTGCAGCTTAGGGCTCATCTCTAGACACTTTTGGACACTTTCGATTCGACTCGACTCACTGACTAATTGCGCATATTAGACAGGATATCGGACACGATGTGTTCTGTAGTTTCACTTTGGCTTTCTTTGCGCCCTCTATGATCTTTATGATCTCTATGATCAACACTCGCGAATTCTATTGTTTATCTGCCCAGGTTCTCAGCCCGAGGCGCGGAGGTAGCGCGTGCAGCGCGATTTTAGCGTTTTATTCGATCGCAATGCTGCTCAAGTACTAATTTTAAAATACAATTTGTATTCCTTTTTGCAGCATCGGATCGGCAACGGCAACGGCAACAACAACAGCAATGGCAACGGCAACGGCAACGGCAACAGATCGTGGTATACCACGAATACTCTCTACGATGTATTGTACTGCGCCACATCGATGTGGTCAGCGGGCGAGAAACATGAACTCAATCCAAATGCCAATAATGCTCATTGTGCGCGCTGACCAAGTGCATAACACACTTGGCAACCCTGCTAGACTCGATTTTGGGAGTATAGAAGAGGCAATAAAATCCTCGAGCATGAAATTGCACGAGAAAATCGTATAGAATTCAAATTAAAGCGATTTTCTTAGTCAATACATGATGAACTCGAGGAGGAGTAGGAGGAGGAGAGCTCCAATTGACCCTGAATGTGAACGATGCCTGTCATCGTCTGGGAGTCGGAGAACCCAATACATATATCATTTTTTTGAGGCTCTGACGACGCGTCGGAGACGTCTCAGTTCGTGGGGCATGTGTTTTTCGAGCAGATTTTATGAGGTTTTTCCTTGCCTTTGGCAGCGAAGCGTTTTGAGAGATTGTAATTAAAATTATTTACTGGCACGCTTCAAATGCCAGCTGAGGCAACAACAGCAACAACAACAGCAGCAACAATAAAAATAATAACAGTCGCCCATTCTGCCCGTTTAAATAAACAAATCAAACAAATGTTTGCGGCATTAGTCAATGCGCGGCCAACGCGTCGTATGCGCAATGCGCTGAAGGCCTTGACTGGGACATTTTCCCTGCGGCAAACAGATGCCATGTATCGTACCTCCTTCTTCCACTATGGAATTTTTCGATTACAAAATTAGCAATAGCCACAGGGAATTGCCAAACGTCAGCGCGGAGATCGAAGTGAAAATTGTTTGCTTTTGTTTTTGGCAGTTTTCTTTTTACAACGGAAAAATCTTTTCGTTTCCCGTCGTTTTTCTCAATTTTCTATGGCGGAGCGGGGGCGAGCGTTCATCTTGTGTATACAATATACGAACTGGCATTTATTTTTGCAACATATTTATAGGATTTTCTTTATCGCATCTTAGAAATGTTTTTACTTGTTTACGTATTCAATTGCTTAGCATAATTTCGAGAAAGCTTCAGATTTGATTAAAATTCAGTTGAAATATTTGACAATCCGAAGGTTATTTCAAGAATTTTCATTTGGCGGACGTAAATCAGTCGCACAGCCGTCACATTTCTCATTATGTTCTCAAAGTGTGCAATCGAAAGTGCATCAAGATTATTTCCAAAAAAATATTAGCTCATCGCATTGGCAAGTGCAGCAAAGAACCGATTACGTCAATGCGTCAATAAATAATCCAATTGCGGTTTGTGTTTGAATATTTTGAAAGCCGCATATTATGCAGAAGTGTTTTCTTTTTAGCATTTAAAACTGCAGCAGTGGCCAATTAATTATATTTCATTCGGCAAATTTACGAGCCGCCAAATGCAAAATGTTATTGAACTGATTTCGGACACCGCAGCAGCAGAGGGAATTGGGGCCAAACCCGACAAAAAGAAGAATGACGATTGACAAGCCACACAGCCCGCATGTGGGGTGTTGGTTGTCTGACTTACCCCACTGTACAGCTCGTCAGCGAAGTGGACTCGCTTCTTGGTGCCGCTGCTGCTGCTGCGACGTCGCTGCGTCAGTCGAGATGACGTCGGCACGGTGGGCGTTGAGACCGTCATTGGGACGTCACAGACATAACCGGGCACCTTCCAAAAAGCCGGTCGAATATATGACGATCTGTTGGTCGTCATTTCTGACCAACGACTAGCGTAAACAATACGGAATACGCGGCACGAAAAGCATATAAACAATTCTGTTTGCGTTCTCTTTTCTTTTTCTACTGCGGCCGAGCAGACGTCGCTGCGTCTGCACACGTCAACGTGTGTGTGTAATATAAAAATGCCTCCAAGCAAAAGAATCGAGCACACAAAGAGAGAACTTACTAACAATTCAATTATGCCAAAGAGAATCCAATGCCAAGGGATTTTGAATGAACAACGCTGTAATCGCATTGCTCATTCATTAAAAATAATTATTTGAATTTCGCAATTTCGCGGCTCACTTCGAGTGAGTTTAAATTTGCGCGCAGCCAACTTCACGCGATTGGCCGGCGTTGCCACATCGGTCATTACATTAATTATTATCGTCTTGCATTTGCAGTTTTACATCTCTGCTTCTATTTTAAATGACAACAAAGCAATAATTTAATACTCATCGCAATAATACTCACTACTCTATGGATCCAGCAAGGGATCGGGATTAACATGTCAATTTTTAAAGCGCGGTATGTAAGAATTGTGGTTACAGATAAAGTAAACAAACCTCAATGAATCAAACATTGTTTTTGTTAATTGTTTGTGTACGCAGTGTAAAGGAATTCGAGGATATCTTTGCACAGGATGTGATCGACCTCAAGAAGCTACGCCAACAAGCTTTTAATGGTATAGTACAGTATATATATTTAAAAACAAATAACATTCACATCATGCTACAATCTAATCCACAGGTGTGCCAGATGTACTCAGTTTCCGTGCGCTAAGCTGGAAGATATTGTTGGGCTATCTAGGACTCGAACGGAGGAATTGGTCGACAACTTTGGCGGAGAAACGTGCGCTGTATAAGCAATTCATTGTGGAGCTTGTGCTTCCGCCTGGGCATAAACAGAACGGTGAAGGTGACGGCAACGGCGATGTCGAATCAAGGGGCGTTGGCTTGCAAGATCACCCGCTTAGCGAGGGGCCGGAAAGTGCTTGGAACACGTTTTTCAATGATAATGAATTTCTATTGCAAATCGACAAAGATGTAAGGAGACTCTGTCCGGATATTTCCTTCTTCCAGCAACCCACAGATTATCCCTGTGAGATTGTTGTGCACAGCAAGGGGGAGCAGGGCAGAAGGCTGCACGAGCGAGTCGTGCCGTCAGTACTCAGCTCAGCGAATGTAGAACGCAAGGGTCTGGGAATGACCAAGGTAAGCCGCTTATCATATGCTAATTATAGAATTAAGTGTTCAACAAATCATTCCATTATGCATACATACTATATAAAATTTGGCCAGCAAGTAAGTCTCCGTGTTAAATTCTGAAACCATATCTAAGTAAGTCAATTTCACAGATCAACCTGATCACAAAACGATCTGCAGAGAACTATGCCGCAATGGAGGAAGGCCAGGAAGCACATTGGGAAGTCGTACAGCGAATTCTTTTTATCTATGCTAAACTAAATCCTGGCCAAGGATACGTACAGGGAATGAATGAGATTGTTGGTCCCATTTACTACGTTATGGCTTCAGATCCCGATTTCTCGAATCGTGCGTACGCTGAGGCTGATTGCTTCTTCTGCTTTACGGCTCTGATGAGTGAAATACGTGATTTCTTCATAAAGACGCTGGACGATGCAGAAGGTGGTATCAAGTGCATGATGACCAGGTTATCAAACATGTTAAAGTCGAAAGATGTCAGAATATACGACCATTTGAAGAGTCAGGAACTGCATCCACAGTACTACAGCTTCAGGTGGATCAACCTACTGCTCTCTCAGGAATTTCCACTGCCCGACGTTCTGCGAATATGGGATTCAGTTTTCTCAGACGAGCACCGTTTCAACTTCCTTATAAAAATCTGTTGTTCCATGATATTGTAAGTAAACGTTTAGCTACAATCAATAGGTATTAACTGACAATGTAATACTATTTAGAATTCAAAGGGAGTCCATATTGGAGAACGACTTTGCCTCGAATGTGAAACTGCTTCAAAACTATCCACCAATTGATATTAACGTTGTACTAACCCATGCAAACTCCCTGGCGTAGCAGTTTCAGTTACCGAATTTTTGCCCCAACTTGCACGTATCTTTAGGATAATTTGCCCCGAGAGTACCATAGTCTGATAAGCAATCCCAGAAGCAATCAATGACTAAGCTAAAGCCAAACCATGAAAACCAACGCACGTTAAGGGAACTCAATAACCTTTTCTGTATTTATACATTTGCTTTTGATAAAACTTTCAATTTTTCGATGTTTTACGTCAATAAACTAAGGAATTTAAAACCCCTTCTGAATCCAAATAAATAAAAGCCACAATTTCTATGCTAATAGACTTTAAAGCACCTCCCTAAATGCTGGCATCGTTTGAGCAACTTCAAAGTAAAAAAAAGAACTTAACAGAGCCAGCACTTTACTTGCTCTTCGGCGCAGTGTCCTTGCAAATGGTTTGCGCAATAAATTCAATCAATGTACGAGTCGGACGACCAGCCATGCCACGACGCAGATATTCGAATTCTTCACCAGCCGTAACCATCACATTCGTTGCATCCTGCATATGGAAAGGTGAGTATTACACAGTTTTCACTACATCTATCAAAATAACTTACAATATGCATCCATTGTCCGCATGGAACGAACTCACGGAGGAAAGCAGCGGCCTTGCAGGGACGGCCTCCACGGCCAATGCCGTAGTTCTGGACATCACTGCGTCCTCCGGCACGCACGGCCTTGCTGTAGTAGTTCCACAGAGGAAAGCGCCATACGCGATCCCCGGTGTGCATGCTGGCGTGCTTGATCTGCTGCCACAGGATTTCAGAGTTGGTGAACACACCACAGGCAGCCTCGTCCAAGGCTTGACGCATGTAGCCCGAGCAGGTGCCAATGTCGATAATGCACTTGGGACAGAAGTTCTGTCCGTACAACAGTGCATCGGCCAGCACAAGGACATCCTCGTGATCTGTGCATTGAACCTCGATAGTCTTGCCATTCATTGACTTGACCATATCACCTGCGCGGAATGAGTTGCAGCCCAAGACATTCTCGCAGAGTGGGATGAGACCCCGAATGTTGACCTAAATAATAAATCAGAATCTACTCAACTAAGATCGTCTGGCTTACTCACTGGCAATCGGAGCCCAGCAACGGCACGACAGGTGGCCACCACAACGGCAGCTCCGGTCATGTCGCCTCGCATATGGAACAGCTCCTCCTTCTTCTTCAAGCACAAGCCACCAGCATCAAATGTTATGCCCTGTCCGACGAGTACGATGGGACGCTCTTCGGCGCAGGTGCCATAATAACTCAGCTCCAGGAAAATGGGGGGCTCACAAGAAGCCTTGCCCACAGCCAGGAACGCGTGCATAGACTGGCTCTCAGCCCAGCCCTCGACCTTGACCTCCACGTTGACTCCAGACTTACAGAGTACTTCGACAACATTCTGTGCAAATGCAGTCGGAGTGAGCAGATTGGAGGGCATCTCCTGCAGCTGTCTGGTTAGATTCTGTGCGGCTGCTTTCTGTAGACCGATCCTCCAGCCCTCGATATCACAGATTTCATCCTTGGTAGCATAAAGATCAATGGACGGAACAGCTACCCTTTGTTTGGGATCACGTAATTCCTGGTAGATCCAAATACCTAAAGCAGCACCTTCCGCAGCGGACTCTGCGTGGCCACAGTTCTCCACTTCTATTCGATCAGTGTCCAGCTCGGCCAGAATTCGACAAGCGTCGGCAACCGAGCGGCGGATGGCTTCCTTCTGTTCATCGATCACCTCATAAGGATTGTAGCCCAGACACTCCTTGCCCAGCCCTATTATGGCAACGGCCGAGTAATAAGGCACACGTTCCGGCTCTATTGCGAACAGCAATCGCGTCTCGCCTCTCTTGGGCATGGGCCCGGACATGCGCAGCACCTCTAGCAGGCGTCCGTGCGTTTTCTGTACATTATAACGCCAGCCGGCTTGGGTGAGGATGCCCGCATCGTTCTTATCCTCCTCGTCGGCATAGACGCCGATAATCAAGCCGCGGGAGGGAGGATCGGCGCATATTTCCATCTGTTGAATTTGAAGCATCTGGTTGATCATCTGGGAGTATTTCCGTTTGATCAGCGGCCTTCGATGCTTCAGTACACGACATGCTAGACGTCCCGTTACTCGAAACATTTTTTTATTTTTTTTTTTATGAAATTGCACTTAAACTTTATTACGAAATAAAAAACTAGTTTACAAATGTAGCAATACTTTTTGACTTTTTTCCGGAATACTTGAAACTGTTGCGTGTTCTATCGCCAAACTAAGGAATTGATACTGAATGATACTGGGACAACAGATTTAACTCTCCACAGTCGTTAGACTGAATTTGTTTTCAACCATAACTAGATTAGGAAAATTTCAATACGAAAATGTTATATTTTAAGTATATACATATGTACTCTGATATCGCTAAGATAAAAACGAATAAAGCATTACTTTTGTACCCTATAAACAAATGCGTTTAAAATAGTCGCCTGGATGAGCACATGGTATATATAACAGAGAGTGGTTGTCTACATGCGGATCCTCCTCTAAACTTCGTCAAGTCGAGCAAATTGTGCCCCAAACTGCAGAAAGTACCAGGCGAACATAAATAAGCAGAAGGTTGCTGCAGTAGTTGCGAGCACGTGGCAAATGTAAATTTAAGAAGATCCACGTGGTAGCTGCGATCAAAACAATAACAAACCCACGTGTAGGTTCTAGAAAATCCCTCACCACGTGCTCACCAAGTAAAACAGCTACCTTCTGCTGATTTCTGGGTGCCTGGTGGTATCTTGGGTGAGCACATGGTAAAAGACCACCAGAGCGTGGAACTCCACGTGCGCATCCACCTCCAAGCCTCGCCCAAGTCGAGCAAATTGTTCCTCAAATCTCAGAAAGTACCAGGCGAACATAAATCAGCAGAAGGTTGCTGCACTAGTTGCGAGCACGTGGTAAATGTAAATTTAAGAGGATCCACGTGGTCTTTGCGATCAATTGTGATTGGCGAAACCCAAACCAATCAGAACGTCGAAGCTCTCATTGGAAGTTGAGATCAAAACAATAACAAACCCACGTGGAGGTACTTTAAAGCACCACGTGGAGCAGCTACTTGCTGCTGATTTCTGGTGGCCTGGTACTTTTTGCTGTCAGACCATGAAATTGAACGATGCAACACCCTATTTCCCCCAAAATAAGAACACACATGGTTCGGTTTGAGTATTTTTTGGCCGTGTTGGAAGTTTCCTTCACGTTACAATATTATTTATTGCTTATTTCATAATAAAATATAGGTAATTTATGTTTAATTCTAATAGTTTATAACAATCTCTTGTATAATACTAGCATACTTAAATTAAATATGTTCTCTTTGTTAGCTTTAAGCCTTAAACAATAAACCTTACATTTTTAAAGTATTTTATAATATATTTTATAATAATTAATAATATAATACTTGGATCCTTAAATATATTTGTATATGTTTTCATTGTTAGCTTTAAGTCTTAATAAATAAACTTTCGATTTTAAGCGTACTTTATAATATAATAATTTATAATATAATATTGATATCCTAAAATATGTTTTCATTTTTTGTTTTAAGCCTTAAACAATAAACTTTACATTTTTAAAGTATATTTATGGATTTTTAATTTGGGATGCAGTGCTTCTCTTTCAGCTCTCCACCAACGTCAAAGCCTACAGTTGTTTCTTTGCCGTGTTGGAAGTTTTCTTTACGTTACAGTATTATTTATTGCTTATTTTATAATATATCGGTAATTTATGCTTAACGCTAATAGTTTATAACAATATCTTGTACAATACTAGCATTCTTAAATGTAATATGTTTTGTTTGTTAGCTTTTTAAGCCTTAAACAATAAACGTGACATTTTTAAAGAATTTAAGATACAATATAATACTTATCCATAAATATATATGTATATATGTTTACATTGTTAGCTTTAAGCCTTAATACATAAAAGTTACATTTTAAAAGAACTTTATAATATATAATATAATTTATAATATAATATTGGTATCCTTAAATGAAATGTTTTCATTGTTAGTTTTAAGCCTTAAACAATAAAATTTACATTTTTAAAGTATATTTATGGGTTTTAAATGAATCTTGGGATGCAGTGCTCCTCTTTCAGCTCTCCACCTACGTTGACGCCTACAGATGCTTCCCTGCGTATCGGTATCCATTTGTAGATGCCTGGTGCTTAATTACGCCGCCTCTTGTAGCTCCAGACAAATCGTTTGAACCTGCTGAATACCTAGCCCCGCAGAAGTTATTGCCCAGTTCCCCATGTCAGCTCTGCTCAGCGAACCGTATACAAATCAAAATATTCTATAGGATTTTTCAAATTTTATATGGTGTATTAAAATCCCAAAGATCAAATATACGCGCGGATACTTCACTGATAATTTTCAAGACTTCCAAATGATTGACGCCTAAAACACAACTCGAACCAAATACGAAGAACTCTCCATGCGTTCACTATAGACAGTCACACTATGTACATCTACTCGACTCATCTGAACTAGTTTACTTTCCCATCTTCGGTGCAGTATCCTTGCAAATGGTTTGGGCGACGAACTCGATCAGAGTCCTAGTTGGTCGACCAGCCATGCCACGGCGCAGGTACTCAAAGTCGATGCCATTGGTAATCATCACACTGGTGGCATCCTAACAGGAGAAAGAAATAATATTAGCATAGATTCCCTGGGCAATGGAAGAGGCTACTTACAATGTGCATCCATTGTCCGCATGGGACGAACTCGCGGAGGAAAGCAGCGGCCTTGCAGGGACGGCCTCCACGGCCAATGCCGTAGTTCTGGACATCACTGCGTCCTCCGGCACGCACAGCCTTGCTGTAGTAGTTCCACAGAGGGAAGCGCCATACGCGATCCCCGGTGTGCATGCTGGCGTGCTTGATCTGCTGCCACAGGATTTCAGAGTTGGTGAACACACCACAGGCAGCCTCGTCCAAGGCTTGACGCATGTAGCCCGAGCAGGTGCCAATGTCGATAATGCACTTGGGACAGAAGTTCTGTCCGTACAACAGTGCATCGGCCAGCACAAGGACATCCTCGTGATCTGTGCATTGAACCTCGATAGTCTTGCCATTCATTGACTTAACCATGTCGCCTGGACGGAAGGAATTGCAGCCCACGACATTCTCACATAGTGGAATGAGGCCGCGAATGTTGACCGGCAATCGCAGACCTGCAACGGCACGACAGGTGGCTACCACAACGGCCGCTCCGGTCATGTCGCCTCTCATGTGGTACAGCTCCTCACGCTTCTTCAAGCACAAGCCACCAGCATCATAGGTAATGCCCTGTCCGACGAGTACAATGGGACGTTCCTCAGCGCAGGTGCCATAGTAGCTCAGCTCCAGGAAAATGGGTGGCTCACAAGAAGCCTTGCCTACAGCCAGGAACGCGTGCATAGACTGACTCTCAGCCCAGCCCTCGACCTTGACCTCCACGTTGACTCCCGACTTACAAAGTACTTCGACTACATTCTGTGCAAATGCAGTCGGAGTGAGCAGATTGGAGGGCATCTCCTGCAGCTGTCTGGTTAGATTCTGTGCGGCTGCTTTCTGTAGACCGATTCTCCAGCCCTCGATATCACAGATTTCATCCTTGGTCGCATACAGATCAATGGACGGGACCGCAATACGCGTTTTGGGGTCGCGCATTTCCTGGTAGGCCCAAATGCCAAGAGCGGCTCCCTCGGCTGCAGACTCGGCGTGACCACAGTTCTCTACCTCGATACGATCCGTGTCTAGCTCGGCCAAGATCTGACAAGCTTTGGCCACGGACCGACGGATGGCTTCCTTCTGTTCATCGATCACCTCGTAGGGATTGTAGCCCAGACACTCCTTACCCAATCCCACCACAGCCACGACTGAGTAGTATGGAATGCGTTCCGGCTCGATGGCAAACAGGAGACGAGCCTCACCGCGCCTGGGCATGGGTCCTGACATACGCAGCACCTCAATGAGCCGTCCATTGGTCTTCTGTATATTGTAGCGCCAACCAGAATTGGTCAGGATACCAGCATCGTTCTTATCCTCCTCATCGGCATAGACGCCGATGATCAGACCTCGGGAGGGCTGGTCTGCACAAATATCCATCTGCTGCAGCATGAGCATCTGGTTGATGGCCTGCGAGGCATATTGGCGATATAGATGCTGCCGATGCCTGCTGGTCACACGGAAGAGAGCACGTCGAGTTATACCGAACATGGTTTAAGTCGAGACGAATTGATGACGTTCAATTCTAGAACTGTTATCAAAAAATGATAACACTAAATTTTTACAGAGAATTTTTATTTTTGTATTTTAAGAAACGTTTTAAATTTTTTTTTTTTTTCGTTCACCACAAATTACATTGGTATTTTTTATTTACTTTTAACTTTCTATGGGAAGTTAACTTTACCTTACACATTTAGGAACTGATGAACTTTAAGACGACGCCACATCCCACGTGCTAAATTCTGGGGAAAAGGCCTACTACACTCAAATAATTTTCATAGAAATTCAAAATGAACTAAATGAAATCTTCACTAAGTGTTTACTAGGCATTTGCTTTATTATTATCGTAGCTCGTTAAGTACAGAGTAAGGTACAATGCTTTAAAAACTCTTTAATACTGAATTGAATCGAAACTAGACACGGATAATTAGTTGGGCGTATATACATGGTATAATCTCTTTATGTATGTATATCTACTATATTTTCGCTATATCTTATGCAACATGTATAAAACAACAACAGCTTAGATCGAATTATATCTGTAGGCCTTTAACAAGCTTCTTGTACTTCAAAGTTTGCGTTGTATATCTTAAAAAATATCGAACGTGGGTTGGTTTGGGATATGTTTCTGTTAGTCACGATGTCACATCGTTTTCTTAATCTTGTAGGTGGGGCGTGTTGTCAAGACGAGCTTCAAGTTGTTAATTGGAAGATATACATATGGCAAAGTGGAGTGGATATAAAGATTTCAAATATATATATATATAGGATCTAACAATTCTAGAAGAGTTCGAACTAACTGGGAGAGTAAATAGACTATGAAAACGCGACAAATTCTATGAACTTTTAGAATAGGCACGGTTTTTGAGCAAAATATATATATTCTATATAGAGTTTGTATTGAAATCGAAAGCGTTGCTAATGCTTTGCGATAAGTTTGGCACTTGGTTCGACCCTGGAATACAAAGCTGAGGCTGAGGACATAACTATGTATTGAATACAAGTGCATGTATATTCATTGCATTTGAGATGTTGTTCGGGACAAACATAAATCACGACTTGAAGATACACTGTGGCACCCAAAACAGTCAATTGTTTTTTATATGTATATAGCATGGGTTCTTGATATGTTGTTCGGCTATAATAAATAATTATTTAGCATTATTGACAGGGTATCAAGCAGTCGAATTAGACTGGCGGACAATAGAACTACAGGGTATTAGAGAACTCACATACACATCTGCCAAGCTTAGAGTGGCAATCACAAAATCGTTGTCTCCGTGACCGGCAATCCCTCGGCGTTTACAGATCGCTCGCTTGCAATCCGGACGCGCGTATCGATGCTCTCAATGCTATTGGTCTTGCTCAGGTCTATGGGCGGAATATCTTCGTCGTAGTCGGAAGCCAACTCCTCCTCGGCCAGGTAACTGCACTTCAGTGCCGTCTGCTGTCTGCGCTGCGGCTCAGCGTCGTCCAGATCCAACGCATGCGGAGCTGCATGAAAATAATGCGTTTTCGTGCGAGAGCCATGATGACCCGCCACATAAATGATGCCATCATCCGTGTCCTCATCGTCGATGTGCCGCACACAGTAGCTGCCATAGTTGCTGTAGCCACCCTCGCACTGATAGGGATTCGACTTGACGTGCACATTGCGACAGCTGCCGCCGCAATTGTGATGACTCTCGGCGTGTCCGCCATCGGCTCCGTAGCAGTGTCCTCTGTGCATATGGTTCGTCTGACTAGCGGAATGTCCATGCACTTGTTGACCCACACCAGCTGTTCCGCTGCCGGAGTGGGCCACCGACTGCTATATGTGCGAGTGAGAACGCGCTATGGACAGCGAGTAGGGACTGGTGTCCTTGTGCAGCCGCATCGTGTCGTAGATGGGAAACTCGCAGCACAGAATGAACTTAAGTGCGCCGGGCACCTCCTCGTAGACATTCGGTGGCACAGGAATTAGCGGCGACGTCGATGCCTTGTACTTGCGGTACTCCACTTGGCTGGACGGCAGAGGAAATGATAAATACTTTAGTTAATTTCCTCTTGTTGCTTGCATTTCATTTTCAACTCACTTTTTGTACTTCTCATCGGCGCTGCGTTCCCTAAGTGGAATCCCCGACAGAAAGAGTATGATTAAGGTGGTGAATATGGGCGAAGCAATGGCTATCCACTCCAGGCCACTGATCACGTTCAGCGATATGACAAAGATGCCCCACCAGACGATAACCTCTCCGAAGTAGTTGGGATGTCGCGACAGGCTCCACAGGCCTAGGAATAAACATGGTTAATCAGGGCAATTATCAAGAAATCTTCCACTTACCGTCATTACAAAACTTGCCCTGATTTACTGGATCCTGGCGAAAGGAGAACTTCTGCAAATCCGCATAGGTCTCAGCGAGCAGGCCGACAATAAACATGCCTGTGCCCGTGGAGTCCAGTGTGGTCATTCCCTTGATTGCCTGTGGCTGCGAGTGACGCGAGTTGATGATGATGACTGGCAGCGAGACGACATACACCCAAACGGCCTGCAATGAGACGGGAACATTGAAATCGGACGGGGGGGAAATGCGGATACAGCGACAAGCCACATGGCAGCCAGGACACGCCTCCGTTCACCAAACAACAAATCAACCGCTTAGCAAGCGACAGCTACAAAGCAGGCTTAATTGTTGTTTGGGTGCTCGCCCGGCACACACCCAACCTCATGTCACACATGTCGCTGGCGCCGGCGACAAGTTGTGAATTATTCAAAACACCTTGGCAAATGTCATAAATTGGCAGGCTCATTGATTATGCACCAGCGCCAGCACAGTGGGCCGTAAACCGCAAATTGGCGCTCATAAATAATGCCCCGACCCCCACCTGACTCACCTGAAAGGACCAGAAGACTCCATAGCGTATGATGTTGCTGCGCGTATCCTCGAATTGTTTGTCCCGTCCCAGCTTGATGATGCGATACAGCAGGTACCCCGTCAGCCGCACTCCCCACAGGCACACGAAGATGGTTACCATCAGCTGGCGGCTCTCGTAGGCCTTTCGAGGAAAAAGGAAAAGTAGAAAACTGTAGTTTAAAGAGTACACTGGAAAATGTGTTTAAATTGCATGGTATTAAATTGACTGAGCACTTTAGTAATAAACGTCCCTGAGGCACTTATTGACCTAGTAGTTTTTTCGGCGCGACATACACTTCAGGTGCAATTCCCCTTGGCACGGACAGAGCACGCCGTTTTATTTATTTAATACGCTGCGATTGGCAGTTCAAGGGAGAAAGAAAGTCGGAGCCAGATGGATAGAGAGAGAGAGAGAGAGAGAGTGCACATTAAATTTGCAGAACTTTTTGAAGTTGAATCAAAGAAATGTAATTTACTAAGACATGAAGAAATACCCGACATGTTGGAAATACAATAAATATAGATGAGTGTGTAGTTAAGAGGTTAACATAATATCATCTTGCATAAGACAGAAAACTACTTAGAGTTCTCCCAACTGAACTTTAACGTTGAGGTTGACTTCAATCTCAACTAATTACTGGTCCAAACAGTGCACTTCTATGTGTGCTCCCGTCTTCTACAACATGCGAACAGAGTCGTGAACAAGCTGGCAGACAGAATGACAAACAACTGGCGAAGGGCCATGGCCGTTGCTGCCGCTGCCAGACAAGGTCATGTAGCGCAAAACAACGACGGCAAAGGCAACGGCAACGACAACAAAGTGTGGGCCTGTTGGGCGCAGCCTTTTGTTGTTACTGCAGATTCTCCCGGTTTCCTCACACCCTGCTGCCTCTCCAGCTCGCAGTCACTCGCCTAAATGCCGTGTGTGCATGCGTGTGTGAAATTCACTTTTCAATGTCAGTAACTAAAACCGACAAATGCCCACACTCTGCCTCCATTCTGCCATCCTCCATCCCTCCCATCTACTCTGCAGCCCACCCACTCTACCCTTCAGGTTACCTTTTTTTATGTGCCTCGTCTTAATAGTCGCACCGTTTAATTTATGGCACACTTGGAGGCATAAAACATTCAGCTCCGCCACCACAATTCACTCACCTTGGAGGGACGATCAATTTGGCCCAGGAAAAAGGTTAGCAGCGCGACAATGATGAAATTGAATCCGCCAGCAAAGTCCGACAATTTGTCCAGATGCAGTAGGGCGTTCATGGCGAAGAACACCAACTGCAGGCTGATTATTACGATGGCACTAATGGCGAAATGATCCAGACCCAAAATATTAATGGCCATGGTAGCTGAAGCAACAATCCGTATCCCAATTGCTTATCGAGAGTGTTTTTTAGCTGCTACAGAAGCGCAAATCGGTTGACTGCAACATCTTTCCGGCTTTCTCCTTTGCGCATATCCACTTCCTGTTTACATGTTGTGCTCTAGACTCATGGCTCAGCTCGGCAGGAGGTCTCCATTTGCCGGTTGATTGCTTTTCTCTGTATTTCCGTGCCGTCTCTGCGAAATGCAATAAAAGTAATGCAATTTATTGATTGATTGTTGAGATTTGATATGGGTTTTTATGCTGCTGATGCTGCTGCAGTGCAGGCAATTTGTTGCCGCAAGACATTGACATGGGGGGCGTCGGGCGTCGAGCTGTTCGCAGCTGCACGTCCTTGCCCAGAGATAGTTTTCCAACTTCTGGCATGCTGAAATGACACCTTCAGATAGTATACGTTGTGTTCGCGCTGCGTTGACACCTCCTCGATGGGGGCATATCTACAATACTTGCGAAATGCTGATGAAATCGAGTAGAAAACTTCTCCTGATATTGCTAACTTTAAAGTGACTTGAGTTGGATTTAATAAAGCGGAAAACACAGACTTTAAACAGGCCTATTAAACCACAATTGGGCCAATCTGCTGGAAGGAACATTAACGTTTCGAGGCGTTTAAACGAATGCCAAAAATAATAAAATGCCTGTCACACAATTCGAGCCTCATAAATTATAAATAATGATGTGGCATTGCTGTCGCTCGGTTGCACACAGGTTCGATACGGCCACAACAGATACAGACAGAGAACAGATATAGACAGGAAGGTGGTAGATATGGATGGGCTGGCATTTCCTTGAACCGGTAAGGCTTGTCATGTTCTCAGATACAAGTCTCGTATCTCTCGTATACAGACACAATCAATTTATTCATTTCGCCGACTGCAGAATTGACTCTGCGGACGCCCACTTAATGCTCTCCATGAATACCCTGCAATGACGTTTATTTAGTCAATTGAGTTCCTCGCAACCTGGTGATATTTATAGGCATCGCGTGCTGTTTGTATAGGCGAGTATAGGATGCAGTGGGGGGGCGCTAGCGATGTGCCGCAGGACCGCAGCGAAACTTGTGGCACATGCTATAAATGGCAAGTGGAGCAAGTGTAAATAATGTAACTGAAACTTTGATAAAGTCCAGGAAAGGCAACTGCAGCAGATAAATAAATTGAAAAGCGAGCAAAGCTTAGCGATAGAAAATAACACCCACACTAAAAAGAGCAATAAGGGATACAGTTCTCCCCAATTCCCTCTCTCTCCCTCTCTTGGTGCCATGCACAAGTGAAAGTAAGTTGGACACGCGCTAAGTTTTCTTACATATTTTCTGTTGAAGGTCCTCGCACACAGACACCCACACACGTGCGAAGGACTCGCGCGTCAAAACGGCTCTAAGGCTCATAAGCATCAAATTGCAAATAGACTTTTATTTCAGGTATATTTCGCGAAGTCATGTACCACACACACAGCTGAGCTCGTTACTCACAGCAAATTTGTTTTTTATTCGACGCTATTTTGTTGAATGGCGGATGTAGCACGAGGCAAAAAGAAACGTACGAATTTTGGATAAATAAACTGAAACTCTATTGAAGCGTGCCTAGAACTGACGCCACACGCTTCTCCGGGTAAACTGAAGGAGTAAATACAAAATAGCCTGGCCAAGCCAAGTTTACTAAGGTGGTGTCATGCGCACTTTCTCTCTATTAAGGCAATGTGACGTCACACAATTATATATTTAACTTAACTTGAGTTCGGCTTTAACTTTGCTTACCATTGAAAAATATTGGATTTCGTATTTAAAACTGTTTAAATGCACTTATACACTTTTTAATAAAGACTTGTGTAGGTGGAATCCAAAATCTATCGATTGGACAAACCTATCGACTGCCATTTTGCCGTAGGGCTGCCAAATGGGAATTAAGATGCGCAAAGATTTAAAATTAAAGTTAAATTAAATTTGACGTTTTCGGAGATACTGCTGTAACTGCCACATTTCCCAATGTTTTCGCCATTGTCTTCCGATTAATCTTTGAAAAAAGTCAGATTTGACGAGAAAAAAGCTTAGGTGACAACACTATTGCCTGTATTTTTAATAAGCCGCGTGAAGTTGGCAGCGGCGTGTTGTAAATGCAAGAAGAAGAGTAAATAAAAATTAAAAAAAAAATAAGACAAAACATTGTTGTGGGCTGGCTCCTGCATCGGAGTTGCAGTCGTTGCGTAATTTCGCGCTCTTTCGAGTGCAAGCGGTCAGAATTCTTTTAGAATGGCGTTGGCATTGCGCGTGGCATGTTTTGCCCATGGCAAACGTTGGCCCCAGGAAAGCCGTCGGCTGATGGCGCAACTGTCTGCCCTCAGCTGTTCCAAGGTAACGGGCAGGTAAAATATAACGAACAACAACTTGGCCAATCGGCAACTAATCGACCGGCATTAAAATGTAATTTATCACAGAGATATCGTGCAGAAGGGTTATTACGGCACACAACCAGAACAGAGAAAGTCAACACCTCCGCAAATCAAGCGCAATGTAGCCGCAGAAATAACCAGCGTTGGTAAAGTTATTTATGAAGCTGGATGGGATGCGAAGAAACCGCCGACTGAGCCCCCACAGAAGGAGCACCAGCAGAATGAAGTAATTGGAAACATAAAGACTTCTGAGAAACCGCACGATAACTTGCCAACATCAAGCGATCAGAACAAGGAGTTGGACTCGCAGAAATCCAAACGCGACCAAATGCGGGACAATATGCAGGATTATATCTTTACGCGTTATTTCAACTATGTAAAAAACTATGACAAGGTGTTGGAGAAGAACTTTCCGAAGGCTATGGAGCTCTATCGGGTATTCTTCGATGGTGTCAAGGAATTTTTCAGTGATATGAAGCGGTTCCTAAAGATTGCGCGTATCGCGAACGACTCGCCACAAGGCATACGTGCCCTGAATCGACAGGAGCTGGAACTCTACATGCAAATGCCTCGTGACATGATGAAAGTGGCCCCGGCACTGCTTGGCTGCTCTTTGCCCATGGTAGGGTATGCTTTCTTTCCGCTAGTGTAAGTTGAAAGAGGCTTTAAAAGTCAAAAACACGTTCGAAGTAACTGTTCGTTATCCTCTGTAGCTTTTGGTATCCTCGGGTTTTTCTCACCTCGCACTTTTGGACCCCAGCTCAGCGCATTGATTTTCAGGATTACTACATAAAGCGTAGACTCCAAAGCAACAAGTCAGTTCTGCGCTGTCTGCAGGCAAAGCTCAAATCCCTAGCGGGCCACCACAAGCATGCAGAATTCAGGATCATCTTGGGTCAACTGGGTAGTGGCACACACCCCTCAGCAGATGATCTAATTGCCGTGAAAGACATATTTGCCGAGGGACCCTATTCACTGTTGGGCATGTCTCGAAAACACGTCGTATGCACCATCGTCCAACGAATCAATTCAACCTAATCTTTACACTACAACCTTTTTTCTTGCAGAAAAGTCTTCTCAACATGCACGGCCTTCCAAATAGCCTTTTCAAGCGGCATCGTCTGCACGAGCACGCATTTCTGGTGCACTATATGGACACGTGCATCACGCGTGAAGGCGGGGTGCATAATTTAAGCTTTGAGGCACTGCGCAAGTCATGCTATCTACGCGGACTTAATCCTAAAAATATGAGCAAAGAAGACATGATCGAATGGCTACGCAAATGGGTAAAGGTCTCCACGTCAATACAAGGCGAGCATATCACTCTATTTCTGCATCTACCTATTCTGCTGGGCTACAACCATCCCAACAACTGGAGGACCATCTACTGCAAGCCACCAGCAATCTAATCATCTTGGTGCTAGTTGTACTATATAAAATTCTAGTTTACGTTTACAGTAAACGTGTTTTGTTTTTGAAAAGCAAATAAAACATTAAATGCCAAAGATCTGATGTTTACGTTCATTCTGCCAGGTTAAACAAAGAGGGATTCATGTGTTTTTCCTAAAAATAACACTTCTTTTATTTGCTCCTTTGTGTTGGATGTTCATCAAGCAGTTACTTTCGTTATTTGTTTATATTCTTTACTTCTTGGCCACCTTCTTGCCACCCTTGGCCTTCTCGGCACGCAGACGCTCACGACGATCCTTCTTCAGGATACGTGGGGTACCATCGGACTTGGTGCGCTTCTTCAGTGTGTTGAAGGCGATGGTCAGCAGCTTGTTGCGCTGACGCTTGGCGAAACGCAGCTTGAAGCGGTCGAAGTCGGTCAGTTGCGAGCGCTGCAAGGAGAGAATAATGATTGCATTTAGTTGATATGTATAAAGAAAATTTCCTAGTTATTTTTTTTTTTTAGTTTCAGTTAAAAATAAAGCTAGCTTCATGTATGTATCAGCCGGCAATTCCTATCAAGAACTTTCAATTATCATCATGTGCAGCACAAGAAAACGACTACTGCCATTTTAAACAAATTGTATCTTTTGATTTTACATACCTTGCAAATGTTTTGTGCCTTGACGGACCATGGGCTGACCTTCCATTGTGCCTTCAGGTCACTGTCCACCCAGGCCTTGCGCACAATGCGTGTGGGCGCGGTGTAGGGGAACTTGATGCGGTATTTGGTCAGATGCAGATTGTTTAATCTGTATTCCTGACGGGGAACACCGGTCAGAGGTCCATCAACCAACACCTGTAATTGATAAACAATTATGTTAGTTTTGTTTCCTTAAAATTGGACAAGATTAAACAGCAACAGTTGTGTGTTTCGCCAGTGTGGAGGAATATTGCTTTCAGTTAAGTTAAATTAGCTTCATTTATGTGTCAGTTGGCACTTCCTATCAAGAAGACAATTATCATCATGTGCAATAGATTCCAGGCGCGTACACACATTTGTTGCTGATTCCTTCGCATTTTTGGTACACTTACTCTGTTTTGGTCAATGACATCGACAATAGCCACCAGGCGACCCTTCAAGGGACCTGCAGAGGCCTTGGCAATGCGACCAGTTTGAACGAATCTCTCGAAAGGCTGCAATTAGATGAATACAAGACTTATGTAAAAATAAGTTGACTTGGACACAATGTGCATGGACAGCGCGTTGGTAGCCGACTGCGCTGCTTAAGGCACCACGTGAAATAATTTCAATGTATTTTAAGTAGACACCAAAACAATTGTTTTATTATTTTCTCGATGCGGTAACTCAACACGCTGTTCCCTTTAAATTGATGCATTATTTAATTCAGCACGCACACTTTAAACCTTTTAATTTTCACATTTTTCCTCCAAATGTGAAAAATACTTTGTGATCTCTTACCATGACGCTAACCGGAAAGAAAGAGAAGGAACGAAAAAATTTTGACAGCTCTGCGTCAACATGGCGAATAGTGTGCAGAAGCCAGGGTTGCTCTTATTACATTTCTTGAAGCACTGCAAACACTTAAATTTAGTGTTGAGGTTGAGCATTTTTAACAGAACCATTCGAGTTTGTTTAAAATTTGCTTATTCATTACTTGAACTGCACAATAAAATGATACAAATTAAGTATAAAAAATTGCTCTTTAATATCTATTAAAGATAATATCATAAATTAATCTATTTACTTATTTGAATGTTTTGTTTTCATGTTATTAACAGTAGTCTAACATTGTGGTGTTGCCAGATCAACAAATGCTGCAAAATTCTGGCATCATTAAATCACCAGTGCTGCGTAATATTCAAAATTTATGCGTATTAAATTTTATTTATCTTTATAATCGTGAAATTGTAAACAAAATTTAAGAAATCGAACTAAAATGGTGTACATACACTTTCCAAATAATCTCACCGAGGAGGAGCAAATGCTTCAGGCAAAATATCAAAAGTTGAAGAAGAAGGTAAGCAACGGTTCCGGCAGCTGCTATGTTTTCTTTCTAACTTTGCCGCTCTTTTTTTATATGATAATAGAAAAAGGCTCTGCAGGCACACAAGGCACCCAAACCGGAGCCTGAAAGTGCTCTGACACTGAAACGGCCCACAGATGCACGTGATGCACGAGAGGTGGCTCGCAAGCTGATCAAAAGCGGTGCCATACCCGCAATACAAAAACAACAAACCAAACAGGACCAAACTTCGTTCAAGCGACCCAAAGGCCAAGAACGAGCCAAGCGTTCTACCTCAGAGACAAGCGTTGCAGCTTACCAGCCATTCTCATCTACCCAAAACGATGTTGCACAGGAGACAATTATCAGCGAAATAATAAAAGAGGAGCCGCGTCGTCAGAACTTATACCAACACTTCGCAACCGAGCGTGATCGCGAGGAACGAGGACTGTCGGAAAAAACTACTTTAGATACGACACAGCCAGAGAAACCTCGTGCAGGAAATACTATATTCGTTTCGGGCAACAAGGTTACCGAAGACTTCCTAAAGAAAACATTCAATGACTACGGCACCATAGTCAACGTTTCTATGGAAATTGAAAAGAGGTAAGTGACTCGTTTTTATAAAGATTCCAGTATAGTAAGTAACATCTTTCGTTTGTAGTCGTGGATTTGTGTCGTTCGCCAAGCCGGAATCAGCTGATCGAGCAATTGCCGAAATGCACGGCAAGAGCGTCAATGGGATCGTCTTGCAAGTGCAGCTGGCACGTCGCCAGCCCCAAATCGAGCCCATCAACGATGCATCATCTTCAGCGGTGTGGTCCTCCATTGGTGAAGTGTCATATATTTATGTACATAGGTTTATTTATTTATAATTTTCACTTGCTTTTGTAGCTGCCAGCAAATCCCAGAAGGGCAGCCATAAGGATCAGCGACAGATGGTTCAATATAATGATGATTTCCTGATGTAGTCTCGGCTAGCCTCGAGTAATTTAAGTATTCTATTCTTTTTTTAACTTGTTCCGCTTAGTTTGTCATACCTTACATAAGCAACACAGACATAGCGTCGTATTTAAATAGATTTTTGCTTTATTGAAAATACGCATCTATATAAGTTTGTATATATAATGTACTTACATATTGTTCACCTTCTTGCTAAGTACTCTCGCGATTCAATTTAATCATATAAATATCTAGTAAGAGAAAAGTAAACGATTGTAAAAGTCAAAACAATTGATCTTTTTTCATATAATGCACCTGTGTGTCGGTTCTAAATTAAACAACAATTGATTCGTTTAACAATTGAATTACTTGGTGATTTGTTTCAAAAATAGAAAAATGAGCAAACATATCTGAATTGTTGTTACCAATCAATGTAGGTAAAATAGTAGTAGGTAGACCTGTGTCTAACTGCAGACCCATCGTGGGCTGCCAAAAATTAAACCCTTTTTACTTAGTTTAAGTACATTTTTAATACATTCGTTGCTGCTGCTGCTGCTGCAGTTGTAGTTGGTGCTGCTTCTGCTGCCTGCTGCCATAACTAATTGTTAATGATGTAAAAATGATGTAATCGGTGTACTTTGGTTTCGAGTATACGATATATAGTATAGTATGATGTGTGTTCTATATAAGTTGTGACTATGACTGAACTGGGATTTATTGTTCCTGTTGTTGTTGCTGTTGTTTATCGATTTGTGTTGGGTGAGTCTGTGACTAGTGGCAAAGGCAACGCCCCTCGCCGCCGCCCACTTGGCGTAACCTTCCTAAAGTATTTCAGTATGCAGTGTTAGTATATAGAGTATATATATATCATTAAGGTTAAGGCCTTTGGTTTCGAGCGGTCCATTCTTCTGGCCGCTTTTAAATTCGTTTCATGCTCCGAAATGCAAAACTGCTGCCCTTGGCATCATTTGGCATCCAATCATCAATTTTCTTTCTAAACTCTCTTCCTTCCTCTCAAGCAAACGATGTCCAATGACGAAATCTCTCTCACGTTTGTCGGCCCTCGTTGCCGGGCGGATTGAAGTAGTCCCAGTGATGTGTATGCACCTGGCGACCAGTGAGCAGAAAGACAAGCACGCCGAAGGTGATCAGAATGAAGAGCATCATGAGCGCGGATATGTTGCGTGGTTGCTGTGCCGGCTCCACTCCTGTATCGCCGCGCACAAAGTTCGTCAGCTGATTGATGATGTTGACCAGTTCCAGACTGCAGGCGGTGATGAATTGGCGACCCGCTTGCACCACTGTCTTCGGCTGATCCTCGTCGTAGTCCTCGATGGGTTGTGTTGCGCTGCGCGTGCGTGAGCGGCGGGAACGAGAACGTGGTCGCTCTACCAGCTGCTCCTCCAGCTCCGAATCGGAGTCGTGCTTCTCCTGCATGTGGCGACGACGACACTTGTGCGGCGCCTTACGTTCTGCCCCGCCGGCAGCAGCAGCAGCAGCAGCCTCAGCCTGTTCCGCCTCGGCGCTGCGCTGCAAATTGTAGAAGGCCAGCGGAGCCAGCGACTGCAGATACTCCACGCTTGGGTACACAGCTGGTGGTGGGGGCAATGGCAGCAGTGCTGCCTCTGTCTGAGTTTGTTCGTCTAGATTACTGTGGGCCGTGGCAGTTGCTACTCCAGCTGCTGGCACCGTCTCACTGGCTTTGAGCTGGCGCGGCGGTTTGACTGGTGGCTCCACTTCGGCGGCGGGTTCACTGCTGGGCTGGCGGCTTGTCTGTGTCTCGGTGGTCAGCAGCGATGGGCGCTGCTCCTTGACGCGCTCCACAATGTCATCGATGAAGCCCGGAGGCAGCTCGATGTTCTGCACCACGAGGTGTCCCGACTTGCAGGCCAACTCGTCCGCAGTGACCTGTGTGCCGTGCAGCTGCGAGACCTGAATCTGTCCAGCTTGCAGGGCGTGCACACGCAGACGCTCCACTTCGAGTTCCTGCAGGTGGGTGGGCAGCTGTGGCACTGGTGGCGATTGCAGCGACTGCACAGGAGTCACTTCCCGTGGCTGCTGCTCAACAATGGTCAAGGTTTCGCTGGTTGTGGTTGGCTCCAGCGCTGTGGTGGATCGGCGACGTGGTGGTGGCAGTGGAGTCTCTTCTGTTTCCTCCTCTGCCAGCGTCTCCTGGCTGTAGGCGGGTTCGGTGGGCAAAGTGGCAACAAATTTCAAGCTGTCCTCCGCCTCGGTGGGTTCACTTGTGCTGACAATCGATTCCTGCACTGCTGCATGGGGTTCCTCCTCCACCTCGGACAGCAGGTGCTCCTCCTCCGACTGCGATGGCTGCTGCTGCTCGGTGAGTGCTTCCGTTTTTCTGTACTCCGCCAGCATCTTTTCCATTTCCTCTTTGAGTTCCTTCTCCAGTGCCTCATTGAGCTCCTGCTCTGTGCGTTGCGTCTGTTCATCCTCGTCGTAGTGATCCGAGTACTTCTCCCCGGCATCGTCTTCCTCCTCGTCGTATTCGCTGTCACGCAGCGTGCGCTCCACTTCGTCATCCTCCAGCTTGCTGTCGTAGTCGCTCTCGAGGAGTTGAGCCTGCTGCAGCTGCTCCACGGCGGCATCCAGATCTGCCGAGCTGGCGGCATAATCACTGAGAGCCACCTCCGCATGTTCCTCCTCCTCGCCAGCTGTCTCGACATCTGACTTGCTCTGCACGGAGCTGTCCGAGAGCAGTCCCTCGCGTCTGAGCTCTTCCTCTTCGCGACGCAGTTCCTCATCCTCCAGATCGGCGGCACTGATGGGACGCACAATGAGCGCAGCCTGCACAGTGTCATCGCCCTCGCCGGCACTCAGACTGGGCGTGGGCACACGACGTTCGATGATCACGGCCGACGACGGAGTCTGCGGGCGACTCAGCGACTTGGAGCGATCCGCTTGCGAGGAGGCACGAGAGCGTTCCGACAAACTGCGCTGATTGGCATCGCGGAAACGTTGCAATCCCCTGGCCAGTTGCTCGTCCTCGCTGAGCACACGTCCACCATCGATCTCGTCCGGCTCTTGGCCATGCGTCACACTGCGTAGCACATCCTCCAGCGTGGGGCGTCCGGCTGTGGAACTGCCCGAGCGACGTGGCTCGATGACCTTCATGTCCTCCGTGATCTCGAACTCCTCGCACACAAAGTCATCGGGCAGCGGATCCGTTTGTGTGGACACTTCCACCTCGAATTCGCCCTGCTCACTGGCCGAGCTAGCGATGCGTTCGCTGTCCTCGTAGCTGTCCAGAGTGCTGCTACCTCCACGCGCCGAGCGCTTCTCACGCGGTGGACGTGGTGGCGGTGGTAGCGGGCGGAACTTCATCTTGTTGATCACATCGCCGGATTGCAGACGCTGCAACGTTTGTGGCTCCTCGTAGTCATCCTCCTCCTCCTGCTCCTCCTTCAACTGCTTGGCCTGCAGCAGCGGAGCAGCAGCAGATTGTGTTGCATAACTGTATATGGAGGGGGAATACGGGGGGTGCATTAGACATGGAGATTGCTGGGCAAGCTCAACGGGCAACGGAAGCGCGCAAAAATTGAAATTAAAACTGAAACTGAAACTCGGATGCGGCGTGCGTGTTGCATGTGGACTGTTTTTATTTGTGTGTGTTGTCTGCGTGTGTGTGTGTGTGTGTCACTGTCTGTGTGTGTGTGTGTCTGTGGAGGATTAGCTTAGCTTAGTCTACGGCTTAACAAATTAAAACGAAAAGGAAACAAAAACAAAACGCAAGCGTCAGCAGCGGCAGCGGCGGCAGCGATGGCGATGCTTACTTTGACTTGACCGCCGTGGGTAACTCCTCCAGACTGCGACGCTGGCGATTGCTGCGCTTCTGCAGCGGTGAATCCTCGCTGGGCGTATACTCCCGGGGCGGTGGTGGACGCGCCGGCGGCGGGGAACCACGTGAGCCGCGCATGTTGGGCAACGTGGCGAAACGTTCGCCTGGCAGGCGGCTGAACTTCTTGCGACGTGCCGGCGGCGTTGGCTTGGGCAGCAGCTGTTCCTTGCGCACCACGGCGTAGCTAGACGTCGGAAGAGTAGGAGGAGCAACAGATGCAAAGAGCAGAGAGCACACACTAAGCATAACAGGAAACAGAGAGAGAGAGAGAGAGGGGGAAACGCTACTCACCCATCGCTCTCCAGCATATCGATGACATATTTCTCCTGCTGCCCTGTGGCGGCATCTTGCAGCTGCTGCTGCTCCGGCTTGCTGTGTATGTCCAGCACAAGGGATTCGGCGCCACGCGAGGTGCGCTCATCCTCCGAACGCAGCAGCGAACGCGCCGAGGCGCCGTCCGTGAAGTTGTCCGGCGTGGCCAGCGGTATGTGATGATGATACTCGTGCTCAGTGCGATAAACAATTACCTGTGGGGAGGGAGGAACCATTATATACATATTTCCAACTGATCCCCTGCCCCTTTCCCTTCCAAGTCCCCCCTACTCACATCTTCCTGTGGCTGCAAATAGGTATTCGATACTGATCTACCACCAAATCCATTGATGAACGAGTCCGCATCCGGCTCCCTGTGCCTCTCCTGCTCCGGCTCCACAGATGCCTCGTCACGTGTGCGTTTCTTCTGGCGCCGTGGTGCCTGTGGTCGCACCGCGGGACTGGGTGTACCGCTGGCGAAATTGTTGAGCGAGGCATCTGCCTCCTCCTGCTGCTGCTGCTGTGGTCTGCTGGGCGGACGCAGGTAATCCTCATCGTCGTCAAAGTACTGTATGCTGCTGCTGCCATCGGCTTGGGGTATGTCCTGGCTGCTGCCCTCGATGGAGTACTTGCTGCGACTGCGTGCCTTGCGCAGCGGACGCTTGGGCAGGAAGTCGCTACCGTTTTGGGACATGGACAAATCATCACCGTACTCGCTGCGCTGAAACTCCTGTGAATCCTCCAGCTCGGGTCGATATGTACGATGTACGCGACGTGGCTTGGGCGGCGGCACATCGTAGTCGCCGTACTGGTCCTGCTGCAGCTGCTCCTCCTCCTCCTGCTGCTGCTGCTGCTGCTCCTGCTCGACGGCCTGTCCCACATGCTGCAGTGCGTTGGGCATCTCGTAGCCCTCCCGGATGGCCTCACTGATGTACTGCCTCAGCTGAATGTTGTCCTCGGAGATGCCACGTTTGCGCAGGAAGAACTCATCGTCATCGATGTGCTCCATGACCACCTTCTTGCCCGAACTGGCCGTGGATTGGGCATCCTGCAGATCCTGGTACTTGTAGTAACTGGCCTCCGCATCCAGCTCCGCCTTGCGCAGCAGCTTGTTCTTCTGTATATCCTTCTCGGTCCAACCCTCCGCATCGCGGCTGTCCTCAGAGCGCAGATCCGAATCCTGATGCACCATGGGGCGACGCTTGAACTCTCTGGTCCGCTGGCTGGAGATCTCATGTATGGCACGATTCTCCTCATCGAATTCCGCAAACTGTTTGCTATCCGCCACGCCACTCAGGATGCCCAGTTGGGTTTGCTCCTGCGCCTCCTGACCGCCACTGGCGGTGTCCTCCGTCTCCAGATCATCTTTCATGCGTCGCTCCAACGAGGATTCCCTATCGAAACTCTCCAGCTCACTGCCATAGCGTCTATAGCGTGATCCCTCGCTGTCGTTGTAGCTCACATCGGAGAACTTGTCCGCCCAGCGGGAACGCACTGGACCAGGACCACGATCACCCTGCGGTGAGCTGGTCGAGGTTTGCGATGGTTGCGTCTCTGTGCTGGGAATGACACTCAAACTGAGACGCTCTGTGCCCAGGGAGGAGTCCAAAGCGGATACGGGCACCTCCTCCACGGGCTTCTTCTTGCGGAACGCACGTGGATAAGTGCCAAAGTTGAACTCGAACTTCTTCTTGGGCGGCGATGCTGTCGCTGCCTGCGCATCTGCAGCGGATTCATCTGCCGGCAACTCCGCCTCATTCTCCTTGAAGCTCTTGCTGCGTCGTAGCTTCAGCGTGGTCAACTTCTCGGGCAACTTGAACTTGGACATGTCTGGCTTCTGGAACTTGGTGAACTCCGGACGCTTCAGTTCCTTCAGCTTCAGATCGGGCATCTTCAGCTTGGAGAACTCGGGTGCAAAGCGGCGTCGCTCCTTGGCCTTCGCCTTGGGGCTGCCCGAGACGGGTGGCTTGGGCTTGGGCTGCGTGCGCAGCTTGGTACGCAGCTTCCCAGCTTGATTCTTGAGGCCATCCTGCATCTTACGCGTGCGATCCTGCGCCGAGGCCATGAAACTCTTCTTGCGATTTTCCGGCTGCAGTGGCAGCTCCTCCAGGGCACTCGAATCCACCTGGCTGGTGTGGATCTCATAGTCGGTGCGAGACTCTGTGCGTGGCGTCGCTGTGCCGGCAGAGCTCACCTCCACATCGATGTCCATGGGCGTGGAAGGCGTCAGCGACAGCGACAGCGGAGGAATCTCTGGCTGTGCCAACGCTTCGGCAATGCCCACGGGTTCGTAGTCATGATCACTGCAAGAAGAGAGATGGAGGAGGAGAAGGTATAAGTGGGATTGCTGCAGCTGTAGAGGATTACATAGAGCATGGGTTAGAGAAGCCACCAGAGTCGCCCTGCCCTGTTTGCTGCTGCCTTTGCTGCTGCTGCTGTGTGTGTTGGGTGGGATCGGGAAGCGGGTACAGGGAGCGGTTGCTGCTTACCGAGAGAAATAGGTCCGCTCGAGGAAGTCGCGATGCTCGTTTTGCTTTTGGGTTAGGGGCGAGCTCGAGCTGGTCTCGAAGTCACCAAGGCGCGACTTGCGCTCATCGAAATTGAAACTAACCGTCTTTGTCATACGCGACGCCGGCAGCGCCGACCCGAACAGCTGCTCCTGCGAGACGGCGCTGGTCAGGATTGCCCCGGTGCGTCCATGGACACCTACACCAGCTGTGCGATCGTGGGACTGTGTGCGTGCCTGCCTAACCATGGGCTTACCACCACCAGCTCCCCCTATCTGTATGGGCACCGAGATGAGCGGACGACTGCCTCCATGACTTTGCATGGAGGGATCTTTGCTGCTCGAGCTGCGAAACAGTTCCGACTCGCTTATCGGCATATCAATCTCACTGGAGTAGAGATTACGATTGCCGGCCATAAAGCTACTACCACCGCTGCCCAGGCTGCCGGAGAAGCTGCTCAGCGTGCCACGTGGCACGGAGGAGACCACAACGGGTGCAAAGGCTTCACTAATGTCCATGGACATGCGCTCCGAGTTGCGTTCCGAGGCGGCAAAGTCCTCGCGACTGCTGTACATGGTTTGCGCATGGATGGGAGGTGGAGGAGCTGCTTGCAACTTGGCCGGACGCGCACTATACTGATCCATGTCGTCCACTTTGAGCGAGAAGGTCTCTGTCACGCGCACCGAGAGTGGTTCCGCCTCCTGGCGCTTCATTACGCCCGCTCCACTTGTGACCATGGACATGGCTTGCGGTTTGCCCATGTTGAACACGGAGAGCAACTTGCTCGGCGAGGGTGACTTCTCGCGCAGCTGCTGCTGCGACGTCGTCGTGGGCAATGGCGATGGGCTGCGTGAACGTTGTGGCGTAGGTGACTTGTCGCGCTGCTTGGAGGAGAACATATTCTTAATGCGCGACGTATAGGACGCGCTCTTGGGCTCCAGAGTTGGTTCCTCCGGCGCTGCGGGCCACTTGGTTGCGCGTTCCGGCGACAGCTGTCGCTGCTGCATGGGCTGCCACTTGGTGGCACGTTCCGGGGACAGTTGCCGCTCCGGCGTGTGCTGTCGCTTGAGGGGAGCAGGAGCGGGAGCAGCTGCTGGTGTAGTCCTAGCAGGACTGGTGGGGCGACTCGAGGGCAGCTGCAGCGTGGACATGGCAGCAGGAGCTGCAGCTGGAGGCGGTGCCATGGGTGGTGACTTGGGCCGCCTTGTGGGTCGCGGACTGCGACTGCGATGTTCCACTGCCTTCTGCTCCTCCTCGTGCAGCAGTGCATCGATATCCACCACAGGAATCGCACTGACAATCTCAATCTTGGTCAGCTCGTCCAGGTGCAGCGGCTTCGCGCTCAGCTCACTGGCAATGGAAGGCGGACGACGTGTCTGGGTCTGTATGTTGTCCCTGATGTTCACCAAGTTGTGCTCCTGGGCGATCTGCTCCAGCTCGGCCACGGTCTCGGCCAGAGGATCAATGGGCTTAACAGTGGGCTGATAGGGAGTCTGGAAGGGTTGCAGATCAGCCTCGTAGAGCGCAGATGGACGCACTGCATCGCCGGCAAAGCGGGTGACATCGATGGGACGATTCTGTGGCAAGGTGTCGCTCGTGTGTAGCTCCTTATTGACCTCACTGGGACGCATGTAGTCCGTCGAGAGCGGTGGCTTGGCATTGCGGAAATCATGAGCTCCTGCAGCAGCAGCCACAGCACCTGCTCCTGGTGCTGGTGAGGATTGATGGGAACCAAACTGCGGTGCCATCTCGCCTATGCCCGGCGTGGGCGTCGCTGCAATAAGATTCAACTGCGGTGGCTGCATGGAACCCGGCATAATGCTCGCCTGGAAGAGATCCGCATTCGAGGTGCGACGACTGGCGCTCGCCGAGCGTTGTCCACTCTCCTTGCGGGGTATATTGATGTCGGCACAATACAGATCCGTCTTGGAGTAGCCCGCAGTGATGCGACGCAGTGAGGTGCCGCTGCGCATGGACAAGGTGTCGCCAGCAAAGCGTCCGCCGCCCATGCTGCCCGACGACAGGCCGCCCATGGAGAGTTGTCTTCTCCGGCCTGCTACAAAACCCATTCCAGCCGGGCCCAATCCCGCCTGCTCCGGCTCCGTGGCATCTGATATGCTACGCACCACCAGGCCACGCGCTTTCGCCGTCTGCTCCAGCTCCGGATAGCGTTCCATGAAACTCAAATCCACCGATGGCGCCACATCGGCATGACTAACAATCTCAAAGCTGTGCAGGGAGAGCTCATCGTGCTGATGGTGCTCATGGTGCTCATCGCTGTGCTCCGCCAGCCTTGAACTGGGACGCGAATCCACTGGGTTCACACGCTCCGGCAGCAGTGAGTCGCACATGAAGAACTGACAGGCACAGCGCACGTCCAGGGAGGCGCCACTGGCGCTCTCGGTGCGCGACACAAAGTGTTTCTTCTCCGCCGGCAGCGCACCCACCGAGGCCGAGCGACGCGAGTTGAGCATGCTGGTGGGCAAAGAGTGAGTGAGTGGCTACAGCTGTGTGCGCGATTTACTTGGTCTGTCCCTGGGCGAGATCCGCTGCCTCTCTCTCTCCTCCTCTCTCTCTCGAATCTGTCGCTTTGCAGCTGCTCTGCTTCTCCTCCTCCTCCTTCTGCTGCTTCTCTCTTGTCTCTGCTTCGTTCGTTTCGTTTCGTTTGCGTTTGTCGCGCGATCCCAAAGTTATTTTTATTCGTTGGACATTGAATTCGTATTGAGTTGGTTTTTCCCTGGTTTTTCTTTCTACTTTTCGCGAAAAGTCGTGGGGTAAGGCGCGAGGAAAATCGCGAGCAGCTTGGCAATTGCAACTGGCTCCAGCTGCAGGTGTGCACCAAGGGATCAATGGTTGCGCCTCTTCCGCCCTCGCTCTCGCTCTCTCTTTTTTCTGTAGTTCTATATGCCTCTCTTTCTTTATATTTCTCTCTCTGTCTCACGCGTTTGTTGGCAGCGCGAGCGCGTCTACATCGTTGCGATTTGCGGCCAGGACTGAGAGCTTTTCATTTTGCGGCGACACAAAAAATACGAAAATTCTTCGAAAGATGAAAATGTTGTTTCTTTTAAAATTAGCAAATCCCACACACACAGGCACACACCCATAGCCTGTGTGTGTGTGTGTCTGTGTGCGAAACGATTTGGTTGCGTGTTTTTGTCGCGCTTTTCCCCTCGCACACGGATTTAGCTTTGTCTTTTTTTATACCCTGTTTTTTTTTTTTTTTTGCAGAGTCGCATAATTGTAGTGTAATTGTAATTGCAGGGTATTTCGGTTTAAAGACACATCACAATTTGCCTTGCTATTTTTGCCCTGCCGGAAATCTTTAGATTGTTTGTCTTTCGTTGACCTTTAAGGCGTATTGCGTGGCATTTTGCAGTTAGGTTCCCCCAAACGCGCCTACACTGTCCAACAAAAGTTTGGCAAGCGGGCACAGATATTTTTGCGACCTTGCTGGGGGCGATATGGTGATCTTTATGGACAGACATATGTTTAGCTTTTAAATTAAATGTATATGGGATGGAAGAGCTACAGGTTGAATGAGTAAGCTGCTCGTATTTTAAAAAAGAACTGGAACTAGTTCAATTAAAAATGAACTGAAAATTTAATATAATTCAAGCCAAGTTCTTTGCGGAACTAGTGCGCTGCTTTTAACAACACAGTATAGAGCTACAATTGTGATAAATAGCTGCTTACATTTTGAAATGAGCTGGAACTAGTTTAATTGAACATGAAGTTGAAACAACTAAATTTAATATAATTCAAGCCAAGTTCATTGCGGAACTAGTTCACTGCTTTTAATACCACAGTATAGAGCTACACTTTAAATGAATAGCTTTAATTTGAAAATGAATTGGAATTTGTTCAATTGAACATGAACCATAAGCTACAAATTTATTAAAATACATTGTGGAACTAGTGCGCAGCTTTTAACACCACAATATAGTATAGTATAGCAAGTTGGTTGAGAAGCTGCTCATATTTTAAAATGAACTGAAACTAGTTCGATTGAACATAAAGTTGAAACAAAAAAATTTAATAAAAATCAAGCCAAGTTCATTGCGGAACTAGTGCGCAGCTTTTAACAACACAGTTCGTAACCAGTTCCGGAACTAGTTCCATCTGTCTGCTTAACCTAAATTCACCACAGTTAATTCACCTTCACCAAATGTGTGGGACAAGGGACAAGACGTGACACAGCGAGGGGACACAAAACAGAGTTGAGGCTTTGCACCTTACCTTGGGTCATTATCATGTCTAGACTTGTGTGTGTGTGTGTGGAGGGGGGCGTGGCGGGGGCGTGCCCGTTACCAGAACTTGCTAGTGCCGCCTGCACTGCGGCAACAGCAGAGGGTCCAAGTGCTGCGCTGTGCGGGATACGCCGCCTGCAGCTCGATGTGTTGGTTGGGATTCAGGGGATCAGTGTAGTGATGATCTGTGTAGTAGGGTTTGCGGCTGCGCAGGAGACGCTGGCGCCGGCCGCGCTGCTGCTGCTGCTTGTTGCCGCCCGTCAGCAGGGTTAGTAACAGTTTGAGAAGCATTTCGATTGGGTTAGCTTGGCCTCTGCAATGGGGTAAGGAGGGAGGGTGAGGGGAAGGGGCAAGTGCCAAGTGTTTGTTGCGGTTGTGTGTGTTAGTTGCGTGTGGCTTGGACAGGGAGAGAGTGCTTCGCTACTTACTTGTCGCTCTTCGATTTGGCCGCACTGGACACGGCTTCCAGCACCTCCTCGGGCAGCTCAATGTCCTCGCGATGCGGTTCCGCCTCGTCCTCAACATGGGAGAAGGTTACCTTCTTGTCCGAGGGAGCCGGCGAGGCTTCCTTCTTTAGAGTGGAGCGCAACTCACGCAGCTCGGCGATCTCTACAGGCTCATCGCTTTCCTCGGCCACGGGGGACAGTTGCGCCAGGCGCGCACGATCCTCATCCGAGGAAGTGGAGTCTATGGAGGAGAGTGGTGCCAACAGTGCTTGACTGCTGACCAACTGATCCTCCTCGCTGCTGCCCATGCGATCCAGAGGCAGCGGCTTAGCCGCCTCAACGTCATCGGCTGCAAGATTATCCTGACGCGTCAGTGACTTCTTGAGTGCATCCAGTCCGACGAGAGGTTGCTCGAGCGGCTGTTGTTCCGCCTGCCCGATCTCCTCGTAGACATGTTCGCGACGCAGGCGAGGAGTCTTCTTGGGCGGCGCCTCCACCTCGGCAGGGGTTTCCTGCAGTTCCGGCTCTGGCTCTGGCTCTGGCTCCGTGATCTCCACGGCGGGTGCTTCAGTCTTGCTGCTCGTCTGCTCCTGCTGCTGCTCCTTCTCCTGGGTCTGCTCCACGGCCAGCTCAATGATCTCATCGGGCTGTGGCGGCACACTGACAGCACTTGTGCTGGGCAACTCATCCTCCTCATCCTTGATGCGTTTGCGGCACGGCGACTCATCGTACTCGACCAACTCCAGCACATCATCCGAATCCTGTTTCTCGATGAAGTGTGGAATCTCGCCACGTGTCGACTTGGGTGAAGCCTTCAGCTTCATGATCTTCTGCTGCTCGCCCAGCACGATCTTCTCGTCCTTCTTGAGCGTGATGCGTTTGATATTGAGACGCTTCTTCTGGCGCTCGGCCAGACTCTTCAGCTTCTTCATGATGTCAAAGCTTTGCTTGGGTTTCTTTGCCTTGGCGGGTTGCGTCTCTGCGTTGGGCACCAGCGATCCCGGTGGGGGCGCAAGTTCGTGCAGGGAGTTTTGTCTGCTGGGATTGGCTGAGTTACCCGGCAGAGATTGTGCGTCGTCTTGGGTGCGTCCGCTGCGGCGACGTCTGATGATGTCGCGGATCTGGGTCAGGCGATTCGTCTTCCTCGGCTTGGCGTGTCCCTTGACGGCGAGCACGGAGTCCGAGACACACGAGATGCACTCACTGATGGCGTCCTCGTTGTGTGCGTCACGCTCGGAGTCGCTGTCCGTATCCTCGTCGGATTCCTCACTGTCGTCTGTCTGTCCTGGCGCCTCGTCCTCCGATAGATCCTGTATATAACGTTCGGTCTCCTTAACCAGCACCTGCTCGTCGTAGCGCACCTTCTTCAGCGACTTGGGGGATTCCGATTTGAAGCGCAGCTCCTGCGATTTACGCAGCAGCAAAACGATCTCGGGTTCCTCGTCGGGTCCCAGTGGACGCTTGTAGAGATGCGTCCAGGGGTAGCCGCCCTGCAAACAAGAGAGAGAGAGATAGAGGGGAAGAGTTAGGAGAAGGGATTGCCTGAGTGGAGTGGGTTAACCTACCCGATCCTTGGCCCTGCGTAGATCCTCCCAGCGATAGGTCTGCAGCGGCACTGGCGGCTTATCCAGGCTGCTCTGCAGTAGATACTTCTTCAGGGATTGGTAATACTCGCGCTTGCAGTCCGCCGAGAGTCGCTTGGCATCCGCATCCGTGTGCGTGGCCAGACGATCCTGTGCGATCTGTGGCAGCGAATCGATGAACTCCTTGCGCTGTTGCTCCTCCGCCTCTGACTTGGGTGTGGGCACCTCGATCACCTTCAGTTCGTTGACGCTGCGCTCCAACACAATCTCCGGCTGTGGCTTGCTCTTGAGGATGCTGGTCAGCTCGTTCAGCTGCGCATCCACCTGCTGGGTGAGTGAGTTGAGCTCGCTGAGTTCTTCCTGCCGCTGCTTCTCGTGCTCCGCCCGAGCCTGCTCTACATCTCTGCTTAGATTCTCGATAAGCTCACGTTCTATTTGATTCACCAGCTGCTCAGCGGTCTGACGCACCTCCTCCGGTACTGCTGGCGCTGCGGGTGCTGTGGCTATCGCTACCTCCTCTGCCTTCGCCGTCTCGTCTACCTCGGCCTGCTGATGCGACGGAGCGATGGTGGTCTCTATGGGCTGCTTGGTCTTGGCACCCGCCGGTTCCACCTCAATGACGTCGGCTACACCGTCTACCTCTGCCTTGGAGGTGCCCTGTTGCAGTTCCTGCTCGATGGGAGGCAGCTCATTGATCCCGACGCCGCTCTCCTGTTCCCTAACGTCCTCGATCAGATGTGATTCCAAGTCCAGGAGATGTGAACCACCCGGCGTTGTGGGCACTTGCTGTATGCGCTGCTGTGTATTATTGTCTTCCTTCTCCTTGTCCTCCTCGTTGCTGTGCTCGTCCAGCTGCAGCTTAAGCTCGGAACGAGGGGCAGGCTTCGTTGTGGGCTGCTCCGATGTGTCGTCTGTGATGCCGTTGATCAACAGGATTGTCGGCTGCTCCGTGGGGCCAGTTCCAGCGCCAGGCAGCGACACTGCAAGCAGATATCGGATATATATATATATCTATACACGATCTACCATATATATGCCATATGTTTTTATTTACTTTAACAGGTGCTAAAAATAACGGGACAGTGCGCAGCTTTTTGGGGCCGCAAACAGACGACAAGAATTTTGCGACAATGACAATTACATAAGACACGGCACAGACAGAGAGAGAGAGAGCGACGAGAGAGAGAGAGAGAGCGACGCAGAGATTGAGAGAATATGAGAGAGTGATGCAGAGATTATGTGGGAGAGGTAGAGAAGGGGAATGAGGCGAAGAGATATATTAGAGGGACGGCCAGAAAGACAGACAAGATGAGAGAGAGACCAGAAATATGAGCGCAGGGAAGACTGATTAATTCTTCCTAGAAATGTAGAAGAGAGGGTAAGAGAGAGAGTAAGTGAGAGGGCTTAAATGAGATAAGGGCACAGAGAGATGAGAAGACTGAGAAAAAGTGCGATAAGAGATGATTAAAGCGAGCTACAGAGAGAGAGAGTAAGAGAGACAAACTGAGCAAGGGATGAGCGCATGGAGTTGTGAAGAGTTTCCCTAGTTAGAGAGAAAGACAATAACAGAAAAACAGAGCAAGAGAATGAGTAAAAAGACAGAGAAAAAGAATGCAAGTGAGAGAAAATGGGAAGAGAGAGTGAGGGCGAGAGGGAGTAAAAGACACAACAAGATGAACTTTTAACAAGTTTTTTCTCACTTAGGTTATCATTTTCGTAAACCTTTTTTCAATACCAAAATCCATAGAGCTTCCCCCTATATATTTCCCACATTTTCCACACATATGTATTTACCGTATCCGCTGTTGATTTTTCAACCCGTTTCGTTTTCACGTTTCGATTCGTTTCGTTTCTTTTCGTTTTCGCAAAATAATTTTATTTGCAAATAAAATATTCGAATCGAAAATTGACTGAGTTTTTTTTTCGCAAATTCCCCCTAGAACGCGTAGAACCGAGCGATCGATCCGAGCGAGCCGTGCACTGAAATTGTCCGGGGCCAACTGGCGTCTATGTATCGCCAGTTGCCCCAAGACCCAAGACCAAAGACCCAGAGAGGCACAGCCAATTGCGCCAGACACAATGCTCAAGCGTTTTGCACAAATTGCGAGTACAATCTCAGTACCCCCCCCTGCCGTGCCAGAGCGGATAGCAAACTATAACAAATACTAGACCATATACCATACCATACGATACCATACCATACCATGTATACCGTATCGTACCGAGTTTTTCTTTCGATTTTCATAGTTTTTCTCTCTCGCTTTGCGCTCATTTCATTTACGAATTTGGCTTTTTGCCTGCTTGTTTTATTATTTTTCTTTTTTTTTTTTGGTTTGCCTTCGTTTGCTTTCGGTTCGGTTATGTTTTGTTTTTTTTTTTTCTCTGCAGACACAACAATAATTGCGCCAAAGAACTGGAAAAGCAAGAAAACAAAAAAATCTGGAGAATTCAATTTGTTGCTGGTCGTAAACAAATTTTGATTTTAGTTGCTGTTTTTCAATACTCAAAGAGCAATTACAGCTAATTTAGTATGGCACGATTGACCCTGCACTACTTACGTATACCCTGCAATTCAATTAAGCGTGATTATCAGTGAGTATTGCAGGGTATAGCTTTTTTTTAGTATTTTCTGCGAGTGTATACAGATTTTATAATGAGTTTTCCATTGTAAATTGATGAGTTAAGTAGCCTAACTAAACTAGTTTAATTATGGGAATTTTACTAAATAATTATGCGAATATAATATGCCCTTTTGACTCTTTAAAGTGCTGGGTGTAGGGTCCACTCTAAATGTGCCCAATTTTAATTGTCTGTCCGGCCTGTCTATCTGTCTGTCTGTTTTACGTTCAGCACTTTGTGTGCTCGCATAAATCTATAGTATAAACATATAGTATAGTCGCGAGTCTAGACTATATAGTATATACCATATACGTATGTATGTAGAACATGCTCGTAATGTAATCAGTCGAAATTAAAATGTTGCGTTACGCCTTTCGATTCTGTTGTGGCACATACGATCACTCTATATACGATCTACGATCTACGAACTGAATGGGCGCCTCGAACATGACGTACTATACGGTGTGAGTAATTGTTTTTACCTCTTGAATGATCTGTTTAAAATATGAATGATCTCTTGGCATACTGACACAGATGTGAAAGAGGTTTGGGAATGCTTAGAAAATAGTATATAGAGATCTGTGCAGAATATTTTAAAGATTAAACAGATATATTCCTGATTTATATAGTTTCTTAATCATTCACCTTACTCATCCACACTACGAGGGTCGTTTGATAAGTCCGTGACTTTTTGTATTTGCCGCGCACCTGCTCTAAATACAACACTGCTCCTGTCAGCAGTTATCGATTAACAGCTGACTGTAAAATTTTGAGAAAGCTGCGTTTTTTGGTTTGCGTTTTATAGGCATTGAAAGCAGACGATCTCGTGAATTTTAACGAAAATGGAAAAAAGTGAATTTCGTGTGCTAATTAAGCATTATTTTTTGCGTAAAAAATCCATCACCGAAACCAAGGAAAGACTTGATAAATATTATGGGGACTCTGCACCATCAATTTCAATGGTTAAGAAATGGTTTACTGAGTTCCGTTGTGGTCGTACCAGTACAAGTGATGCCGAACGTTCAGGTCGCCCAAAAGAGGTCGTCATGCCAGAAATCGTCGACAAAATCCATGGAATGATATTGGATGATCGGAGAATGAAAGTGCGTGAGGTAGCTGAGGCTGTAGGCATCTCAACTGAACGGGTACATCACATTTTACATGAATATTTGGACATGAAAAAGCTTTCCGCGCGATGGGTGCCGCGATTGCTCACACACGACCATAAGCGCAACCGTGTGACCATTTCAAAGGAGTGTTTGGCGATGTTCAACCGCAATCCAAACGAATTTTTGCGCCGTTTCGTTACCGTAGACGAAACATGGATCCACCACACCACACCAGAGACCAAAGAACAATCAAGACAGTGGGTTTCTCCGGGTGAACGTGCACCAAAGAAGGCCAAGGTGGGTCTGTCGGCCAACAAGGTCATGGCCACAGTTTTTTGGGATGCACAAGGTATCATTCACATCGATTACCTTGAAAAGGGTAAAACGATCACCGGCGAATATTATTCAGAGCTTTTGGACAGATTCGATATTGATTTGAAGCAGAAACGACCGCATTTGGCGAAAAAAAAAGTGCTGTTCCATCAGGACAATGCACGGGTGCACACGTGTGTAGTCAGCATGGCAAAATTTCATAAATTGGGCTACGAACTGCTACCCCATCCAGCATATTCTCCAGATTTAGCCCCCTGTGACTATTTTTTGTTTCCAAACATGAAGAAATGGCTCGGCGGTAAGAGATTCGGGTCAAATGAAGAGGTCATCACAGAAACAAACGACTATTTTGAGGGCCTTGAGAAAACCTATTATTTGGAAGGAATAAAAAAATTGGAAAAACGCTGGACTAAATGTATAGAGCTAAAAGGAGATTATGTTGAGAAATAAAACGCTTCTTTGACGAAAAAAATATATTTTATTCAAAAAGTCACGGACTTATCAAACGACCCTCGTATAACTAAATTATGACTTAATTTGCAGCGTGAATTTGCATTTACTATGGCCAGTTCCGAAGGTTTGCTAAAACTATCTGTGTGTCTATGATATCACTGTGGAAATTGTAGTTAATATTCCAAGTTTATAATTACACTTAACTATGCACTTGCTGGAAGATATTATTAAACTTTGGGGCGAGTACAAAACCCTATGAAAAGTCAAGAGTTTAATCCTCTCAACTTACCCCCCTCCCCCTCACATAGCATAGCTTCCCCTTTTTGATAAGTCGAGCATAACTGACATGCTTGACTTGCACACACACCGCACACACACACACACACAAAGTTGTTTGGCTTGTTGAATTGTTGTTCGATTTTCTTGAGGAAAAACTTCGTCAAGCATGAAAATTGACATTTTTTCCCAGGGCCAAAGCAATTGAAATGGGTCGCAGCTCCTCATGCTGCAAGTTCAAGAGCACACGGCGTATACGTAACACGTGCCGCCCCCCTCCTCCTCTTCTGCCGCCTCCACACAAACCCAACTCGAACCGAACTCGCAGCTAAAAATAAACGCGTTGTAATTTTGCCGTTACTCGCGCACTTCACGCTGCCGCTCGCCCGCTGATTATGCGATTATATTGCGTAAGCCGCGAATCAATACAGCCGGCTTCAGCCTCCCCCTTAACCCCCTCCCATCGCGACATCCAACTCACCATAGTTGCCAACGACACTGAGGAACAGGTAAACCATAATCGGGTTAATAAATAACAAATTAATTGAATAACTTAAATTAAAAACTGAGCAAAAAAATAAAACGATGGAAAATAAAAACAGAAAATTGCTGGGCGTGCTCAGGCTGGCGACCGCCTCTCGAGCTTCACATGTTCGACGTCTAATCGCGCTTGGAATACTACGGGCAAAGCGAGAGAGAGCAAAACGCAGAAAACAAAACACAAAACGACGCGACGACGCGACGACTCGACGACGTTTGCGACGCTTGACGTCGCCCCGTCACGTTTGACGTTGTCATTAACGTAACGCAGTGCGGGAGAGCTGGGCGAGGCTGGGGGAGAGAGAAGGTATCGCAGAGATACCTGACTGGGCCACAGCAAGCTGAACGTCTGTTGCATGCGGCAGAGAAGACTGCAAACGAGGGGCGTCACTTTCGCCACGCGCAGCACAAGGTCGCCAGCTCGACAAGATGTGCTATATATAGTATACGAATCATTTAAGCGTAACCAAGCGTCAAAAGTGAGAATACTGAAAATGTAACAGGGGGGACCCTTACCAAAATCTCAAAATTTGCAAATTTTTTTAATGTTTTAAATTGGAAAAACTGTTAAGCCATTATATTCTAGAACTAAAACCATGAATAAAATGTTCTACTCGAAGAAAATCGTTTGATTTTTAAGAAAGTAATGAAGTGAGGAAAGTGAGTATACTGGTCCTGTCGAGGGTCTTACATGCCAAAATTTTAGTCCACTTAGACATGATTTTTGGCCAAAAATTAAGTATCCTCTGAAACAATTTTAAACACTTGTTTTATACTAATTTTGACCTTGGCAGTTGATTAAAAAAGTAAAAGCCGGCAATTAAAAATTGTGAAAAAAAAAAATTTTCTGAAAAATTAACAGGGGGGACCCTTACAAAAATCTCAAAACTTACAAATTTTTTTGAATGTTTTAAATTGAAAAAACTATTAAACCTTTCTATTCTAGAACTAAAACCATGAATAAAATGTTCTACTCGAAGAAAATCGTTTGATTTTTAAGAAAGTTATGAAGTGAGGAAGGTGAAGTTACTGGTCCTGGCGAGGGTCTTACATGTCCAATTTTTAGTCGACTTTGACATGATTTTTGGCCGAAAATTAGGAAGTCTCTAAAACTATTTTAAACACTTGTTTTATACTAATTTTGACCACCGCAATCGATTAAAACTAAAAACAGCGGATTTTAAATTTTGAAAAAAAAATTTTTCTGAAAAATAAACAGGGGGGACCCTTACAAAAATCTGGAAACATGCAAATTTTTTTGAATGTTTTATATTGGTAAAACTGTTAAGACATTATATTCTAGCACTAAAACCAAGAATAAAATGTTCTACCCGAAGAAAATAGTTTGATTTTTAAGAAAGTTATGAAGTGAGGAAGGTGAGGATACTGTTCCTCTCAGGGGTCTTACATGTTAAATTTTTAGTCGACTTTGACATGATTTTTGGCCAAAAATGAAGTATCTTCTAAAACAATTTTAAACACTTGTTTTATACTAATTTTCACTTCCGCTATCGATTAAAAGTAAAAGCAGACGATTTTAAATTTTGACAAAAAAATTTTTCTGAAAATGAAACAGGGGGGACCCTTACAAAAATCACAAATATTAAAAAAATTTTTGAATGTTTAAAATTTGAAAAACTGTTAAGCAGTTCTATTCTAGAACTAAAACCATGAATAAAATGTTTTACCCGAAGAAAATCGTTTGATTTTTAAGAAAGTTATGAAGTGAGGAAAGTGAGGTTACTGGTCCTGTCCAGGGTCTTACATGTCAAATTTTTAGTCGACTTTGACATGATTTTTTGCTAAAAATTAAGTACCCTCTGAAACAATTTTAAACACTTGTTTTATACTAATTTTGAGCTCCGCAATCGATTAAAAGTAAAAGCAGGCGATTTTAAATTTTGAAAAAAAAATTTTTCTGAAAAATGAACAGGGGGGACCCTTGTTACATTTATCACATTTATTATTTTTTTTTTAAATTTGGCTGCGCTTCTTGAATTGGCGCACGCTGCGTATGCTTAATATGCGCTTCTGCTTTGCATTTCGCTTCGCCTTATCGTTTGTTTGCTTTGCTAATGCTTTCGCCTGCTTTGTGACACAATTGCAGTCACGACTTGTACCCAAAATTAAATTTGAGTGCATTTGAATGCCCAAAATGAATACTCGAACTCTTTTATACGTATGTATACTGACCTTGACTGGACTTGTGGGCAGCCCATAATTTATGTACCTATAAATATAGTTCAGGGCAACGAACACACACATATGTATATATAGTATATATATTCCTTTACGTCATATTTGACGCTGGGAGGAAGGAGAACACGCGACGACAGATGACAAAGACGACACAAGTGAAAGAGAGAGAGAGAGAGGAGAGAGAATCAAGAAATCAAACAAGCGCAAAATATAACGTATACGCTGCGTGCAACCAGACAAAGAGAGATGAGATGTGTGAGAAGACGAGAGAGAGAGAAATATATATATAGTATAGTTGTACATATATATAGAATGTGTATTTGAACGGATGTTTAAACATATCTGTGCGAAATGACAAGACAAGACAAGACAACAACGACAAAACGCTCTCGAACAAGTGGCCCAAAATGCGTGGAATGAGGCGATAGAGGGGGACAGACAGAGAGAGAGAGAGAGAGTGAGAGCGAGAGAGGTGTGACAATCAATGACGGCACAGTGCAGCCTGCTCAGCACGGTCAAAATTACCAATCACAGGCGCCATGCAGACCAGAAACCGTGTCAGTGCGGTGCCCACTGTAGGTGTTGTTTTTGTTGTCGCTGCTGCTGTGGTTCCTGCAATAAGGTCAACAGTTCCGTATTAGCCATAGTTATTATTGTTAGCCAGCCACGCCTTGTGGCCATGTGATGCTGCACACTCGCTCTGTGCTAATTGCAAATCAATCAGAAGTCCATTAGTGGAGAGGAGGCTACATTTAGGCCTCTAGATCCAACCCAACTAGCTTCTATATATCTCTGCCCCAACTGAGTCATCTCTCATGCTAATCAAAACGTAGCAGCGCAATTTGATTAGGAACCTGGCGACATATATATATAATATATATTTTAGCACATTTAGTGCGCATAATTCGAATGGAAAGAGAACCAGAGATCGCTCTAAAGTTCTTCTACCTTATAAAAAAAAACTCTAGACTTGTGGTTTGTCTATAAAAAACAATCAATTTTCTTTATCTTATCTCAACTTTTTTCCGTGGTATTTATATAGCGGGTTCCATAAACATTTCTTTCTGGCGGCTTTCCCGACTGTCGCATGACGTCATCAATCGCTTTGCTTAGGTTTGTTGCGCAATGAGAGACACATATTTCACACATGTCTAAGTCTTATCACAACACAATGTTCAAGCTTTGATAAGATAAGATAAGGCAGCGGTCATATGCTTTTGCTGCTGTTTGACTACACCTACATATGAATTCATTTATAGATCTGGGTCTACGTGCGTTTCTTGCAGTGCATTCCGAGTTGGTACACTCCGGGACAGCAGACTGCAACCGTTGCTCAAGTGGCAATCAGTGTGGCATGCCTCAAGCTGCTCAAGTGGCGGCAAAAGCTGATTCTGACAGTTGATAAATGGCTTTCTTATACCTTAATATATCTTTATATATAGTAGGTATATCTTCTGCATTCTTTTCACTTTCTTTACACGCCCATAGATCATATTTGTTCTTCAGCTTCTCATTTGCATTTTGATTGATGTAACGGCATAAGATGCAGAGAAACTTGGGAGAGCAGCTGAGCTGATGAGAAACCCGTTTGGGGTTTCTCACGGTGGCCAAGACAGTTACCGTTGGAAGTTCCCAAAATATACTTCTGCTTTATCCAAGCCCTACCCAAAAACAATCGAATGAAAGGGAGAAGGAAACGCTTTCAAGCTGTGATCTTTGAGTTAGATAAATGACGGCTATGACGGCGTGATTAATTGGGAAAGGTTTTTGTTTTGGGCTAGTAAAAACTGTTATAATCTCAAGATTGGGCACTAAGTGTGCTAAGTAGATATTACTATATAAAATGTATACCTATAACTGTAGTTTTCTCAGTTTATATGAAGATCTGTCAACAAGTTTGTGCTGCCTATTAATCATTTTTAGTATTTTTTCCAAGTGCTTAAACCTTATCAGCAGTTTGTAGATCTCTATGAAGCTGTTATACTGTTATACAAGCAAGCAAACAATGCTAGAGTCTTGTGTGATTATCAGCTGCGATGATTTCAGTAGAGAATTCTGAGATGGGAGAGAAGTCTACTCCATATCTATATCTTTGTATATAGCACACTCTGGCGCCTACGCAATGACATTGCTGGCCTTCTTGGAAGACCTTGGCAGGGGGGAGGGCAGCCTACCTTCGTCCCAGGGATGATGCTGTGTTGCGGGTCGCGGTTTGCGTCCTTTTTTGCCGCGTTTGTTGTTGTTGTTGTTGCTGCTGCCATTGTTGTTGTTGTTGTTGTTGGACTCCATTTTGCTGGCTGTATCCGAATATTATCTGTGGGGGGCTACGAGAAAAACACGAGCGCGCAAAATGAAATAACTATATATAATTTGGATATGGACACACTCGCACACTCACATACACACACACATGCACAGAGTGACGCACAGTCGCCACAAGTGACATTTGGCAAGATTCACTCGCACACACACACACACACACACTGCCGCACACACTCACTCCCGCACACTCGCTCAGTCACCGTGGCCGCGCTTTTTTGTCGCTTTGATTACTTGGCGCAGAAATCGCCTATATATATATATCTGATATATATATATATCTGCACACAAAATAAATATATATCGCTATTTAAATTTAAGATTCTCTTTGGGGTTATTTATAATGCGGTGATTTAATTTTTTGACACACACACACTGGCACACACACACTGGCACACACGCAGACAGAGGGTGGGGGAGGGGGCAACACTGGCGGCACTTTTTACGTTTGCGAAAAGGTTTGGCCACTTGAAAACTGTTATACGCCACGCAGTTTCCTTTGCTGTGCATATATCTGTTATACGACTGTTCGATCATTCAGTTTGATTTGCATTACGTGCCGCCGCCACAACGCTGCAATTAACAGTTATTGCATTTTTTTTTTCTCAGTTACAAAACTAACTTTTTTTTCTTTCTCTCTCTAACCGATTGCCGCCGACGTCGCTGCTGCCGTCGCTGCTGCTGCCGCTCGTCAACTGCTTTGGCCGTGTCTCGTTTTGTTTTTTTTTATTGTTACTGCGGTTCGTTTTTTAGCACTATTTTTTGTTTTTTATTGCTTTTCAGAACTGAAAACTGAATGAAAATCGCGCACGGAAGTCCGCCGCGTCCATGCGTCGTCGTCGTCGTCGTCGTTGCGTTGTCGTCGTACTCTGTCGATCGTTTGCCGTGCCGAGCGCGACTAATGTGATGCGACACTGTGCGGCGACGCTGTGCGACACGGTGCGGCAGAGCTTTTACTTTTTGGACTGTCAACGGAGCAGAGACACGAGAGTCGAGAATCGGAGAGTCGAGTCGAGTCACACGCTCGTTGGATATTGGGCTCGTATATTCATTTTCATTTTCATTTCCATTTCGCTCGGTAATTGCCCATTTATTTTTTTCCCGTTCGTTCGTTTTTTCTATGTTTTTTTTTGCGTTCTTTCGTTTTTTGGAACGCTTTTTTAAATGCAGCTGCTTATCACAGCGTGTAGCTGCTCTCTGGTAATCTCTGCTCTCTCGGAGTTATTGGTTGCCTGCCAAATGATCAATTAAAGCAGCCGCAAATTGTTGAGTTTTGCTTGCGGATTTTCTGCACTGTCTGGACAAGTTTATGAAGACTGAGCAAAGTGCTCATGTCGAGACATGTTTGTGCTTGTTCTGGCAGGGTGAGGGAAAGGTTTGTAGCGCCTGACAAAGTTCAGTTTTGGCTCAAGTGTTGGGTCAAGTTGCTGCCGGCCAGTGTTGCTGCGCTGCTGCTGCCTCTGCTAGTGTTCCTGCTGCTGCCAGTGTTGCTGCGCTGCTGCTGCTGCCTCTGCTAGTGTTACTGCTGCTGCTGCCAGTGTTGCTGCTTCTGCTGCTGCCAGTGTTGCTGCATCAAGTTCATTCCACTTGGCATTAAGTAGCGCCAACTAAACATCTCAAGAATGCAGGCAACTCTCGGCACTGACAGTGAGACAGGCGGCGTCTGTTTATAGCTGGGCGGCATTTAAAGTGAACTGCCAACGCACACACACATACACTCACACACACACACTCCCAGGCAGCACTGCTAATTAGGTGCAACACTCGCTTTGCTCTCGGGTTACGCATACGTCGCGGCACATCAATCATACGCCCCGCATATCCTTTGGGGCAAACTGGGCCCAACAAACAATTAAAGTTCCATGTGTACCCTACTCCACTATATCTGTATGTATATATATAGTACATGCTATTAATGCCATTGATATTTGACCTTTAGATGATTGTGTGCGTGATTGCGTGCGGAGAAGAGAGAGAAAGGGGGAGAGAAGGGAGGTGCAAGGGAACTGAGTGCTGAGGTCGTAATTACAGCAACATGGCAACACACAGAAAAAAACATGCGAGACAACAACTACGACAGGATAACAATAGCTGCAAAGGAACGTGCCACACACACACACACAGACAACAATAAAAAGGGAAACAAACAAACAAGAACAACAAGAGGCGCATTGTTATCAGCGCAAGTTACCTACGTAGTGAACTGAACCGTCGTCGTGTGTGTGTGTGCGTCCTTATTGAGCACGCCGAGAAGGCGCGGAGTTGATTGACAGCATATTGACGCGACGCGACGCGGCGACAGACAATCGTCTAACATGTATAGTGGTACTTCTAGGGCAGATGGAGGAGGAGGAGGAGGCGGCGGAGCTGGTTACAGGCGGGTTGAGGCACAGCAAACGCACACACGTGTGTGTGTGTGTGGCTGAGTGTGGCAACTTATTCATTACATTTATTTATTACTCCGCACACCGCGTTTATCGATTTGCTCGTCCGAATTGTCTATGCATCATTTATATGGTTGGTTTTCGGGTTTTCAGCTCACTTATTGATTGTATTATTCCTCTCTCTCTCTCTCTCCTGGCCACATCACATGCAATTTGCATCAAAAACTTATACATTATTTAGCCATTTCTATGTCGAGATGAGGCGACAATGTCGTTGGCAATCACAGCCGCACACAGATCAAGGACACGCTCCGCGGGAGGCAACGCAACGCGCAAACCGACGAGCGCCAACAACTGGACTGATTGGATGGGTCTGTCTGACGTTTTTTAATTCCCATTACAGGAGCCCTACGAACTGACGCTGTTTTTGTTTATCGTCGCTGCGTCGAGTCCTCATTCCGTTTGTTCTGCTGCTGCTACTGCTGCTGCTGCTGCTGCGTTGTTGTTGTTGATGTCGGCATTTTCCGTCGTTAGGATGCGGACACCGTGCGGCAAAGTAACCCATTGCACATGTTGTTGCCGTTGTAGAGTCATGCGCAGTGCGCACCTGGTGGCTGTACATGATAACGAACCGTTTCTATTTGAATTTCAAATGTTATAAGATAAGGCAATCGTTTTAAATCGTTTTCAATGCGCGCCATGCGTTCGATACGATTAGTTTGCGTCATATATTAATCGATAACAGCTTGCGATCTTGCCAGCGTTGCCACCTCGTTGCCACCTGTTGCGACTGGCCATTCCGCCATATGTGGCTACACCTGATCAACAATTAGGTAATACTTGCCCGTTCTTCTTCCGAAATGGCGCTGCGATTTGTTGCCAAAAATTGTAACACTTTGTTGCAGCACACTGGACATCGGCTGGCACCTGGAGCACCATGGAGTCGCACCCTCGCCCACTACCCCATCAACGATGCCATGTATGGTCTGAGTGAGGAGCGTCAACAGCTGCGGGAAGTCGCTTTCAACTTCTTCCAGAAGGAGCTTGCGCCACATGCCAAGGAAATTGATAAGCTGGATAACTTCAAGTAGGTTTGAATAGATAAGGCCTCTGCCGGCAAAGCTTTACCTCTTGTTCATCTACAGGGATCTTCGCTCCTTCTGGCGCAAAATGGGAGATCTTGGATTCCTGGGCATCACGGCGGAGCCAGAGTATGGAGGCACTGGCGCCGGTTATCTGGATCACTGCATCATAATGGAGGAGATTTCACGGTAAGCACATTTGTGGCTTCCATATACCATGTCCAATGTACAAAGGTTACCTTTGTATTTTTCTTGTGCGCAGTGCTGCTGGTGGTATCGCGCTGTCCTATGGTGCCCACTCCAATCTGTGCATCAATCAGCTAACAAAGAACGGCACCCCAGAACAGAAGAAGAAGTATCTGCCCAAGTTGTGCAGCGGTGAACATATCGGTGGCCTGGCCATGTCCGAGCCCGGAGCTGGCTCGGATGTTGTGGCAATGAAACTGCGGGCCGAGCTCAAAGGTGACCACTACGTGCTAAACGGCAGCAAGTTCTGGATAACCAATGGTTCCGATGCACAGACACTGATCGTCTATGCCAAGACCGGGGGAAAAGATGTGCCCGATAAGCACAGCATTACAGCCTTCATTGTGGAAACCGACTGGGAGGGCTTCAGTGTGGCCCAAAAACTCGACAAAATGGGCATGCGTGGTAGCAGCACATGTGAACTGGTCTTCCAGGACCTCAAGGTGCCCGTTGAGAATGTGCTCGGCGAGGTGAACAAGGGCGTGTATGTGTTGATGTCCGGTCTGGACTACGAGCGGCTGGTCTTGGCCGCCGGACCCGTTGGCCTCATGCAGGCCGCCTGTGACGTGGCATTCGACTATGCGCATCAGCGCAAGCAGATGAACCAATTGATTGGCGAGTTTCAGCTGCTGCAGGGCAAGATGGCCGACATGTACACCTCACTGAGCGCTTGTCGCAGCTACTTGTATTCCGTGGCCAGATCCGCAGAGGCAGGCGTGCGCAGCAGCAAGGATTGTGCCGGTGTTATCTTGTACTGTGCCGAGCGGGCAACTCAGGTGGCTCTCGATTCCATTCAGATCCTTGGCGGCAACGGTTACATCAATGAGAATCCAACGGGCCGTATCTTGCGTGATGCCAAGCTGTATGAGATTGGTGCTGGCACTTCAGAGATTCGTCGCTGGCTAATTGGACGCCAGCTGAATCAGGAATACAAGTGAAGCAACTGCTCCAACGATGTGATAACGACAATTGTGGCAATTCTCTAATGACCTGACAGACTTTATGTTGCATTTATTAAACTTTACGCTATATTTACTAACTATATATATTTTTTATAAAGCATATGTGTATAAAAAATATATTGAAAAACTTCTTGCATTTATTGTTAAAATATTGTTTTTATTAATTTACAAAAAATACACAATTCAAATATGCAAATACGTGTGTGTATAGACTCGTATATACAAAACGAAATCGGAAATTAAGATAAAAGATCAGAGAGAACACGGTTTACATAGATAGATTATTTATGAACTAAACGGTTAACAAAACTCATGATGCTGAGGACTATATATATTCCTATATAGATCTGACATCCATTAATTATATAGTTTGTTTAGTGTTTGTGTGCGCAGTAATAATTTGCATTGATCTAACAAGAAGTCGTCAAATTTAGTATCTGTTACGGAGTTACGAATAGTTTTCGTTAGTCATAAGCGGTAAATTTCGTTGGATAGATTGGATTGGCAATAAGTTGGCAGATAAATATAGAACACATACACAACATATCTCACAACAAGTATACACACAAAATAATCGAAACAAATAAGATTAGATTCGAAAAGAGTTACAAGTTAGGACGTGTATATAGGGGGTGGTGGTATGTGGGGTGTATGTAGGGGGGGACATATATATTTATAGACATAGTTTCGCTAGTGGCTAATTATAATTACTTGTTAAATTATTACTATTAGTATGTATGTAAATGTTAAAAGCACATTTGGCAAACATCATCATCATCATCATCGATTCGTTTTTAGATCATCTCGCGGTAATCCTGGCTCATTCCAGGCGAAAACTATGCTTCTCCGTTTTCGTTTCGGATCGTGATTCTGTTGTTGTTGTAAACGATTTACGTTCCATAACGCGCTGTGTCATCGAGGTAAGACGCTCAGATCCCTGATCCACGATGCTGAGCTTGCCGCCATCGGTGTTCAGTGTCATCTGTGAGAAACTCGATTCCAGCGGCTTGACTGTGGCCAATTCGCTGCTGCTGATGTTGCTGTCGTTTGCCGACTTGTCGAAGTTGCGCGTCTCGTATCTGCTAAAGAAACAATGGATTACTTTAGTAAGATATTCTCATAGAAGTGTATCATCCATTTGCTTACCTGGATGTGTAACCCTCGTAACTCTGGCCGGGATACGCGTTGCCGCCAGTTAGTTGCACCACACCGCCCTGGCCAAAGGTCTTTTCATGCAGATCCTGTACACAGGCCTCCAGATTGCGATTAACCGTTGGCTTCTGTGGTGGTGGCGGCGGCACAGCGGGCGCAGATGTTGAGGAGTTGTGTGTTTTAATGCTGGACGATTCAAAGCTATGCTGATAGTTGGGATTAGTAGTTGTTGGTGTGCCCGCTCCCGCTCCCGCTGTTGCTCCCAAAGTGTTTGTGGTGGTAGTAGTTGATTTGAAGCCATTGCTGCCGATACCTGCTCCAGGACTGCCTGGATATGGGCGTGGCACTGCATTGGCGGTTAGTTTGGGATTAGAGCGAAAACTGTGACCCGATGTGGCTGTCTGCATGTTAGAAATGGTTGTCGACAGCGGCGGTGGTGGTGGCGGAAAGTCACCATTGTTCTCGTCCATAGCTGGATAGTTGGCGGGCGGTGGGGACACTGCACCCGGATGATGGAAATGCTGCGGCTGCGGGCTGCTGTAATTGTAATGATGCTTCTGCTGGGCACTGCCGCCCGAATAGTAACTCGGCGAACTGGGCATCTCACCACCCGATTGCGAACCATAGTAGGCACCTCCACGACCCAGGGTCTGTTAGGGTTAGCGAGAGAATTTTGTTTGGTTAGACAACGTTGAGGTTAGAGGTTAGAGCTAAAGCTGGATACAGTTAGACACCGTCACCAGGCGACAATTTCATCAGCTAATTAATGCCAATTCATATGTGGAAACAACTTAAACTAATCTCAAAATTTGAATATATATAGGGAAACCTGATCATACATTGTTCTGGCTCTTGTTGATTGTGGCGTACGCGTATTCCGTATCGCTCTCATCGGTGGTGAATCCTTGCGTATTCTTGGCATAACGTTGCGCCTGTCGCACATGCTTCAAACGTTGACGCGCCTCCTCCAGCTCCTTCTCCTTGCGCAGCACAGCGGAACGTGCATTGATCTCCTGCGCCATGCCATCGACCATGGATGTGTTGATCTTAAGCGAATGCTCCTCCTCGGCCTCCAGGCCCTGCTGTGCGGCATGCACCAGATTATCGGTGGACTTGATGACAGCATTGCCTGCTGCCTGCAGACGACGACCTGCCTCCGAGTTGGGATTCGATTTCACCTTGCAGGCAATCAGCAATTGTGCTGTCGATGCAGCCACCTGTTTGGCTGTCGAGATGAGCATCTCCTCAGTGCCCGATCCGCGCACCAAATTCTGTGCAGCCTCCACCAGACTGTGTGTGGCAGCCGCTACCAGGCGTGCAGCAGAAATCAAACCCTCGGACCATTGGCCATCATCGGAGCTGGTGAGTGGACGCCTTGCCACCTTGCCCTGATCAATGAGCTCACGTTGTGCAGCATTGGCAGCACGCACCAAAGCAGCCGAAGCAGCCATAATGCCCTTGGCAGCCTCCAAGATCATCTCATCGAACTTCATGTTCTCATCCAGTTCGATCTGTGTGGGCAGACAAAAATACAGATTAGTCGGATGTAAAGGGATTAAGTTAGTTATAGATTAGCTTAGAATTAGAACTTGCAGAGCAAACACCCTTTTGAATAAAGCTTGGTTTAGTTTATTATTCGAAATTGATTCGTTTTGATTTGATTTGATTTGATTTGGTTTAGTAGAGTTTGAATGAACACAGTAATAATATGTTTGATTCCTGGGTGAACTTTTGAATGTAACAACCAAGAATATCAAACATATCTCACTGGGAACATTAGATGAGTAGTTTTGGTTGGGGTAGTTTATTTTTTATTGGTTTTGGGGTTGATTCGTTTAGTGCGTGAGAGAGAGAGAGAGAGAGAGTGGAGTCGTGCGTGCAGTTTCGAGTTGTTTTCGACTTGGAGTTAGTTTTCAATTCACCATTCACATTCACCGATTACAAACTAGATAGGATTATGGATGCACAGCACACTCACCTTGACATCGGCCTGACGACGTGGACGCAATGATGCCAGCTTCTTGGCCGCTGCATCAATGGAGGCTGCAGCACCCAAGAGTTCATTCTCAGCAATCACTGTCGGATCCTCGGGATCAATCCAATCGGAACCCTTTAGCAGGCGTGCCATGGCCACCAGATCAGTGACACATTTGGCCACACGACGTGAGTAATGCATGCGATCATCGGCGCTGCAATTGTGCAAGATGCCATTGAGCAGCTCACGATAGGATTCACCCACAGCGGTGCCAGCTTCCAGCGTGCGTATACGCAACTCCTCCGTTTCGGCACAATTCCAGGCAACGGAACGGCAGACAATCAACATGTCCGAGATGGCACGACGACCCAAATTGGCAGCTGCCACTATATCCGCTTGCAGATTGGAGGCACCAGCAGCAACTGCCTTAGCAGTGGCTGCGGTCACATTCATGGTGACACGTATCAGATCCTCAGGACCCACCTGAGCACTGCCCACAGGGGGAGGTGTCTGCATGGCCTGCAAGGGAAGAGAGAGTTATAACATTAATCTTCAGAGTTCTCACTGGGATCTCTTCCTGAACTTACGCGTATCTCCTGTGATATGGCCTCTACGGTGGCCTCCATGGCGCGTGTGCCGCGCGTATGCTCATCCTCTACAGCTTTTACGGTCTTCAGCAGCGATGAAACATTCAGTACCATCACCTGTTTGCAAAGTGTTTACGGGTTTTGGGATTGCATGAAGAGAGAGAGAATTGTGATTAATGTTGAGTTTGATAGATATGGGAAGAGAGATGATTAGAGTTGTCTACGTACTACGCAATTAACTAACTAGTTACTACGATCTACAAAACGATCTACTTTACGCTGGCTTTGGCACTTTTTCTCTATCCATAGAAAAAACTTTACTAATGGATTAAAATGGAAATTTTTATTCGAGTAAAATACGAGACACAACATACATAATTGGGGGCAACTTGCAGATGTCGGAGAGGGCAAGGCAAGAGAGAAATAGAAATAAATAATTATATAATAAAGATATATCATTTTGTAGGGTATATGATAGTTTAAAAAAAATACTGGGACAACAAATACTGAACAAGTAATTAAGCAAACTGCAATTCATCACATCTAGCAAGGGTAAGGAAAGTTGTTCTCCTCTCTCTATAGAGCTTTGCCATCTTCTCAGGCATCCGCAAGTTTTACAAAGATTTTTCAAAAAGTTTTTTTCAAGTGTTTCTAAGTTTTCTTCTTCATCTTCTTGTGCAATGTTTAATGTAAAAATGTTAAAAACGCGAATTTCATCAAAAGTTTCCAAAAATTTTGGTTTTTTTGTTGCTGTTGCTGTGTCGACCCCCGCTGCCCTGCCACACCCCCCTAATGACTCATGATTCCATTGCTGGCTGCTTCGGAGGCGGCGGCTGCTGCTGCTGGTGAGGGGGGCGCGGTTGTGGTGGGCGTATTATGTCTGTGTGTGTTAGTTTCTGCAGCCGATTGGCAAACATCTTGAAGCGTCTGCTTATATGTTTGTATGTATATGACGCATTTATATATATAGCATGTAGATATATTTTTCGATATCGCATTCGATATTGATTTTGAGGTCGAATTTTGTTGATGATGATTGATTCGTTTTCCACAGCGAGCGCAGCGCATGAAGAGAGGCGTGTGGAGAGTGATTTTTATTTTTTGTACAATCATGAGATTTGTTTGTTGTTTTTTTTATGTGTGTGTGTGTGTGTGTGTGTGGGAAGAGATAAGAGCAGAGACGTCGAACGCACACGAATTAGCAAAAAAAACAAAAACGAGAAAAAATATACAAAAAAAAGAAGTATGGATTTTTTTTTTCTTTTCTTTTTACAAATGTTTTTCGGGCAGAAAGAGGGTGGTTCGGGATGAGTTTTCGGGGTGGGTGTTTTGGGATCAAGAGAGAGAGGCAGGAATATTGTTTGGATTGGAAGGGAACGGAGAGCGGAGCGCAGCAGATGCATGCAGAGCAGGCGGCGACGACGGCGTCGGCGGCGGAAGGGTGTTTTCAGAGCGAGATTTTCATGAGCGTGTGTGTGTGTGAATGAGTATGGGATGGGGGGGAGCACCTTATATGGTATATGCTATGTACATCCAGCGATTTGTGTGTTAAACATTGAGAAAAAACATTAATAAACACTTAAGACAATTTAAAAAAAACAACACAGAGCAATAAGAACGGTCAGCGCAGCGATAGGAGGCAGCAGGTGAATCAAGGTGAATCTAGGTGAATCTAGGTGTATCAAGGTGTGAGCTGGAGCCGAGTCGCTTTTCTTCCTCATTGTACAACAACAACAACAACAACAACGACAACAACAGCAAGAGGAAAATGTTTTTCATTTCTTTCGGTTATTTTTCGGTTTCTGGGATTTATTTTCTTATGTGTCTACAAGTGCCAAAGCCATTTTGCGTTTATAGAGTATATAATATAGATAGATAGAGATTAGGTAAATAATAATAATAATATAATTATTCACTTTCTGTTCACAAACAACATTTATGTATGTGTGTGTGTGTGTGTGAAATTAAAGCTTTACACAGAGAATTAGAGAAATGGAGAGAGAGATCAGCTTAGTTGGTTTATTTTAGTTAAAGAAACTATCGATAGTATCGATGGAATACTGAGAAACTATCGACAGTTATCATGCTCTACTAAGCGATCTATATAAGTCTTAGACAGTTCGTAATTCTCTAGGAACCATAACCACATTCAAGTAAGTTACAATTCTGTGTGTGTAAAGTATAAAATACCAAAAAAAAAAAAATACTGCCTAAATAGTATTTTAAGTATAATACACTGCAAAAAAAGCCACAACAACAAAAGCTTTATAGCAAAAGAGTGACAAAAAAACTAAGAGACTCTTGTAGGGAAGAGTATAAGTGTGAGAGAGAGAGAGAGTGGAGAGAGAGAGAGAAAAAAGAGAGCATAGCTTGCTGTGGAGTACATACCCTGGCGCTCTCCTTCAGATCCTGCATAGAGGGATCATGTATAGGTTTGCCTGATGCCAATTTGGTGCAGTTAATCAAATCACCCAAAGCGGAGGCGACATCCTTGACAGCATTGATGACCATGACCTGTGAATCCGGCTGCGAGGAGCCCAAGGAGCAGGCACCACGCTTGACAGCCTCAGCCAGTTGAGCTGCAGAGGAAGAGGGAAGAGGAATAAGCAACTACTGCAGGACTTAAACTGCACCAGGAATACTTACTTATGGTGGACACAGCATTCTGTGCCGCATTCGCTAGCTGATCCTGTGTGCCGGCTGCACCGGTGACCAACACCTTGGTATCCTCCACTAGTGCCTTGGCAGTCTGCAAAATATGCTCACGATGATCCGCAAAGCTGCCATCGCCATCGGAGTGCAGTGTGCCCGCAGTGGCAAACATAATTGTGGTATCCAGATCCCCAATGATGCCGGACACAGTGTGGGCGGCATTGATGCACGCCTGTGTGCCGCGAGAGCCCGCCTGGAGGGCAGCCAACACTTGGGCTACCTTCTCCGATACCTCACGTGCATTGCGTGCAATCTCCTTCTGGGCACTGACATCTGTGGGACTGGCACCTCCAGCCGAGGACTGTATCATGGCGCTAACCGAGCGTCCCAGATCGATGACTGTGCTGCGTATACGCATGGCAACATCTGGTGAAGTGGTCGTGGTACTCGCTCCCACCGAATCCTGGGTCAGCTGCTGATAATGCTGGGTCATATCGATGGCCAGCTGAGGCAGTGCCGCCGGTTCCACGCTGCTCTTCGCGTTGATCTCATTACCCAAACGGGCAATCTCCTTGGCTGTGGCCACCATGCGTGTCTGATAGTCCACAAAGTTATCCGAGTAGGAGGCATTCAGCAGGGATTGCCTTTTGTCCGTGAGTCGAGTGATGGCACGATTCACTTGCTCCATTAGCCCCGTGACTATGCCCGTTTCCGCATTGATCTTCTCCACAGTTTGCTGCAGTTCCTGTATGGCCTCCCTGGCGCCATCGATAGACTCATCCAGGCGTGGATGAGCGTGTGTGGCACGTGGATTACCCGCTGAATCCTTGGCAGATTGCACCAACGTTATGGCACTCTCCACCACCGACTTGGTCTGATTGATCAGTGACATCTGCTGCTGACTGTGCACAATGTGGGTGCAGGCACCGATGGCACCATTCACCATGGGCACCACATAGCGTGAGATCTCGCCCACAGCATGACCCAACTGCTCGGCATTGTTCTTGCCCGCCACGCGAATGGGTTCCAGTTTGTCCAACAGTTCCGCTGCCGAGTTCAAGGTTTGTCCACTGAATCCATGTAGATTGTTATCCCGCCGACGACTCAATCCCTGCGCATTCACAGCCAGAGCACAGCTGTCCAGCTCACGAGTGCAGGTGCCCAGTGTGTGCAGCACTTGCTCACACTGTGCCTGCCCAGGTGCCTTGTCACGGATGTTATCCACCAGACGCTTCACTGACTCCGACACTGGAGTCGAATGCATTGACAGTTGCTGCCAAACGGGAGGATTATCCGGTGATAGGGCCAATGATTTGGCTGCCTTAACCATTTCCACAACGCCATCGATGACACCACGTCCCGCCTGGATGACAGGCTCCTGTGCCTTGCGACCCTCTGCAGAGATCTTGGCGGGAATCGAAATGAATTCCGGACTCGAAGCATATTGACGCACTGCCTTTACAGCGTCCAGCAATGGCTCCACAAGACGTTCCCGACTACCACCCGTTGGATGATCCTCTATGGCCTTGATATCCTGCACCAGATCCGACGTGGCAGTGGCCACCTGCTTGGCCAGCACAATGAACTCATTCTTGGCCACCGGATTATTGGTATTCATGCTTGCCTGGCGGCATATGGAGCACAGATAACTAGTGTGCTTGGCAATCACTGTGAGGGCAGAGATCATCTGCGGTTTACCCGACTGGGGGCTACTCACAATGTCACAATGCTGGCGGATGCCCTGGTAGGCCCAAGTCAACTGTGCCTGATCGATGATGCCGGGTCTGCCGGCCACACTACTGGGATGCGATACTCCAATCAAGTATGCCGCTTGCGAGGAACTCTCGATGAGTCCCTGAATGGAATCATTGACATTGTTAACCGATTGACTGAATTCCACATGCTGCGATTGCTTCGCATTGTTGATCATCTCCGAGATGGCGTAGCCCAGATTACGTGACTTCGATGTAGCCTGCTCGACGCAATCAAAGTAACCCTGCTCATTAATGGGTTCATGGGGATAGTCCAACATCAGACGCAGTGCCTCAATATTTCTCATGGCATTATCGCATTCCTTTTGTCCAGGTGCAGATTGGATGCTTGCATCCACCAATTGATTAATGCTATCCGTGACACTGCGAGCGGCAGCGTGAAGTAAATTCTTGGCATTCGGCTGGCCAGGATCGGCGGCAATGGACTTGGCCGTCGACAGCAGCGAACAGGATTGAGTGGAGACATTACGCAAGCTATCAATCATCTGGCTGCGCACAGGTTCATCCGTTTGCGTCTGTCCAGCCATCTGCATGCTCACCGACAACAGATCCCTGTAGTTCGCCGCAAACAGTTGGCTACTCTCGGCCAGCTGAGCTGGACTGGCATACGATTGCACAATCTGTCCACCGGAGCTGCTCAACTGTTCCGCCACCTGCTTCAACTCCGACTGCAACTCTGCATAGGGACGATTCGAGGGTGGGAACTCGCTCACAGACAGAATCTCGCTGAGATCGCTGACATTACGCAACGCGGCATCCACTTCACGCTGGCCAGGAATACAGTCCACAGTGCGTGACAGAGCTCCAGTAACATCTCGTCCAGCCTGGGTCAGAGCCTGTGGATCACAGACTCCTTGCAGCGTACGCTGTGCCTGCTCAATGAGCTGCGCCGAACTGGTCACCACATCATCCGCACAGTCAATAATCGCGGATTTCTGTGTAGTCGCCGCCACGCCATGCACGCTCTTGGTGAAGTCACCCAGAGCCAATGCGGTGTCACGTCCCGCAGCGCCTGCATAACTATTCTGTCCCTGCAGCACAGAGCTGAGCAACTGGCTCAATGCAATGCCCACATTCTTGGCAGACTTACGCAAGTCATCCGCAGTGGTTTCCACTGTATCTCCCGGCAGAGGACGCAATTGTCCAGCCAGTGCAGCCTGACGTGTATCGTCGAGCACATGGTGCAACTTACGCACCGCCTCCAGGGCCGATTCCAACTCCTGCCCACCGCAGGCATCACGTGCACGCTGCGCCACCGAATGCAACTCCGACACACTCTGTCCCAGATGCAGGGCACTCTTCGAGAGCTGCGCTGCAGATGGTATATCCGTCACAGTGGGCTGCAAGGCACGAGATGATTTGGACACCTGCAGTGCCGGTTCAATGAATTGTTCCGCTGCCTCAATCAAATTCAACTGAGCATGTGCATCATCCGGCTGGGCACGTGTTGTCTTCAGCGAGGTAACCAAACGGGGTATGGTATCAGCGACACGCTTGCAATCCTGCAACAGTGACTCCTTGGTCTGATGATCCTGACTGTGCTGCACTGCATTCTGTGCCGCCGAGATGCACTGCGTGGCCGCTGAGGCAGCCTGCTTGGAACAGTATTCCAGACGTTGGATGAGACTGCGTTTCATGGCCGGCGTATTGGCTGTGGTGGTGGTAATCTCACGTAGTTCCTCCGCCGCACGACGCAGTGCATTCTGATTATCGGAATCATGAGGATTCGAGGAGCAGAGACGTGCTGCCTCCACCAGCTTGGCTGTGGCATCGGCCAATTGCTTCGCTGCCGACAACAGACGACGCTGCATATCCGCATCCTCCTGCTGATCAGCCTCACCCTTGATGCTCTGTATCAACTGTGCCGTGGTCTGACCCAAGGTGCGTGCATGACGCACCATCTCTTGTGGGTCATTGGTCGACACAAGTATATCGGTGCCAATGATGACATTCTCGACGGGACTCAACTCCTGACTGGTGCGATTCGCATGCTCGCGACTGCTCAGCTTCACGTGCTCCAACATTTCCATTAAACTCTTGGACACATCTCGCGCTGCTGCCACCAGATCTGCCTTCAGCTTGGGATCATTGCTTGCCTCGTTGCAAACCTCACACAATGAGTTCACGGCACGTGCCACATTCCTTGCCGCCGCCTCCAATTGCTCCCGGCAAGCGGCATTATGCAGCGTAGGTGCAACCACCTTGGCACACGCCACCAACTGACTGGTAGCCAGAGCACACTGACTGGCAGCTCCAATGACACGATTACGTGCCTGATCATCCTCACAACTGGCAGCAATATTCTTGGCACGCAGTACCAACGCCGCCGTCGTATTGGCCACCGCCTTGGCCAGTGCCAGCAGCATATCATGCAGATCTCGATTCTCTGGTGCCTCCTCCTCGGCAATGGTGCTCAGCACATGTGTGGTTGCTTCGCCCACACGGCTGGCGGCATTGATCAAGTGCTGCGGTGGTTCCTTGCTCTCTGGCTCTGCTGCCTTGAGAAGATCACTGAATGCGTTGCAGAGATTACGTGCTGCTTCGAGCAACTGATCGCCATTCGTATCATTCTCCATGAGAGCGGCAATCAGACGCACCTCCTTAGTGACCTCCGGTATGGTTTGTGCTATCTGTGATACAGACGCCGTAATGGCTTCCGTATCTACCTCATCCGGCTGTGAGGCAGTAATGATTTGCGCTGTGGCTGCACTCATTGTGGCCACATGCGAGCTGACCGCCTGCTTCGACGTGTCCAGCGTGTTCTCACGCCACTCAATCGAACGCAAATCATTGCCCAGCTCCTGTATGGGTGCCTGAGAGAGAGATTAAATAGAGATTAGCTAAAACCCGAAGGAAACTGTTAACTCCTTTGCTCACCTTGGTGCGCAGCTCCTCGTCAGCGCGAATTAAGACATCCTGTCCAGCTGAGATGTAACCAATTAAAGCACGTTGCGGCTCCGTTAGATTCACAGCACTAATGCGTACTTCCTTAGTCTAAACGGGGAAGAGAAGAGATGTGGGTCAAGGAAAGAGTAAGTAAGTTGGATCAGTAGGATTAAGATCTTTCGGCACATACATTGTGAAACTCGGCATGATCATTTTCTATAGGCAGCATGTTAGAAATGTAGAGAAATCGATTGAGTTAAGAGCACGATAAATAGATAGATATGATAGTTATGTACTTTGAGATTATGGTGCAATGGCAAATTAGATAAAAGCGCATGAAATGAACAAGGGGTGTCTCCGACTAGGGATTGTCTCACACTCACACAGACAACTTACCGTGGGCGGTTGATGGGCATGATTCACTTGACCGACAAATGCGCCATACTGCACGGTCTGCACCTCGTTCTGGGTAAATGTGCGTTCACCTGGTGTGCACAGAGAGAGAGAGAGAGAGAGAGCAAAAACAAATTAAAACAAAAAATCAAACAAAAGAGCAAAGGCAAAAAGCAGAAGCTAGTGCAATACTACAAACTATAACTATATATATATCTCTGATGCATACCGTCATAGGGCCGCATAACGCCCGGATGCGCCAGACTCTCCAGATTGAGCTTCTCCACGCGATTCGTTTCGTGTTGCAAGAAGGTTGCTCTGCAAGAGATCAATCAATCAATCAATCAATCGAATATAATACAAGTTATGCTTCACTTACTTGGATGGCGCCACGGACTCCTCCACCATGGTAGAGCCCTCATCACCCTCAATGCCAAAGTGATCCTTGGTCTGTTTCTTCTTCAATATGATATCAATGTAGCCGGCAATAAGCTGCACAATCTGCTCAGCTTCGGTGGTCTGCACCGAATAATATTGATTGGCATAATCACCAAAGTCCAGGGTGAACGTATTGGGTGATGCACCCCAGCGACGCACTGTGGTCAATGGCCAGGAGAATAATATCTCCTTGGTGCGTTCATCCAGACGCAGCACAGAGTCTTTGGTCACACCCAAGAGACGTGGCACCAGCTTGTTCTTGCCATTCATCTTCTCCTTGACCAGAAAGAAGGTAACACCATAGGTGGGCAGCTCTCGGGCCGTCTTGGTGTACAGCACTTTGGCATCGATCTCCGAGAGATCTGTGTGACGTCTATGCTCGGCAAAGATTTTCTTCTCGATGCCCTTGACGCGCACATACGAAGTGGGCAAAAAGTCCTTCAGGCTGCAGACAGAGAGAGAAATTAGAAAACTTCCTAGCAGGGCAGTTCCAAGATGTACTTACTCCAAGAAGCCGGGCTTGTGCTTGGCCTCGTTGTGCGGTCCAAACTGAATGTGCACCTGAATGCCAGCGAATTCACAAGCTGCAGAAAAAACACAATATAATTATGTATGAAATGAAATCCCATTGTGATTTCGTCCTAGCTAGGACTTACCCTTGTCCTGTGTTACAGGATGCGTGCCATCGAGTATGGCATCTCTGGCCTGCACATACAGCAGATTCAGCTGCACAGGATCCCGGGAATCAATGTTTTGATCCGAGAAGAAGAAACGTCGTCGCAACAGCACCGTCTCCGATTCATCAATGCCCTGCTCCCGTAGCGTACGACCCACATCGACCCAGTTCACTGTAGAAGCAAGATAAATATTTAGCAAATCTTCATGGACTTCGTATCTCACAATCCCAACTTACTTTCATCATCGGTCTTGAGTTTCTTGCGCAAACTTTCCATCTTGGCATCGCGATCCTTCTCGGTGAACTTGCGCTTCAGGGTGAGCGTGCCGAACTTATTATCCGGCAGATTCTCATTCTGCGCCTCGTTATCCTCACGCACCAGGCCGTACTCCTCGTGATTGGTGATGCCAATCTTGGTGCAAATCACAACCATCAGCTGGGAGACAGGCTGCGAATCATCTACCAAGATGGTCTTCACTGCACCATCCAACATGCGTACACGCAGGGTGCGTACCTTGCGACGATATTCGAGCATGTCCTGATTATGCAGGATGTAATAGCCCAAGGTGCGTCCCGCTTCCAGCCAGACACCCTGCTGGTTCTGCTCATCCGAAATGAAGAGGCCATATTCGCTAGCTGCAGCGGGAAGAGAGGGGAGAAAGGGGGGTTAGTCTGATGGGGATTGACTCATCTCTGGAGCACTTTGACTTACGTTGTCCTTGCACGGCTTCGGCAAATTTATCCCGTATGATTTTGCATGCATCGAAGACTGTCGTATTTGGTTGGAATTGTATGGTCTTGGTCACTCGACCACCCTCCAGCTGTATGCGCAGCGACAATGTGGACATCTTGGCCTGGTCCTGGTCCTGGTCTTCTGCTGCTGCTGCTGCTGCTGCTGCGTCGTCGTCCTCGTCGTCTTCTCGTGTCTCTTCTCTTCGCTCGTTGTATTAGTTCTAATCGTTGGCTTAAACTTAGTGTGTTACGTGTAGAAATTGTAGAAGGCACTGTGGGAAGAGTGGAGAGAAGAGAGATGGGATGAGCGTGGTGAGAGAGGCGTTATAAACACGAAATAAATGGCCGTTCAAGTGTTATAAATAGCGCACTGAGCACAGACCAAAGCCGCAGTGGCAGAGCCAGAGACCCAAAACCCAAAACCACCCCCGAAGCAGAGATAGTCGCGGTGGGCAGAGCGGGAGAGGGGGAGGGGCAGACCAGACCAGACCGGGCCAGCCCGTGTCAAGTCGCGTCGTGCTGGCACTGGCACTGGGACTGGGCCGGGGCAGCCACCACCCGAAAAACCAGACAAAGTTGCTGATGAAAATCTTCTATACACACACTGGAACACACACACACACTCAGAGAGCACACTCGCACACTCACACACACACACACACACAGGGTATACACAGTGCCCACTTCAGTTTCCAAATCAAAGCCAGCCCATTGTAGCTTGGGGTGACTTGGGCTGTGTGCCCCCCGCTTCTACCCTCTCCCCCTCCTGTGTGGCACTTTCTACACACACACACACACAGCTTGTCATTATGCCAAGCAGCGCTGCTGGCGTCGCTTGGATTTTTAGCCAGAGAGATTCACATAATGCTCGACTGCGCTTTGGCCTGTTGTAATTGATTTTTGCTAGCTACTCTCCTCTTCTCACTTTCCTGCTCTTGCTTCTACCCCCTGCTCGGCAGCAAACTGTGTCAGACCGGCAACACCCTCTGCCCCTCCGTCTGCCCTCCCTCTCGCTGCTCTGCTCTTCTGTCCGGTTTCTATATAGCAAAGTTAGCATTATTTGCTTATGTAAAAATCGATAATTTTGCACAGCGTATGTTTTGGTTGTCGTCGCATCCCGGAAACACTTGAAATTTCCGGCGAAAACTGTCAGGCAAACACACACACACACACAGAAGGTTACACACACTCTCACACACACACACATGTAGTTAGTTCTAAGTTTTTACTTTTTGCTGTCTGCTTCTCCATATGGCGGCTTTTTGCTGTCTCCGGCAACGGCAAAGTCGTCGATAACTATTTTTATTTTTTTTTTGTTTTCTATTTTTTCTTGAAGGGATCACTGATGGAAGAAGCTGCACGTCTGCTGGCCACGATATCTGGCACGTAACTGACAAAAGGTTTGCCAGAAAGTGGACCAGCTAAAGGGGGATGCTGCGTCTGACGCTTTCGATGGGCAGCGGCAGCGGCAGAGGCAGAGGCAGAGGCAGCAGCGGCAGAGAGGGTGGGAGAGCGAGAGAGAGTACAACGCATGCGCAGTGAAAGTTTCTACGCTCAAAGGGTGCAGCCGCAGAGATAAACAAATTCAACCCCTGCGGCACAAGAGTGTAGAGTTTGCTCTCTCTCGCTCTCTCTCTCTCCCTGTGTAGACTTTCCACGCCCGGCAGCAGCGGCGTCTGCTCGGCGCCAGCCCGGCAAACTGGCAGCGTTTTGCGCAGCTTAAGCCGCAGTGCGTAATCTGATTCCCCCCTTGCACCCCGCGCAGCGACTGTGCGTATGCGCAGGGCTTACGCTGGGAAGTTTCTACTTTGCGGGCAGAAGATGAAAGAGAAGAGATATCGCAGCAGCTGAAAAACTGCTGAAAGGGGTCACCTCAAAGCAAATATATGAAAAATAGTGTGTCATAAATTTATACATTATATGGATACATTAAAGGAAATACTGTAGAAAATACTCAGAGAATACTATCTTAAATAATATATAACTTTTAGAGCAGAATATATCATTTTGAAAATATATCAGCACATATATACATAGAAATGATTTATTAGAGCATATACTGTACACTATATATCATATCAATAATATATATTACAATGTATAGAGCGAATATATATTTAACAAAAAATATATTACAATGTATAGAGCATAATATATATTTTGAATAATATATTAAAATGTGAAGCACATAATATATAATTTAAATAATATATGCAAACACATAAAATATATTTTTTTAAAAGCATATATCATTTATATTTAAAGTTCTCTGTTAAAACATGCTTCAGCACAGACTGCACTTGTTACTCTCTTTCCCTCTCTCCATCTCCCATAAAAACTCTCAATGTAATTCAATATGCCTTCATTAATTCAATTAACTCTGCGACACAGCACAGTCTCCACCCTTGCCAAAAACATAACCTCAAAATAAACACACTCAGCAAGCGAGAGAGAGAGAGAGAGAGAGAGAGAGAGAGGGAGAAAAGGGATGTGACAGACAATGTAAATGGATGTCGCATCAGAGATCCCAAAGACAAACAAAAAAAAACACAGTCTCAATGCACAAAAAACACACATACTCGTATAGATATAGAGATGTATTATATGGTATACCCTCTATGAGGCTGATTGTGGCTTCGCTTAGCGCGACGTATTGCATTACAGCTGCCAACATTGAGGCTGCCTAGGGTTTCATATTATTGACGAGGGGAAAGAAAGGAAACTATTTCTTGCTTTCTTTCAATTGGAATTTTCATGAGGCATGACATAAAAATACGCGTTAATTTTAGTGCGAATAAAAATGCAGACTCTCTCGCTCGCTCTCTTTCTCTCTCTCTCTGCAGGAGCATGCAAATGTTGCTAGAGCTGCAGCTACAACTCCGAACCCAACTCCAACTCCGCAGCCCACAGCAAGTTCAGCACGAGCTTCTCCTCACTAATTGGCAGGCACTTTTGCCTCCTCCTCCTCCTTCTCCTCCAACTCAGCTCGGAAGTCACACTGTGCTGCTAATGGACGTAATTTACGGCCAGCCGAGTTTTCTATGGGTCCAACTAATTAATTGACACCCCTGCCCCCAAAGAGAGAGAGAGCGAAGATACCCCCGATGGGTTCCACGTGCTCTTGGCACTTGCTGTGCATTTTCCCTACGTTTTTCTAACTTTTCAAAGTCAACTTTGGAAAAACTATGAAATCTAATTAATGCAACATATAAGCATTTTTATAGATCATAATAGTAGTTATTGGAACTGTAGACTGGCCAAAATAAGTAGAAATATATTTACAGAGATTAAATATATTTTTCCAGGCACTCTTAAGTTCTAAAATCAGAGCTAGAACTTTTTTAGCAACTCTTGCGAAACTTTTCACACTCAACGATTGTATAATATCTATAAACATAGAGCAACTCTGCAGAAATATATTTCCGACAATCAGAAATCTTAAAATATCTATGATCATATAGTAAATACTCAGTTTACCTATATTTCTTGAGGTTTTCTTAGTTCTACAAATGTTATACTTATTTCTAGTTACTTATGAGTACTATAACTTATTATATATGTACTTAAATTTATATAGTTTATAGAATGCTTTCTCTACTTACTCATTGTGCACACTTTGTAGCTCATAATGAAAATGTTTCTTTTTTTAATTTCGTTAATTTTACGCGTTTTTTTCTGTTTTTTTTTTTATTTCGATTTTTTGTGGGGTTTTTCTTTATGATTTACGGCAAGAAGGCACAGGTGCTTAAGCTAATGCTTAATTTTAACCCATATCAAGGCACACTCGTGTGTGTGTGTGTGTAATTGTTGTGTGTGTGTGTTTGTGTATTTTCTGTGTGTGTGTTTTTTTTTTTGTTGTTGTAGTTTTCTTTCAAGGCGTACGGTGTGAAGAGGGATTTTAAAAATCGTTGACTACGACGGCAGAGCACGACGATCGGAAGGGGCAACTCCAGCTCCTCCTTCTACCTGGCTAACTGCTCGTCGAGCTGAGGCACGTTTGTGGTGTGTGTGGTGCGGAAAAAACGACAATGCGTTTTCTTGTACCGAAATCAATTAAAAACCGAATGGAAAACTCAAAACGCTAAAAGTACTAACAATTCTCTCTTTTTTCTTTCTCTCTTTCTTTCTTCTTTACCAAAAATAACAATCTTTCAAAAACGTGCTAGAAAACTTCTCTGTCTTTCTATCCTTTCTTTTTCTGTATATGCGGTATATAATATATAATATATATATATATGGTATCTCTAGGTAAATATCTAACTATATAAAAACGTACAACTCTTGGTAACAAAGTTTCTACAAACTATCTAAGGCAAATTAGTTAAGGCAGAACTGGCGGATGAGCCTAGGGCTCCTAAATACTATTTAACCTGCAGTTAAATTGTGACGTAATTTCACATTAAAGTTAAAGTTAAAGTTTCGTTTTTTTTTTAAGGCACACGACGATAACGTAGCAAAACTGGCATAACAAAAGTCACGACGGGTAAATCGCGTAATATATATATATATATACTTATATATATTTTAAGGCACTTTATCTACTAACAAACTCAACAACTGAAACAAGGCACGACGAGGCTTAAATGGAAAAACTTAACAGATTTCAAAGGCACAAAACGGTTTGAAAAACTCAACGCGAGACTGCAGCACTGCTTGCTGCACTGCTTGAACTTGAACTGCTTGAACAGAGTTGGAAATTCTCTCTCTTTCTGGCCGTGTATTGTGTTGGTTGTCCTGCCCGGATCGGAGGCTAGGCCTAGAATGATGTGCTACGCCGGCGACACATCGTGCGCTTCTGATGCAAACATCATTCATGCCACAAGTCGTAGACATTATGAAAATCGACTGGCGTCATTTCTCCTTGTATTTCTCGTGGATGCTGTGCGCGCATGCTCCAAGCAGAGCAGCAGTGCGAAAGGGATGAGAGATAGATCGAACGATAGATGGGAGGATGTATTGCCGGGCAATGGACTGAGTGGGCAGGAGCAGGGTGCACAGCACTTTGGCTTTTTTTTTGTTCTTTTCTTTTTGGGCAACCCCGCAGCAGCAGCAGCAGCAGCATCGGCAGCAGCAGCAGTGGAATCCACCACCAACTGTGCCAGCCCAATGGGTGGGCCATGACCACCAATGGCTGCGCCGCTTTTGCTGCTTATGTACAACAAACAAAGTTGTTGGCGGCGTCGTTGTTGTTGTTGTTGCTGCTGTTGTTGCTGCTGCTGCTGCTGTTGCCAAGTTGTGCCTCTGCCTCTGCCCTTTTGCATAACTTAACGAACTTAACGAAGATGAAATCTTTTAACTTTTGTTTCCCCAAAAACGTGTTTTAATTAGCCCTGATTAATTGTGCCTGCCTGCCTGCTTGCCAGCCCAGATTAAGTATACGCCACAGTGGCCAAGCAAAGTATGAGATAAATAGTTAAGGAAGACACACACACACACACCACTTGAGACCCTCTCCTGCTCCTGCTCCTGCCCCCCACACCCTACCCCACTCCAGTGCAGGCCACAGCAAGTCGCTGCCGCCAACTCAACTGGCGCGACTTGCTGGCGCCGCTGCCTCCATTTTGTCTGGCCACATAAAGTGTGTGAGTGTGTGCCTGTGTGTGTGTGTGTGTGTGTGTGCGGCGCGTGTGCGTAGGAGTCCTGTGGCCCAAGGAATCTGCACAGCTCACAGTTTGCTTCATCTCGTGCGTTTTTTTTCCCCACAGTCAGCTTAAAGTGAAATTTTTCTAACAGGCCAAGAAGGACATGCCAGACTAGACTACTTTTAGAGGGTATACTAGGGTATATTGCCAGTGTTTCACCCATACATATTATGCTCTTACAAAAGAGTATTCTGCTAGTCGTGCATACCCTCTCCCCTCCACATTTCTGATTGCTTTTCTTGGCTTGCAAAGGATAACAAAATGTCACGATGCTGCGCCAATGTGGAGCCTTTTATGTAATTTCCACAATTTTTATTTGTGTTTGCGCCAGAGAGAAAGAGCGAGAAATAACAGAGAGAGAGAACTGAGAACAAAAAAAATGCCCAGAAAGTCGTATAAATAGTCGGAGAGAGAGACATAAAACCAAGGAATCCAATCCATTCGGACTCCATAAAAACCAATGAGCTACAGCCTATGCAAATAAAAAAAAAAAGTTCCATCATCACAGAATTTGCTAGACAAATCACTTGAAACAAGGGTCGAGAGAAATATTCAAAATGTTGTTTATCCTAACTCACATAAGCCCAAATGTGCAGAAATAATCCTGCAACTTGTTATATAATTCTGTAATTTATATTTCCTATCCATAAACTCATATAATTTTCCTCTATCCAAGGCTTAGTCAGTCGCTAACTTCTTCGGTAGTTTTTTTTTACAGTTCCAGTAGCTGAGTCATAAAACTTGAAAATATCTTTAATGATGCTGCATTTTATTGGTCTACAAATTGGGGAATCATCTCCAAAGAATGTTTATAAGTTTATGTTCGATTTTATCATTAGTGGAATAGGTGAGTAGGGTAGGGGAAGTTTATGTGGTTTACAAGCAACGCACACGAAAGAAAGAGAAATTCTAGTGATATATAACACAGATATATTGGTTTAGAGGTTTAATATAAACACTATATCATTTGTAAAACATAAGAATAAACATTTTTATGTAAAGTTTTCTTCCCTAGAACTTAGAATTTATCACACATAAATTCCCTAAGAAACCTTAATGAACATGATATACAAGAATTACTGGAATTCTTTAAAAAAAATATAGATTTCAGATACTATAACATTTTGTGATTTTTTATTATTATTTATTATTTTATTATTTATTATCATTATTGTTTATTATTATTATTTTATATTTTATTATTTATTATTATTATTATTTTAGTGGGCAGGGAAGATGTACAGCGATCTTATAGATCTATTGTACCCCCTGCTTATCCACTAATTTTGACTTAATCTTGAAATTGCTGAGTGCCTTTATCGCAGATATCTGACTGCATTACGATATCCTTTCTCATGTAATTGCGACTTAAGTTTATCTTCAAACATATTATATATATATATATATATATATATATATATAGTATATTATACTTAGGTATTATAGTATCTACTTTTAAGCCCATTTAATGTTTACACTCACCTCAATTTGAATAACCCAAAAACAGCGCCAGTTTTTAGTAGTTATATCGTTTACAGTTGGTTTTAGTAGAGAATTCAATGTGTTTTTCCTTTATATGGGTTGGTTTTCTTTAGAAAGTTTCGTGCTAATTGTCGTTGTTGTTGTTGTTGTGTACTTCGTTGCTGCTGTTGTTGTTGTTGTTGTTGCTGTTGTTGATAGTGTTAGTGTTTGTTTCTCTACTGCGTCGTCGTCTTCTGCTTCGTCTTCTTCTTCTTCTTCTTGATGTTGCTGTCAGTTTTATATTTGCTTAAGAAATCTGTAAATAAAAGTGAATACAAAGTGAGTATGAGTTGTGAGTGTCAGTGTGAGTGCATATAAATCTTTCAACAAGCAGAGAGAATGCAGAATGCAGAATGCGGCAACTGCAACTTGCAACTTGCAACTTGCCACGGCTGCTTGCAACGCACTCGACACGCAGCACACATTTTTCCTGTTTTCATTTTCCATATTAGCAGAGCGCGACCTCCGCCGCAGCAAGTCGTGCATATATGGACAACATGCTGGGGCTGCTGCTGGAGCTGCTGCGGCTGGAGCTGCTTCTGTTGACCACCAGGAGTTGCCACAAAAGTGCAGTAGAAGCCACAGCCGCACAGCCCGGCAACGGAATGCTGCACCAGACATTGCCATTAGCGTGTCGAGAGTCGAGTTTTGTTTATAAAAAAAATCAATCAACACCCAAAAGCCCAAATGCTCCATGACCAAAATAGGCCGAGGCCAACTAGGAGTAGAGCCGCAGCAGCAGCCGCAGCTGGCCAGGAATGCGGCTGTGCCGGCATTGATAGACAGCCACAGATACAGAGTGAGATCGATAGATAGATAGATGGATAGATCTTTGACTGAGCATTAACAAGACAAGCAACAAATAGGTGGGAAGTGACGACAACTGGCTCAATTGCAGGTGCAATCGCCATGTGGCCGAACCCCATTGTCGGGGCACATGCGGCACATGTGGGCGACAGTGACACCTACTACTCCGGCATGCAGGTGGAGGTGGAGCTGCCTGCTCCAGTAACTGGCCAAGCAAGTCGACAATTTTGGACGCCTTATTTCGTTGTTGTTGTTGTTGTAGGCCGTATATCTTGCTTGGTTCTGTCGCACGATAAGAGCACGTAGTTCATGTGAATACAATCTGAGACCTTGGCACGATTCTCGGCGAAGCCAGGGAGCACGTAACGAACCCCGCGTGGGCTGCACCACGATGATGTTGTTAAAAGTTAAACATTTCCAGCTAATTTTAGCTTTTTACTCGATCCATTATAATATCAATCGAGTATGCTTGATAACTCTATTAGTTTTTGTCCATTTTCAGCCTTTCCACACTCATAACTTTCTCAAAACTGGCCGGATTAAGCCCAGAAATAACATTTTTATCGCGGTTCTAGTTCTAGTTTGATGTTGCATTCAAATATTTAAGATTTAAGCATATTACATTTTTCGCATTTTTTCCATGCAACCCCCTTATAAAAATTTCGAAATTTTTTCAAAATTTTCGAAACCCATTTTTTCGTTTTAATCGATTTAGTTACTCGAAATAAGTATAAAAACCCAAGCCTAAATGATTTCTGATGAAAGTTATGGAAAATATGAAGAAAATACCAAATTTTAAGCACTTTTCTGGGCTCCATGGTATCTTCCCATGTTACTTTAGACTTCAAATAGTCATAAAATTGTTAAAAACTGTCCGATTACCCTTTGGTATATCATTTTATTCAGAGCTTCGATTTTAAAATGTTTCTGCATTTAAATATTTTTGATTTTTCACCTTTGACTTTTTGCTCATTTTTCCATGCAACCCCCTTATAGAAATTTTGAAATTTTTTCAAAAATTCAAATTTTCAGTTTTTGCTTCCAATTGATTAGGCAACTCGCAATCAGTATAGAAAACACTTTGAAAACACTTTCCCAATCAAATTTCAAAAGATATCGAAAATATATTGAAATTTTCAAGTATCCCTCTCTATAAGCTTTGAATTCGCTTTGTGCACACGACTGTCACATTTACTTATACGTTGTCTTATGTCTACTATAGGTTATGCTATAAGATAAATCACCCGCCACACACGATAAATTGTGAAAATAAAAAGCAGCGCGTCTATAAAGAAAATAAACCACAACGAAAAAAAAAACATCATCAAATGTGTTGAAAAATTCACAATGCGCAAAACGAACGAAAAACCCAGAGAGATTTTAATTAAACCAAAACAACATGCAGAGACGTTATAGCCAGCGATATATAGACATATATATATATATATATACATGTATATCGACTAAAAATAAACAAAAATCGACTAAAATTTTCAAGGTAAACAAAGCATAATTCGAAGAGCAGCATAAAACCGATGTGGGGAGAGAGAAGAACGCGAGAGATTTGCTATGGATTTTCCTACAACACGTAGGGCAGCATCTCCCCACTTCTACACTGAAAATAGAATAGCTCAAGAGAGATAGGGGGGGAGGAGGAGGAGGGGAACTGTGGCAAGATCAGAGCAACTACAAAATGCCGGCAAAGTTAGAGAAACGTCAGAAAGGTGCGACGATGTACTATGCCCGTGTTGGTCAGTTCAGATCACACACATCTCTCACATCTCACAAGGCAGACAAATCTTTAACGCCCCCAAAAATCGTATATTATATATATATATATACGTGAAAGGGGCACGAGAGGGAAGGGGCGAAAGATTGGCAGGCACTGTGTGTGCCTTTAATTTGATTTCTACGCCAGAATGAGTCATCGTTGAATTTTTAGATACATTTCGTATTGTGTATGCGAGTCGAGTCGAGTCACCCAGTATTTCTCAGGTCCCAAAACAGATGGTCCAACTGCGAGAGAGTCTGTGCCATAGAATATTAGTTGCGCCTGGGTGATCTGATCATCATGATGATATATATGATGATTCGCAGCGTTTATACAATTGATGTCAGCGGAAATTACCGCGTACTGACCTAATTGAAATCTATTTCTACGTATAATACCACGAAAAACGTTATGAACTCAAGAAATCAAGTGTTTTCAAGCTATTTTCAAGATGTTACGAATGGGGAATAACGTAGAAATAGTAAAACTGATATAATAATTAGTCCCACACAGTTTGCTGGCCTTCTGACTCCATAACAAACTTTAATAACTAAGATAATGTCGATTCATATTTTTAATACTCGAAATTCTCCAGAAATAAAGTGTTTTCAGTTCATTTCGATTGATTTCCTTGTTAATTATCTGAAAAAATTATATGGTAATCCCTCCCACATTTCTTTCCGGCCTTGTCACTTCATAACTGACTCAAGCAACTGACATATTCCCAGTTTCTTCTATGATAATCTCTAAAAAAATACCATCAGTTTCTTTAGTCAACAATCTAAAATAACTGACATACTATCAGCTACGGCTTCATATTTATTTATCCGAGTTCTTTAACTCTGATAAACAGTATGCAATGTCATAAAGATATATGAAATGCATATATAGAGTATATAGAATTTCTCTTACAGTTCATTCAACTCTCCAGCTGATCGAGAGTTTACAATTCACATGTTTCCGTATTTACGATAAGAATTTTCGCTGGAATTTTCATACATGCAAATTGTATACTAAAGTAGAGCAGAGAAATGAGATAAACAAGGCGAACACGATGACGATGACGATGACGATGACGATGATGATGAAGTAAATAAACCCAGAGCGAGGCCCACCCAGTCAGTCTCTGTGTCGGGTCAACTAGACAGGCAGGCGAACTTTGACTGCGATTTGGATGGAATCTTAGAAGAGATAACCCCCAGCTGTAATTTGAGTAAACAAGACAACGTCGCGTCGTCACTTGGGTAACCAACAATGGGCCACAAATTTTGTATCCCTCTATGAGCTGCGATTGCGGCTGCGGCTGCTGCGACTCTTGGCCTGGCTTATTGATGGCAAAATCCAGATAAAAGATGCATTAAAAGTAACAAAATACACAATAAATAAACACAAACAAAGGCAACAAACAAACAAATCAAATCGAACGACGTTCGACGATGGGCGAAACCCAAACCCGGAGAGAGACTGAGAGAAAGGGCTGGGCTGGGTTGGGTTAGCTTGGGTGGGTGGGTTCTGGCTGAGTGACTCTATATATATATGAAGTGGTTGAGTGGCTTGTAATTTTCAATTAGCCTGCATCAAGGTGGAATAGCACAAAGGAGGACGAGAGAACGGGGGCGACATAATGCTCACAAATTATGTCAACACAGATACGGAGGGCGGTCTAATTAATGCGCCATTGAAATGCATCTTTCGTATCTTAATCCTTGACATTCAGCCTAGTCATAATTAGCACTCAAAGAGAGAGAGAGAGAGAGATTCATGTGTATGTGATATAGATCAATAAATATTTCCCACGGGGCGCAGGTTTGTTTTCCCCCAACTGGCATGAAGTCATGCCGCCAGAGCAATCTTATGATTGGCTGAGCTTCAGTGCCAGTGCCAGTGGCAGAGGCACTTCAGCCAAGGCGCCTACTCTGGCTGCTGCTACTACTGTCACTCCTTCTGCTCCTACTGTCAATCCTCCTCCTCCTCCTCCTGCTCCTCCTCCTCCTCGCTTTCCTGTTCCTTCTGCTAGACAGCAAAAAATTAGGCTCCCGCCAGTCGGGCTCCAATGGATTTTCGCACAAGTGAGTGCCAAAAGAGACAACACACACACACACACACACACTCGAGATATACATATATATGCGTATGTATATCTTGCTTTATATATAGCCACATGGGCGTCTCCCATTGCTCCATGCTCGACTTTGGCATGCGATTTGCGTAGCCGGGCAGCACTTGAATGCCACATTGCATCCATAAACCAAATGGGAATAAGACGTAAAATGCGAAATACTTTTTACACTCTTCCACAACTGTGCCCCCTATCTCAGCCAGCCGCCTTAGGGGCCTGACAAAGCTGTTCATTGATTAACGCTCGTCCCTCCTCCGCCTCCGCCTCCTCCTTCTCCTCTTGCTCGCCCCAAGGCCAGGCGAGAAAAGTAGCGATAACTGCCAATGGACACGCCATGAATGCGAACAGCGTAGATTGGATTGGATTGGATTGGACTGGGTGCGGTATTGCGTTACTACTCAAGTAGTTCAGGCAGGCTGTGTGCAGTTTTCAGATGCCTTTTGCCTTATCAAAACCAATTTGAGACGACCTTCAGTGCATTAGCTAAGCGTGGAAGCTTTTCGAGAAGCTTTAGATTAAGCATATTTGAAAGATTTAGTTTCTAATAAAAGAAGTAAGTTTGATAGATTAGCTAGAAAAAAGCTTTAGATGAAGCGGTTCTGAAAGTTTTCAGTGACTTTTCTTAAGAATAAATAAGCAAAGCAGATTGTAATATATTTCTAAGGGGTTTTTCCTAATAAAAGAACAGCTTTTAGTTAAACTTTAATTGTTTAGCTAAAACAAAAGACATTTAATGAAAGAATTCTTAAAAAAAACTCTTCAATAACGTCTAATATATCTATAGAGCAACTTGAAAAGCTCAAATTGAATAAATTTGTAAAGCAGAAAGAAATCCATAATTTCAATAGAGTAGCTGATTCCGAAACAGTTCCATAGCCAACAAAGCAACGCCTAATAAATCTACAACTCCTACTGGAATCTTATCGCTTCCGAATCAGAGACGGAAATTGACGAATGAAACATCTATCTGACGCAGCGGAGCAGCTGCGTCTGCTGCCCCACTGAGCCGTATGACGTAACTAAGCGAAGGTTCGACAATTTACGAACAAACCCAACCCTCATTTGGTTACGATAAACAAAACAAACATAACTACATATAAGAGATATACAGATACAGAGACACTCGGTGAGAATGATATGTGGGTAAAACGGTGAGGCGAGGCGCAAATTCCAAGACGATTTTTGCATAAATCTTTTCATTCATTCGCACTGTTTTTTCTTCCCTCTCCAACATGGCGACAACTGGAGAATCTATATATAGACTGGGCAATATGCACACGACGACGGGGCGATTAATAAACGGATAAATAAAGCTATAATTGTGCATAATAATCCTTATCAGAAATGGGGAAGGGAAGAGGGAAAGGCAAGGTTTCTTCCTGCGTCGTCAACGTCGTTGATGACTAAGAGAGCTGCGTGCAAAAAGGGAGAAGAAGAGAGAGATAGAGCGAGAGAGAATTGCAATCAAAAAGGAAACGCTCAAAAAATTCCAATGAGTTCGCCCACGTTGCCAGGCATCGATTTCTTTACTGGACTGCGATTCCTCTCCAGCTCCAGCTTCAGCTTTAGCTCCACATGCCACTTGCCACTTGAGTTCCGCGTAATTAAGAAACATTCCAAAACAATAAACTGTAGATATGTGTGAGTGTGTGTGTGTGTGTGTGTGTGTGTATGCTATATATGCCGTAATATGGCAAAAGCCTATCGAACTGTGTAGGAAAACACGAATTCTTGTTATGCTGCCTTGTTTTGCTACGAAGTAAACTAGTATTTTTGGCTATTTAGCGTTTTTCTTAAATACCCTGTATAGTTGGGGGAGCAATACAATAAGGTTGTTTGTTTATAAGACTCATGAAAGGTCTACAAGATCAATAGAAATGTGTTTAAACTTATTTCCAATAGGAAAACATACGATTGAGCAGGATTTACTAGGTATCTTAGGTATCATATATATTTACAGGGTATCCCAGACATTTTTAGAGCGACTAGATGGGGTAGCTTGCTTATGAGACTCAAGAACAACTGCAAGATCACTAGAGATGCATATAAACTCATTTCTTATGGTTAGCTACTAAATAAAGCAACTTTGAAGCACTTCCAGGTGCGCTTACAGGGTATGCCCAGTCTTATACCATAAACAATTGCAGTCTAGGTATTTTTTTTACATTGTTTTTTTTTTGTTGCCTGTGTTTGGTCTGAAAAAGACTTTGAAACATGTGTGCGGCAGCAGTTTGAAAGGCGGCACAAGTATCTGTATCTGTATCTGTATCAAGTACATATAGATACATAGATACATATGTATCTGTGTGTCTATATATGTATGTATGTAAACAGATGTGCATACGTGTGTTCCACTGTGCACTGCACAAAATGAAATGAAAATGAAAATGCTGAGGCGTTAAAAAAATAGAGCAAGTTGTTGTTGTTGTTGCAGTTGTTGCTGTTGTTATTTTTGTATTTAATTGTTATTGCTGTCTACACTGTTGTTCTTGCTTTTGTTGTTGTTGCTGCTCCGCATTTGGAGCACTGAATTTTGATATTGTACACACACACACACACTACGATACGAATTTCTTGCTTAATTTGTTTTAATTGAGCTTGAAACATAAGGCAAACATTTGCTTTCTGTGTTCATTTCACGACAAATTGTAGATTCATAAAAAATCGGTAAAAATAATAAAAAGAAAAAACTCTATAAACATTTGTGCCGACAAAAAGTATTGAATGGATAGCAAAAAATGGTAATTTGCATAGAAAATAAATTTATAAATTATACGCTGATTATAGATTATTTTATGCCTAATTAGAATAAAATCTCTATGCTTTATTAACTTAAATTAAGTCATAAACAATTTGCCAACTAATTAAAGACAAATCGCATTGGAGAAACCCGCAAAATGAAACAATTCGAAAGTTGTGCGACAACAAATTAATTTTTGGCAGCGCGAAGGGGGACAAGTAAATTAATGGAATGAATGGAAATGAAAATGGAATGAATTTACTTATAGTCGTAGCAAACACAGCTCAATTAATGGAATATGCAAAAATGCAAGCAATTTTTAAATTAGTTTACCAAAATTGGGCGCAACAAGTTGCCGCCTACACCAAACAATTTTTTTTCTACTCGAAATTCAACTTGTTTTTTTTTCTATTTACATATTTTTTGTAATGAATGAAATGAGTTTTCTATGCCAGTGTGTGCGTCTGTGTGTTTGTGTGTGTGTGTGTGTGCAGCGGATGCAAAGGCGATCACGTCCAAGCCGCAGCCCACACAGCGCGACGCGACAATTTCAGAGCGATGGCATGGAGTGAAAATGAGCTTTGATTTCTTTATGTGATTTGTTTGTTTATGTGGTGCCGCATACCACAGACTCTCGAGCTCAAACTCTTAAATAAGGTCAAAAGCTTAGCAAGAGTGAGAGCAGGAGGAGAGAGGAAGAGGAGAGAAAGAGCGAGAGAGAGAGAGTGGGAAAGAGACATTCAATCGACGAGCATTGACATTTGGAGAGCAGCTAATGGGGGCACACACACATACACACACACACAGTCGCAAGCGAAACGCCCACAAAATGAAACCACAAAAACTCGCAAAACGAAATTTGCCAAACGCGATCGGAACAAAACAAAGTGTGGAAAACAAGACAAAACGTTAACTGCTACGCTGACTGCGGCAGCGGCTGCTGCTGCTGCTGTTAATGGATTATGACAAAACATACAAAAAAATGGCATGAACGCGCCAAGATTAAAATGCAAATAAAAGCAAAGTAAAAACAGAAAACAAATCTCGCGCACGTATTGTGGAAGATATAAATGCTTTTATATAAAAACAGACAGAGCAGGAGGTGAGGGAGGAGGAGGAGGAGCAGCAGCAGCAGCCGTAACAGAGCGCCGTGTAGTAGCAGCTGGCTAGGCAAACTAGCTGGCAGCGCAGCATACGCTCACACACACACGCACACGCGCACACACATGTGTATAAATCATGTGTATAACAGAAATATAGAATGAAAATAACACTAATAAAATAAAGTCAGGGGCAGAGGCTACGTCAGCGCCAGCGTCGGCAGCAGCGCGCTCAAGCGATGAGGTAATTCTCTGGTTGTTTTTAACTTGATTGGCAGCACGACAAAAACCGAAAAAACAGAAAACGAAAATTCACAGTTACGATGGGGGAAGGGGGGGCGCAAAAGTAGAGTAGGAGCACAAAAAGGATTCCAATTTTTTTTTCCTCTTCTTTTTTGCACGCGTTGCGCAGGCGCCGAGCACAATGACAACGCGTGGGCGCGTGCGATTGAGCCAAAGAGAGAGAGAGGGATGGAGAGCAAGAGATTACACAATTAATTTTTGCTTATTTGTGCTTATTTTTCGTTTTTTCCATTTCCATTTGTTGCTTTTATTCATCGAAATAACGCCATATGTCACGCACTAATACACGCAGAGGCCACTTTGCGCACACATACTTATGCACAGCAGCCGAAAAGCGACAATAAGTACCGCTATGTATGTTATATTTATACCTTTTGCTACAAATTTCTGCCGTTTTAAATTTATTTATTGCTTTTTGATAATTTGAACTTGAATATCGCACAAACACACGCACACAACGTACATATACATACGATTATGTATGTACTCGTTTATAGTTATCGATAACGCGGCACGAATCGGCACCGACGACGGTTAAAACTCAACTGAGGCGCGCCTACAGCAGAGCGCCGAACGCAAGCGACTCAGAGAGAGAGAGAGAGCAGTCCCCAACACGAGAGAGCACGAGAGCGTAAGACGATGAGAGCGCCAAACATCAGCAGCAGCAGCAGCAACAGGCACCTGCCATGCTCAGCTCGCTCTTTGGCGCTCGATCGTCAAGGCAGGCAAATGTAAACAAAACAAAATACTAGAGAGAGTAGTTTCGTAGAAAGAGAGAGAGAGTGAGAGCAGGGAGAGCGAATAAGCGCGCAGGCAAGACAAGGTGATGGACCCATGCCAGTGGGTGCATAACAACAACAACAGAAACTACTACAACAACAACAGCAACAACAGTGAATGTCATCGCGATGACTAATTTGCTGTGAGCACAGTGGCCAATTTTGTTGTTGCTTGTGTCTCTTTTGTCTTACAAATTTATTGCAAGACGCAAAGAGGAAGCAACAAAGTGGAAGTGGAAATGGAAGTGAAATAATAAATGAATGAAGAGTCAGGCAGGCCAGCGTGAGTATTACTCACTCTAAAATTAGCTGGAAAATGCGTGTGTGTGTGTGTGCGTGTGTTCGTATTGATTTTGTTCTTTTTCTCTTGTTGTTATTGTGTTACGGTGTGCTGACTGATTAGAGCGCACTGTAAGAATTGCTGCAGGCAAGCAACAACAAAAACAACAACAATAACAATAACTGTCACACATTGCAAGGCAGTAAATTGGATTGAATAGCGAAGCAAACTGCGCCCCATTACGCCTGTCTGCGTGTGTGTGTGTGTCTGTGTGTGTGTGTGTGAGAATATTGACAAAAAAGCGTGTAAACAAATGAGATGCTAAACAAAACGAGTTTCTCTAGACGCTGATGATGACCATGATGAGTCGCCCTGGATGACGCCCCTTGTTTTTTTTTTTTTTTTTGTTTTCAATTATGCTCAATTATTGACACAGTCATTGGGCAATTGACGGAGCGACTGACAAAACGCTGCCACGCTCGCGCGTCTCGCTGCCTCCTGCCGTCATTTTTTTTGCGGCAATTGAAAAAGTGAAATCTTTAAGCCAGCGGGAGATGCACACGCGCTCACAAGGGATCCGATTTGTGTGCCCCTTGACTCTTTCATTCCCCTGTCTCCCTGCCCTGCCACGAGGGTTGCAATTGCACTTAATTAAGCCAATTCGCAATGCCTCATTGAAATGTGGAACTTGGAACTCGGCAACATCTTAATCAGTTTGCCACAACCGTAGAGAGAGTCAACGTTGTCGTTATCTTATCTACAGCTCTGTGTGTGCGCTTTAATCGGCATGGAAAGTTCTCTCTCTCCCTCTCCCTCTCTCTCTGCCTTTCAATCACATTCTACAGGCACGCAGCCGATAAAGAAGGCGACAAGAACAAGAACGATAATCAAGAATAAAATTGATACTATATGGGCAAGAAATACCATAAGTATTTCCAAGTTAAATATGTTATTTATTTCTCTCTCTCTCTTTTTCTCTCTGTCTCTTTGAAGTTTTATTTTATGCTGCCCGCATTTGTTTGTTATAAAACAATAAATTATTATTAAATTACTTTCAGATTGACAATAGATTTTGTTTTATTTGAAATAATTGAAATAAAGTTATTTTTTATTTAAGTAAATAAGTTTGAAGCAATGTGATCTTAGAAAGCGGTGCTCTTAACTTGTTAGGGATGCTGCTAAGACAAAAGGCAAACAGCTGGCACTCTGCGGCGCTGCTCAGGTGCGAATCAAGACAAATTTGTGCAAATATCACAGGTAAATATCAACTACAGATATGTATTACCTCTTAGAAGTGTTTGGGACACCAAGGCCGACTGTCTCTCTCTCTCTCTCTCTCTCTCTCTTTGGCACACTCTCTCAAGTGGAAATTGCTAATTGAATTACATGCAGAATATTTTGTTGTGTTTTATTGTTGTTGCCACCGCCAACTGGGGGAATGAGACTGAGACTGCTGTGTGGCAAATAAAGTTGCACTTAATTAGCATAAAACGAACGCCAAACACATTTACAAACAATAAACACACACACACACACACATGCAGAGGCACACACACACACACACACGCAGGCAGGCAGGCTGGCTGACAGAGTCGGCATGCGGGTGGCGGCCACAGCAAATTCTCCAGCTGGTCGCGCTAAAGCATTAAATGGACAGTCGGCGCCAATAAAACGGGTCAAAATTCGCGTGACCATCATAACAAATATGTAAAGGGCACAATGGGGGCGCCATAGCCCACCCCCAAAACCAGGAGGGACCACTAGGCACCAGCACCACCAGCAACAACAACAACAACACGATTCCCACTGCAGCTGAATTTGCACTTGCTTTGTTTTCATACACTACAACGTATATTAAGAACTTTTTGTATTGCACGGGATAATTGCATTACTTAATTATGTGAAACTTACAGAATTACGTGGTTAAGCAGGTGCAAAGATAGTTAAAAACGTATAAATAAAACAACACAATAAAACAGAGCGATAGAATTGATTCGCGCTTATCGATGCTTGCGATGCAACACTGACTCGCCCGCATATCGATAGCTTGCACTTCGTATGCGATGTTCGCGCTATGCGATAGTTCGATAACAGCGCATGGCAAACAAAGTGTGCGGTTTGGGGTCGTGTAGGCGCCAAATTTAAAATTTTCAAGCAAATTACAACTTAATCTGAGTGCAACAACTTAAAGAGGCTTTAATTTTGTTATTTTTATACGATTTAAATGCTAAAATGCACACAGAGCACAGCATGATTAATGACAAGCATCTTGTGCGAGCGCACCCCCACAAATCCAGCATGTTTGATAAATTTGTCTGCCTTTCCTGCGATCAGCATTTCCGGCGTGAGTCGCCCGCCTGTGCTTAAATCAACCCCAGCAGCGGCACGATGGTAATCTCTCTGTGCCGACATTGCCAAAACAAAAACTAAAATCTTGGCTAGCAAAAATTGTACTACATGTACACAATGTAATAGAAATCATAAAAATAAAGGAAAATTCATGACTTTGGCGAAAAACTCAGCGGACCGCATATCGTGCGACAATCGCAGCGGGATGGGATGGGCAGGATGGGGGGTTAACATCGCTTAAGCGCGATATTCCATTTGTTGGGGTTGTTTCTCTCAGAAATAAAAATAAATTTAATGTTCCTGTTTTTCGACGACGCTGAGACGACGACAACGCTTTCCTCCCATATCATATATGCGTAATTTATGCTGGAAAACATCTCGAGCATAAACAGGAAAAAGCGTCGTCCATGGTCAAGTCAAGTTGTTGTCCCTGGCAGAGCGTCTCGCTTCATGTCGGGCGCAAATTCAATTAATTTCAATCGAACGCCTGTCGTTTTGCGCATCCGGCATTGATATCGATGGATAGTAGGAGAGGAGTGTCATCTATTCCATTCTATTCCGTTTGATCCCCTCTCGAAGATGCTACAAATGCACGAGCGCGCGCCCTTCGTCCCATAAATCTCGGCACGGCGGTTCGGCATGCGCTACGTTATGACGGGACATGTGACTTGTCGCTCCCGGATTGAGGTCCTGCTGCGTCATTGCTTTGGTTCCGCTTCGGGTCTCTCTCTCTCTCACGCCATGTGAGCACCCAAAAGAGATTTATGTCATTTTGTTGGCAAAACAACAAAATCCCCGAAAGAAAAGAAAGCCTTTCCCAGCCCCGTGTGTGTGTGTGTGTGTGGACTTTCGAGTGACCCACTTGGGACATGGGACATGCGAGAGAGTTGACCAGCGGCAGCACTAATTGAGCGATCTTCCGGTCGGCTAATGGGTTAAAAGTGCTCCAATTGAGCCCATATATCTTGGGCCGGTCGAGCTGCGATAATTTTGGCATTTTATCAACCAAAATTTAAGGGTTTTTCTCTTTGGGTTCCTTTCGAAAGATTTACGACCAGCTAATTGCGCAAGAATTCTAGTTTCTCGTTTGCAGTACGCCGGGAATGGGCCTTGAGAGACTCGTAAAATGAGGCAGTTTTTAATTGAGTATCATATTTTTAATCGAATATTATAATTTTTGGAATACAGAAAGAGTTAGCTGAAGTTAGAGCGGGTTTTATAGGGTTTTCCTTGGGTATAGATGGGAGGAAATGTTTTTTATTAGAATTCTGTTTTATAGAGGAAAAAGGTAGGTTTGAGTAGGGATAAATTTTACTTCAATATGCTGAAGTTTTCTAAGGATTTCAAATGGTATAACTGAGAGAAAAAGTCTTTTAGAAGAATTCTGAAAAGTTTTATAGAAGAAAAAGGCAGGCTTGAGAAGAAATACTTCTTGAATACATTTGATAAAGTTTGCTGAGAATTTAAAATAGGATACCTGAAAAAACAGTTTTTGAAGAAGAATCCTGGTAGAAAATTTGAAATTTGATTTGGGTTTGAGTAGAAAAAAATCTTTGCTTCGGCTGGATCGAGTTTTCTAAGGATTTCAAGGGATATAGAAATGAGTACAAACTTTGCATAGCAATTTTTAGGGATACAGAAATGAAATCAAACTTTTCATAAAAATCCTGGAAAGTACATATGTATATACTAAATGTACTATATTTTCTTGTTCACTAGGAATTCCCCATATCGATTTCCGCCCATGTGTTCAATATAGTTTTATTCCCTTCCCTCATTCCTCTAGTTTACAATTTTATAGTCACACTTGTACCTCGACTATTTGCACTTGGCCTGCTGCCCTGCCCGCCCCTGCTGCCCTCCGCCCCTACCCGGACACGACCTCAACTGCCATTAGACCAAGTCGCAGCATACCACGGCCCGGATAAATAGACTGTTGAGTCATTAAACAATTTACGCAGTCGTAAATTTACGCAATTTACTTATTGCACACGGGAATCCTGCGGCCTGCTTCGGTCCAAACTGGCAACAGGGCAATAAAAAAAAATACCTCCCCTACCTCACCTCCTCGCCCATCCAGCTTGACTATGCACATTAACACATCTGTCCAGATCCCGGCATGGCATGAGTGGAGTGTGGAGTGTAGAGTGTGCCGGCCGCCCGAGCGATTAACTTTTTGCATCCTTCACGCGTCGCCGGCTTCAGGCAAAATCCCAGCAAGGCATCATGACGAGATTGGGCAACAACACTCGCCCACGCGACGAGCAGGAGGAGGAGGAGCAGGAGGAGGTGGACTTGGAGAACGTCCGCCTCGTTTGTTTACTCGCTTTTTTATTGCCTCAGGATGCGTTGTGGATTTTAAGCAGCGTCGAGCCAAAATTTTAATGAAATTGTCATCAATTAAGACTTGGCTCTTCCATGACCGTGATCCGGGTGAGACTCTGTCCCAGAGTGACAATGCATAAGTTGCGCAGCCAGGGAGTGGCTCGTTTACGAGCAGTACGTCGCATTGAGCCCGGCCAGGGGTTTAGACCGAATCAGGAGCAGGAGCTGGAGACGAAAACGTAGTCGGAATTGGAGTCGCTTATGAAGCAGTTGTCATAATGCGCATAATGCACTGAACGCTCGTGCCGTGGGATCTCTCTCAGCTATGATAATAATTTGTGGCTTTGTTGTCAACCCGAAAACGAGGCACACACACACTCAGAACTCATCCGTACTCACCCTGGATAACCCTTCCTCCTCAGCCTCCTCAACCCGCATTGTCGTCGTTTGCCTCGTCTGTCGGCAATTTGTACGCGTTCAGCTTGTTTTCCTAACGGCATTTAATGGCTTTTCACAAATTTTTATTGTCTTCAATATCGTTTTTAATATGCAAATGTGTTTTTACTGCCTACCCTCCTCCTCCCCCCGCCACGCCCTTTCCCCGGTTGCAGTCATCAAGAAATTTGTAGCACAGCCAGTTTACGGCCCGAGAGGCTATAATATGTTATATAGGAAGAGTCCTGTTTTTTTTTTTTGAGGCAGCGTAGTGGGAATATTGAGAGAAGATATATAGGGAAATATATGTAGTATAGACTAGTGGTATAAATACATATAGTAATTCTTTCGAATAGACTATGAAAGTGAGGGAAATTTATATTTATAGGCAAATCAATTATTGTGTTTAATCATTGTTGAAAATTAATATAAATCAGGAAGAATTAATTTTAAATTATTGTATATTTCATATTCATATTTAATTACTTTTTATACCAAAATCATATTTTATTTTACCTCCTTAACTATCTAATAGAATTCTATAAAACAAGTTTTTCATATTAAAATGAAATTAAAAACGAATTTTCCTAGCTCTACTTCAGAAAAGATAAGTAATTGATATAGTATAATAATAATAGTATATATTAAGAATTTAATATTTAGTTTATTAATATTTTAAAATAGAAAAAAATTACATAAATAACTTAATCAATTAAAATAAAATAATATAAATGTAAAAATTAAACAGAAAAAACCCAGCAAAGTATTAGTAAATTATAAAACTTAAATCAACCGCTTCTAATCAACTGCCCCGCACTGTATGCGCTGCTTATTCATAGTTGACTTCAACTTAAACTTGACTTAGTTTAGTCGGCAAGCTAAAAAAAAGTGATTTGCGTTGAGCAATCTCTCTCTTATCTTCTGGTCATTTAGCTGACCAGTCCTCCTCCTAACCAGACTTTCCTCCCCCTCCTCCTCCTTCGACTAGGACTAAAGCGCAATTAAGCAAGCATTTAACTTGTAACTACTCGCAACGCCCCAGAGATCAGAGTTAAACGACAGAGAGACAAGTCTTCCCTGGGATGAAAAATCTCATTACCTTACCAGAAGGGGAGGGAAGGCGAGGAGAGAGCAGGGGGGAGAGGGGGTAGACGGACAGACAATTTCCAGCTCGCTGGGCTTGTCGCACTCAGTCAAAGGGCGCACAACGATAAACGTCGCTGATAGCGCAGCATTTATCAAGGAATAACAACTTGTAGCAACAACAGCAACAACAACAACATTAGAGACAACATCAGCAACAACAACAATAGAGGCAACAACAACAATTGAGAGAACAACAACAACATGAAGGCCAAGAAGTGGCAAAGGCAAAGGCAGCCCCGCGCTCAATTGAGTTTCAAATTGATGTCACCATTATCGGTAGCTGTCATCTGAAATTGTCAGTCCTGGGAGGGGGAGGGAGGGGGAGGATTGTATCATATCGCAGCGTATTTAGTTTTAATTTTTTCATCATTTATCAGCCGTAGCTCTCGGGGAGTTCCTACTCCCCTGGAACATTCTCACATGCCCGCAATTGCATATTTATGTAGATGCAATGTGCAATTTGAGTTTGCGCTTCGATTTAAGTGCTCATAAATAAAAATCCCCGCCAGGCTGGGATGTGTATAGCCAGCAACCCTCCTGGCTGCCAGCACCCCGCCTCCAGTGCCTTCTCTACTGCAGCCCCGCCTCCTCGACTGCCCACCCCAGTGGCCGGGCTGTCAAAAAGGCAACGGAAAGTTTGTAAACAAAACTAATGCCGACATGGGTGTTGATAAAGTTCTCCAAGTCGCCCTCTTCCATCCCCACATCTCCCCTGCCTGCCTGCTCTGCTCTCTTATTGAATTGCACTGCACTACACGCTTGATTGCCCGCTAAACGGATGTGAAGGGCAGGGGAGAACTGCGACATGGTTATTGGGTATATGTGGCCTGGATACAGCAGCGACATGTGGATTCGTCATACCAAAAAGCGCAAAATATTATCCAGTTGCAGGATTCGAGTTGAATTGATCGAAGTTTTTGTTCTGCTTTGGTTTTTCGCAACACATCACAAAGGATGTGCTGATGGTGGTGGTGACTCGTTGGTTTTCCCAGTTCCCAGTTCTCATTTCTATCTAATGGACATGGACTACGAGGATGCCATTGTCACAGTCAGCTCACGAGGCTAATGGCATGAGAAACTAAAGCATTTGCACAAACATTAAACATCTGACGGATTTTCCATTGCAACGCAGAGAGAGAGAGGGAGAGAGAGATTGAGAGAGAGAGAGAGAGGGAGGAGAGAGTTTTCAATGAAAAATCGCCAGAAGATTTATGCGAAACGTTTAGCTATCTAACCATGGAGAATGTTATGATATATTTGGGAAAATCGACGGGTATCTATTGAGTTTATCTATAGGGTTTGCCTGGGATATTTGTGACAATGAGAAAGTTATGAATACTAGATATATGTATATTTATTCCATTCTGATCTAATTTAGTTGTAATATTAAACTCTACTAATTCTCAAAGGTTTCTAGAGATTTTATGAAAAATATGATAGAGTTATATGATTAGAAATTCCGATATTTTCATTTTTATATTCCAAACTACTCCCTTGCTCGATTTTAGTACCCCTATAGACCCTCTAGTATTGAAAACTTCGTTAAAAATCATTAGATATCCATAAGAAAACACATTTTATGCATTATTTATCCTCCAGATTAATCCTGCATCAAAATATATTAAATTTGACGGTTTCAAAAATTTGGACCTTTTCTATATCCTCCAAGCTAATCTCTTGCCCGATTTCAGTACCTCTATAGAGCCTCTAGTATGGAAAACTTCGTCCGAAATCCTTAGATTTCCTAGAAAGAGAATATTTGATCCATTATTTGCCCTTTAGATTATTTCTATAATACTTGGTAATCCTTTAAAACCAAACTTAAACACTATCCCATGATATATACAATTTAGTTGCTTCCCTGCCACCTCGTCCTCGTCCTCGTGTTATTAGCTAATTACAAAACCGAATCACTTTAACAAATTGGAACAAGGTTTAATCCAGTTGCCGATAATTGACGCCCAGTTCTGGTCCGTGGCCTCCTCCTCCACCTCCTCCTCTGCCGGATCGTATGACAGTTATGGAAATTTATGATTCATTGCCAGTTATTAGGGCTGCTCGGCCTGGAAATGCCCTGCCCGGAGACAACATACATACATATAATCCATTTGTTTACGCAACATTTGTCACGCTGTCTCGCAACGCATAAGGATACACAGAGACAGGATATGGATACGATATGGATGCGAGAACATGCAGTGGAATCACTCAGCAGCCTTTTTCCTGACAGTTGCGCAACCCTGTGCCCAGTGCCCGCTTTGACTTTGATTCCCATTCGCCAAATGTTGCAAAACTTCGCGCGATTTATGAATTTCATTTGCTAATGGATCTGGATCGGGATGAGATGTGAGAAGGAGAGTAAAAATTGGGGACGCCCGGCTTGGTTGATTGTGGTCGTGGCGACAATGCCACAGATGTGTGGGATTGGGATTATTAAAGTTTTAGTTTGGCTTTATACTAAGTATAGTTTAGGAGACTTTTCGAAATTTGTGATAAGATTAAAAGGAAAGTCATACAAATTATCTGTTTGTGAGTTTTGAAATTCAATAGAAATATCAAAACAGGGTATACTACAAACATTCAAAAATAGCATAATGGATATTTTGAAATTTTTCGATAAATTTATGTAAGGGTCCCCCCTACGATTTTTTCAACAAAATTTTTTTTTCAAAATTTTAAATCGCGGGTTTTTAGTTTAAATCGTTTGCGGAGCTTCAAAAAAGTACTAAACAATTGCTTAAATCGATTTTAAATAATACTTAATTTTGGCCCAAAAATCATGTCGAAATGGTAAAAAAAATTAGACATGTAACACCCTCGACAGGTCTGGTACCCTCATTTTACACCGATCGTAACTTTCTTAAAAATCAAAAGATTTTCACGCGGAATGACATTTTGTTTATGTTTTAACAACCAGAATGATTCTACATTTAAAAAATAGCATAATGGATTGATTTAAAATTTTCGATATTTTGAAAATTTAGATAAGAGTCCCCCCTATGATTTTTTCAACAAATTTTTTTTTTTCAAAATTTTAAATCGCGGGTTTTTAGTTTTAATCGATTGCGGAGCTTAAAATAAGTACTAAACAATTGCTTAAATCGATTTTAAATAATACTTAATTTTGGCCCAAAAATCATGTCGAAATGGTAAAAAAAATTAGACATGTAACACCCTCGACAGGTCTGGTACCCTCATTTTACACCGATCGTAACTTTCTTAAAAATCAAACGATTTTCACGCGGAATGACATTTTGTTTATGTTTTAACAATCATAATTATTCTGCATTTAAAAAATAGCATAATGGATTGATTTAAAATTTTCGATATTTTGAAAATTTAGATAAGAGTCCCCCCTATGATTTTTTCAACATATTTTTTTTTTCAAACTTTTATATCGCGGATTTTTAGTTTTAATCGATTGCGGAGCTTAAAATAAGTACTAAACAATTGATTAAATCGATTTTAAATGATACTTAATTTTGGGCCAAAAATCATGTCAAAATGGTCAAAAATTTAGACATGTAACACCCTCGACAGGTCTGGTACCCTCATTTTACACCGATCGTAACTTTCTTAAAAATCAAACGATTTTCACGCGGAATGACATTTTGTTTATGTTTTAACAATCATAATTATTCTGCATTTAAAAAATAGCATAATGGATTGATTTAAAATTTTCGATATTTTGAAAATTTAGATAAGAGTCCCCCCTATGATTTTTTCGACAAATTTTTTTTTCCAAAATTTTAAATCGCGGGCTTTTAGTTTCAATTGATTGCTGAGGTCAAAATTAGTATAAAACAATTGTTTAAATCGATTTTAAGTGATACTTAATTTTGGGCCAAAAATCATGTCAAAATGGTCAAAAATTTAGACATGTAACACCCTCGACAGGTCTGGTACCCTCATTTTACATCGATCATAACATAATCAAAAGATTTTCACGCCGAATGACATTTTGTTTATGTTTTAACAAACTGAATGATTCTACATTTAAAAAATAGCATATTGGATATTTTGAAATTTTTCGCTATTTTGGAAATTTGTGTAAGGGTCCCCCCTATGATTTTTCAAAAAAAATTTTTTTTTCAAAATTTTAAATCGCGGGTTTTGAGTTTTAATCAATTACGGGGGAATTCCATTTTGTTTATGTTTTAATTATTTACTTAGGATATCAAATCAGATTGTAAGGAAATCTTCAAGAGTACCAGGAAATTAAAATAGTTATAGGACATATTTTTTTATGTATCTCTTGAACAATAAAGTATTATTGGGCCTTAAATTCATAAACTAAATCCTTAAAAATGTAATTTTCAGTAAAGTTTATCGAGCCATAAATAGTTCTACTTTGCACTTAAAATAAATTTAAAATATTCCAATTTCATATTTTTACCCCCTGTTCGAGTTGTCCCCACACCCACACCCACAACGTAGCCATTTTGTACTCACCACTGTCCTTCCGCCCGGCTGGCTTACTCCGATTGGCTGCTGAAGGAACATAACAGCCATGCGACTGCCACTTCCTCCATCCCCGGGTCAGATGGCTGCGCTGGGACCTGCGCAGTGGGCACAACTCGCTGTACATAATGTATACCGGCCGTATATGCCGGCTTGCTATATACCCAACCAACATTCAACCCAGCTCCTTCTAGTCTCCATCCCAATTGCTGCCAAAGCAAACAAATTTATAACCACACCGCGACTGCCGTTGGCTTCTGTCCATTTATCTTTTGGCTGGATTTTCTCGCTCGGTTGGGTAGCAGGAGCCTCCTCCCCGACCACGAGCGCTTAATGCCAGCCTGTCCACACAATACCCACCAATAGCAGTAACATTTTATGGGCAAAACTTTTGCTGGTCTCCTCATCCTTCGCCTGGTTTGCAATGTCGCCAACATGGCGCCATTTTTGCCGCATTGTCGAGGAGGAATAACTTTTTTTACTCTCTCTATTTAAAGTACTGTGGCCAAAAAGATTAATACTCCATGTGGAATCTGCTTTTCATATTGTTTTTCTACAAAATCATGTTTTTATTTTCATTTCAAAAAAACATTGAGACTGGAATGGAACATATAATAGTATACAAAAACAAAAAAAAAAAAAACACAGGCTTCTCTCAGTTGTATCATAATTTATAATTATTATCTTAATATTCAGTATAAAACGTCGAAAAAACAAAAAAACTAGATTTGAGAAATTCCTTCATCACGACATTAAATTAGATTTGATGCTAATATATTATATGTATAACAAAAGCTGGAAAACTTTTCAGTTGGATATAGTGTCGCAGTCGAAATGTGGAAAAATAAGAAGAGAGAGAAGTGAAGAAAGTCTCGTAAGACTCAGACGCTTTAGTTCAGTTTAACGTATAAAAAACATATAGTATACATATATATATATATATTTAGTATTTATTTGCTAAGTTTACGGAATTCATTATGTATCATCGTTATTATTATTATCATCATCATTATAATTATTCTTTATATTTCCTTTCTCAATTCTTCAATTAGTTTTCACATTTTACAGACTGAAATGCAGAGTTCACACGGCTGTACACTGATATGCACAGTCTGAGAGTAGACCGAAACTTTGGAGAAACTTTCGACTTGGCTAAACAGTTACAAAAACACAATATGTAGTGGGGGGGATATGAAACAGGTTATACGAGGAATGGGGGATTCGGGGCTACAATTACAACTAGAACTGCTTAATTTGTTGTGTGGCTTTGTTTTTGATATCGTTGTTGTTGTTGCTGTTCTGTTCTTCTGTTTGTTGTTCTAGCATATTGTTCACATTCGGTTTTAAGTCACATTCAATTTGGGGTGGGGGTGTGGCGCGATCACCTACGCATCTTTCAATTGATTCTACTTGGAAAAACAATTCTACAATGTTGTAGAGCAATCTACACGCTGAAGTCTTAAGTATTTCATTTCAACTAAATTTAGTTGCCGCCTAATCAGGTGTGTGTGTGTGTGTGTATATAGATGTGTGTGTGTTGATGGTGTACGTTGTTGTTGCTGTTGTTGTTGGTTTATCGCTTGTCTAGTAGAACTTTTTCGCTTGCGCCTCGCTGCGATTCCTGTCAAAAACGAAATCAATTAAAACGAAATTAGTAGAGGAAATGCGATTGCGTTGTGGGTAAATTACTTGAAAATGTTGTAGATAAAGACGAGCAGCAGTTGCACAACCGTTACGCTGAGGAACAACGTGACGCCAACACAGTTGCCAGTGGGGCAAGCGCCAGTCTGCGCCGAAGCTTGAGGCATACCCAATCTGTAAAAAAAAACAGAAAGCAGAGATTAACAAAAGGCGAATTACTTGTAATAAGATCTGTCCAACTCACCTTTGACCCACATGCGAGATGCCCTGCTTGACCTGATTCATGCCGTCACGCATCTCTACGATGAGCGTCTGCACATCGTAACCGGACGACTGAATTTGGGCGGTGGGCGCGTTCTTCTGATTAATTTGAATGTTATCTGTAATCTGGCGGATTTCACGTATGCTGGTGAGCAGCATGTTCTGGTTGGCAAGCAGCAGATCGACATCTTGCCTTGTCACCGCCACGCCGCCAGCAAGCTGAGGTACTTGGGGCACGCTGCCAGCCGCTGGCGGTGGCACAGCTTGACCAGCAGTGCCGGCAAAGCCACGTGAGACCAGCGACAACGTATTCTCCTGCCTGCCAATGATCTCGTCCACCTTGCGGGATAGCTCACGCAAGTGATCGGCTATTTGACTTTGTCCCTGCCAGATTTGACGCAGCTCACGTTGATTTTCCGACTCGTAGAACTCTTCCCACTCCTCCTCGTCTTTGTGCTAAAAGGAAATACCCGAAAAGGTGGGGGGGGGGGAGCTTAGTAAATCAATGCATTATCAGCAGACCCGATAAGGCTCGTGTCCAGCACGCAATCAACTGTCCGCATGGATTAGATTATGACGGCCGCAATGACAGACAAGAGTCTTCAAATATGTGTCAAATAATTACCGCTTCGTCGGGATGTTCCTTCTTGTACTCCTGCTTCTGTTTCTCCAGTTTGTCCTGATACTCCTTGTACTCCTGAGTCAGCTTCTCTTGGTTGTCCACCTTTGGTGGCTCCTGCACTTGTCCGCCAGCATGCAGCGATGTGGTCAAAAAGTGGAACACATCGTGATCGTCAGCCAAGCCACCGGTGGCTGCAGAAATACCAAAGTAACCGTTCTTGGGCAGCTGCACTCCATCGGCGCGCAGGCACATTTCGTAGTCATCGTTGTTGTTCGACATGCCGTTGTGGATGAGCACGGTCAGCACATTGTTGTAGTACTCGATGCGGGCACGCGTGGGGAATGGCTTGTTACGGAAATCCCTGAGACATCCGCTGAGCAGCTGCGTCGTACCATCGTTGGCATGATCGTATTGCTTGGTGCCGTCGTTCAACACGGCGCTGATGTAGGGATTGTTGTGCTTATTGTCATTGTCGAACGAATCGAAGATAATGGCAAGACCATTCCAACGATCCGACGAGCCAAACACTTGACCATTGTAGTCACCCTTCTCGGTGGTGTACCAGAAGGCCAGACCATCGGCACCGATGCGACCACGTCCCGTTACACGGAAGACAATCTCTACATCCCACCAATCGAAGTTAGTCTGTGATTTTGTCCAGATGGCGCCCTTCTGGGAGCGCAGCGATGGTGCCACGCGTACACTTTCCGCACTGGCAATGGCATCTGGAAAACATGGGCAACAGGTTGTACGTTAGTTTGGCTCAGATTTGCATTTAACAAAGTGCCTGCGTGTCAAGCACTTTGGCTTTGGCGCTGCGTTTCACAAAGTTTCGTCAATGCTGATGCTGGCCACATGCCATCTCGCTCGCACCTATTGGACGCGCCGCAAGTGGCATCGAGTCGGCCAAAACAACTGACGTGGAGCTGCCTCCCTCATCTACTTACTTCCCCCGTATTCCCAAAACGGAACGGTGCCATCTTTTTGAGCCAGATATGGCGGCTTGAACGAGTACTTGTACTCGAACCGTCTATGCACACCGATGGCACTAGGATTCACGTTGGCCTCCGCATGATTTTGTGTAATTATTATGCAGAAAATGGCCAGAAATTTGCAAATCGTTGGCAGCAATAATTTCGACCCGGTCGCTTGCATCTTTCACAGTTTGACAGCGCCACTCTTGTTGTCTTGCTCTACCAACAACAAACGCAGGGTTGTCAAGCTGCCCGAAGAGCGAACGACTGCAAATTAATGTATATTATTCGTTATCGAAACTTATCGATTGCAACAGTGGCGCTAGTTCTGCGCGCAATATTCAAAAAACAATGTTGCTTCTATGAATTTGTTTTATGTGGGAAACATTTATTATTATTATTTTGAAGTTTTAAATAGTGTTGTTTGTTTTACAGTAAAAAAATACCAAACTCAGAATATAGCAAAAATAATACCACGTCTTTGTGAAGGTGCACACTAGAACCTGAGATCTTATAAGCAGGATCTAGTGCATTCATTGACTTAACTTTAAGATTATTAAACGTACTTTACATTTCGTTTCAATTGCCTTTTGCTTGATATCACCAAAGTAGTTGTTATTTCAGAAAATGTTTCACATATCATATCGTATGTTTTTTTTTTAGTGTAGAGCTTAAGTCTAATGTTATATAGGTTTTACTGCCTCTCGTTGGCATTGGGTTACATAGTTGCGGCTCAGCTCAGCTTAAGTGGGTGATACTCGTTGACAACATGTCTGTGCCTCTATATGGGCGGGACTTGCCCTAGGCTCGCACCATTTTACAAATGTTAGTTACTCGATTTTAATCACAATCACTTACGTTTTTAGTTGTGTCTGTGCGTACATGTATGTACCATGTACCATGTGTGTATGTGCTTGCGTGCATATTGATAAAATAAAACTCAAAATCATTGTTTGCCAAATCAAAAAGGTCTATCAATGTACGTTGATATATATTTAAACCTTGTTTATTACAAATTAATCATAATTAAACTTAGGTGCCAAAAAGGAAGAGGTAATATGAGCATGCCTTAAATATTTCGTACTACGACAATAAAAATAAATTAAGTTTAAATTAATTTGTGACTGCAAAAAACTGCTGGTTGTGTATAAAGTACTGTACAAGACGTTAAGTACTGGCAAAATATTCAATTTGAAGCGTGCAGTGTATAAATTCCAATTGTTTTGCTTTTGTTAAGTTTGGTTTTTTTTTTGATATATCTATATCATTGTTGTGGTTTCTCTCGAATGTTTTTTTTTCTCTCTCTTTTGATTTTGCGTGAAATTAACGTGCGCATCCTACAGACTACGAAATACAAAAAACTATGTGTATATATGCAGTTGCTCATATATTGTAGTACACTCTACAATATTAAATCGCAAATCGTAAATTTAAGATTGGTTTTTTAGTGTATACACATCTCCTATATAAGTATACGATAAGACTTATGCCATAATTGTTTGCATGCTCTTCTTGCCTTAGTGTCTAATTCATTCATTATTATTGATCAGTGCACGCTTGTTTCTTGGTTTTTTGTTCCATAATTGTTATTGTTTCTCCTGTTGTGGTTACCTTTTTTTTTCTTGTTTGTTGTTGTTGTTGTTGTTATTGTTACAGATACCTTCATTACGCGTTTATCGTTAATCTTTTTAAAGCAAATTCATCATCTTTTGCTTCACATGGTTATTAAATTCATAATCACTTTATAGCTTATGCACATTCAACGTTTCTTACAATATATATGTATGTGTGTGTGTGTGTTTGTGTGTATATATGTTATTATGTGGGTGTGTAAGTGTGCAAATCAATTCGAACTGATTCCAAAACGAAGGCAAATTATATATGGGAGAGATTAGGAACAAAATATCAATTTGCTGACAACGCTTCAGTGGCAGTTAACAAATGTGTTGTGTGTTTCATAAACTGTTTAACAAATGCGAATCTTATTGGGCACATTGCTACGTGTGAGTGTGTGTGTGTGGTGTGTGTTGGTGTTCGAGTGGGTGTGTGAGTGTAGCTGAGGTAAGTAATTTAACATAACTACTACAATTATACAAAATAAAAACCTATTATCGAAAAATACACATAATACGCTACAAGATTCTCTGCCGGGTTGGTTATTCATTCAGTTCAGATCCTCTTCGTGCTATCCTCATCAAGTACATTAGTACTTAGTGCGCTCCACTGGGTGGTGCTGTACCAAAAGCGGTCATCAATTGTCCCTCGTACAGAGCAATTAGCAGCATGATAACCACACCGCTCAGCATGCCGAGTATTTGCAGCAAGAATTGTGCCAGCGACTTGTGAGCAGCAGATATCTCCGGCATCTAAGGAAGATAAATGAAAAGATCATATAGAAAGACTGAAAGTCTGAAGAGTTAACGCGCACTAACCATATCGACCAGCGCAATGTAGATGAAGAGACCAGCTGCTACAGCAAACATCCATTGGGCAACATCCGGCGACTGCCCAAACACAATGCCAAAGATCATGCCAATGAAGCTGAGCACGCCCGTCAACAGATTGTAATAGACCGCCGACTTGACCGACATTCCTGCCTTGATGAGAATGGCAAAGTCTCCGAGCTCATGCGGCAATTCGTGACAGAAGACAGCCAGGGAGGTGGAGAAGCCACCGGCAATATTCTCGGCGAATGCAGCACCAATGGCCATGCCATCGGTGAAGTTGTGCAGTCCATCGCCCATTATAATCATCCAGGCGACAGCACTCAGCGTCTCTGGCGGCGAATGCACATGTCCATGACGATGACTGTGTCCATGATGGGAGGATTCGTGTTCACGTAGAATAACAGTAACATGATCGTTCTTATCCTTGCTACCATTTGCTGTCGTTGTGTTGCCATCCAGATCGGTGGTCACCGTATTGCTACTATCCTGCTGCTGATGATTATTATGATTATGGCTGTGATTGTGATGGTGGTTGTTCATCTCGGCATAGTTATTGTGCGAGGTGGAGAGTAGCGATTGCGCCGCTCCTATGGCTTCACTGGATCCCTCGTGTTCTGCCTTCTCGCATCGTCGATTACTGCATTCACCCGACGAGGCATCGCCACCGGCACCAACGGCAGCTGCAGCTACATTGGACGCCGTACCCTCATCGGGCAAATGCATCCACACATCCTGCTTGTTGTTCATTGTGATCTCGTCATAACAATACGGATATGAGCTATATTTCTGCTTGCACATTCTATCACCAGCCACAGAGTTGTTCACCGACGAATCCGGATCACGCATAACCTTGGCGCGTGTGGGTTTGGTTTCCTTCTTCTCGACGCTCTTACGCCACTCTGATATCATGGTAAGCGCATGCTCTGTACCATAGAAGAAGATAATGCCACCCAGGCATCCCATACCCTTCATAATCATGCCATGCTCGTCCTGGCCGGCCAGTGACTAAAGAAAAGAGGAACCAGATGAGCAAATCAGTCAAGTCGTTATCAGTTAATATCACTTACGTGTGGCAACAAATGTAGAAGGGCATCTCCCGTCATGGTACCCACTGCCAACGATACCAAATATTGTATAATATGTTTGTAGTAGCGGGAACCCATGAATGGTATAATGGCAACGCCAACAAGACCCAAGATGCCACAGGCAAACACCGAGATGAAGGCATAAATCCACACTGCGAAAAGAAGAGGTAAATGTTAATTTACGATCGACATCAATTGCTATGAAACTTACCATAAAGAATGTCATCCTTTTGAGTTTGAATCTTGTAGCTATCGATCTCTCCGAGTACCGTAGGCTCTATGCAACCGTCGCTGTTGTTTGCCAACCCGTACAGCAGAACTGGACACAAATGTAGTAAATCTCGTTCGCTGAGCTGGTAATTTCTGTGTTTGTGGGGCGTTGGGACACAGTCTGGGATGGAGTTGTTGGCACCCGGCGTGCATTTACTCAATTCCGTTGAATGTTCACTAACATCGACGTCGTCGTCGTCGTCGTGGTGATGATGATGGTGATGACTGAGAACATGTTGTACCAGACTTTCGGCTGGCAGACACTGTAAGTAGTGTGGGAACATGATTAACGATTGGACTAAAAACGCTATAGGATTGCTGGACTTACGCTATCATTGTGACTAACAAGTTGCTGCAATCCAAGCTGCTCGAACAGGGTCTGCAAACTGCTGGCATTCAGCGATGATTGCTGCATCAGTTTTTGCAGAAAATAATTTGTAATTTGCGGGACATTTTTATGTAGGGATTCGTGCTCTTCATCGCCGTGGCCAGCATGACGTTTTTGTCTCCTATAGGGCGGACTTGTGCTGTAGTTTTGGGTATCATCCTCATCGGCCAATTGCCTTAGATCGGTGGTGCCTTCACTGGAGGGACTCAGATTGCCATAAACTAAACGTGCGTTTAGCTTCTCCTCTGTGCGTTGCGTGACCAGCAGATCCTCAAGATGATCCTGACAATGCAGCCGCTGGGCGCACAGCAGGCACACCACGCACACAGCCATTATGTGACGCGCCATCGTGAACAGTTGGTTGTCACACTGCCCACACTCTCTCCACTCGATCCTCTTCAACTGTGGCTGCTGCTGGTGATGATGCTGCTCTTACTACTGCTGCTCCTGCTGCTGCCTCTGCTGGTGTCTTCGCTTTACACTATTGTACAGTATTGTGCTTCGCTCTGCTCATTATATATTCATCAATTCGCGCGCTTAATTGGATCTGCAATGGAACGTAAAGGCGAAACGGAATTAGTAAACTTTTGGCCAGTTCAGTGAAGCGTGTGTTGTGCTGGCCAAAAACCCACACACACGCAGTGATCGCAATTGCACAACAACAATAACTACGACAGGCGGAAGTTCAAGTTCATTTGGCGGCCAATTGATGGCTCCAAATATGGCCACAGTTTGTTTTGGCCCGCACACACACACACAGAGAGAGAATGAGTTAGATAGACACGCGTTGCCCAGCCAGTTTCAAATGCCACCATAGATGGAGCGTTCTGCTGCTGCTGGAGCTGCATTTCTTTTGGGCAACACCAACAAGCCAAGCCAGTGTGTGTCAATCATCAATCACAATCATGTAGGTGTGAAACGCAGAGTGTCTAATCGCGTTTCACATTTCGCGTGTGGGATATGTTGTGTTCTAGTTGCAATTGAATCTCTACGTAAATGGGAATCAAATTGTAATGTAAAGAGGGATTAAATAACAATTTGTGTTGATTACGCTGATTAAACGTTATAGGTTACATATACAAATGTTTATGCCGACTCTGTAAACTTAGTTCACTGAGGATCCTTGTTAATTATCGCCGCCGCCGCGAAGATTACGTAAAGCGTGACTGCAAGTCAGCTGGGAATACATTCCTTTATATACATATATAGACGCAGGAATACCACAAGTCGTCGCTTTGGCTTAGACAAACCGCAAATGGCGCGTGGCAAAAGTGAAAGACAACAACAACAAATACCTTAACCACAGCAATTTGTTAGTGCTGCAGCGATGCAAATTGCTTTATTATCGAGTCGGGTTCAGATGTTGTTGCTGTTGTTGTTATTGTTGTGATTGGAACAATTTTGCAATTGCGCATTGAGAAGCAGCGGCAGATTGAGTGGGCTACCGGGCTACAATTAGTTTGAATTCCTGCAGCGGGCAGGCGCAGGCGGCAAATCCAATTATTGATAAAACTTTAGTCAAAATATTTACGATAGTTTCACACACGGGCGAGCCGATTAAGTGGGCGGGAGGAGGAGGGCAGGGCCTACTGAGATGGGCGTTGGGTGGGTCGGTTGCGCCTACGCAATTGCCAAGCTATCATCGACCTAATAAAGGCGAAACGAAACGAAACGTCATAGTTGCTCTGCCGTCTTATTCGGCCTGCTGTCGTGTTGCATAAAGTTGGGCGCGTGAAGGTCACACAGGAAGTGGGCGGTGCCTGGCTGCCATTGGCAATGCACTTTGGCATTGGCAAGGACAAACACACACACATATATGCTCGCCGCGAAGGTGAAAGGTTGCACACACACAAAGGGCACACCGCACTTGTTGCCAAGCTGCGCGCTTCACATTCCCAGACTAATATACGCTCGCTCTCCTTTGGAGCATGCCGCGCAATCCCAATCAATTTTCGAGAACTTAATTATCTGACAATAAAAATCAATCAAAGCATATGCAAAATTTCAAACCAAAAATATAACACATGGAATATATATATTCCCAAAACACTTTTCCCACAGACACAAAGTTCGATTTCATCTGCCTTCTCCCTTCTTGCTTTTTTTTGCAATTCCTCCTCAATTTGTCGCTTCCAATCAAGTCAAGTTGAGTGAGTAGTCAGTCAATTGGTCAAGTGCTGACCGCCAATCGGTTTTTTTTTTATTTTTTTTTTTTGCATTCGCCTTTTGTTTATTTGTAATCAAGTCTCATTTAAATTCAGTTTGCATGATTTTCACGAAATCACAATGGAAACACTGAAAGAAAATGCGACTACAGTTGTAGTAGTTGTAGTTAATTGACATTTGTAATCGTATTCGTAGTTGTATTTGTATTTCATGATTTTCATTGAGGCTTGCATTTTTTTTTTAATTTATTGCGATTTTCACCATTGGGAGAAATTAACACCCACCATAGACACACACTCTTTCTCTATGTCTCCCACTCTCTTTCTCTCTCTCTCTCTCTCTTTCTCTGTCTCTCTGTGGACACACGCTCTATAACAATATCGAAATCGAACTGAAGAGCGCGCGTCGTTTTCAGCTGGTTTTATAGTCAACTTTTGTGTTATATTACTACTGTAGCTGTAGTTGTAGTTGTTGTTGCTGTAGTTGTAGTTGTAGTCGTATGTGTGTGTGTGTGTGGGTCGTGTTCGTCGATCTGTTACAAAGGTGTCGCGCCCAGTTGTAAGCGGTAAAATGTGACAGTATTGTCAAAAAAACAAAAACGGGAACGGGGCGTGTGTTAAACTGGACCAAGTGGACATCAGCGCACTGGAGATAATAATATGAAATTTCAGTTTTATAGCTTTAAATTTAAAATATATATTAAAACTCAAAAATCGTAAAGTCCGCTTACGCGTGTATAATATAGAAATTGGTTTTTATATAAATAATATATATATACATATATACAAAGTATAGAAGAAACATATAACATAGGCAGGCATTACAATATAGTCTAATGTTAATACTCAGTTTTAGCCTGTTTTCAGTACTCCCTTTTTTATATACATATAATAATCACTCTAAACCTGCAAGTTCTCTAAATATCAAAAAAAAGCACATGATAAAAGTGATCGCTCACGAAATTTATTTTCTACACAGCAGCAATACGAAACTTGTGGCAATAAACTCTGATGCTGACTCATTCCATTCTTTTTTTTATCGTTGAATCTCCACTTTTGGCATTCTCCAAACTGAAATTTCATACGTAAAGCCTCGCATTGCGATATCACGAGCACACAAAACCCATACACATACATAAATATGTATGAACACATGTATCCATACATACATATGTATGTATATATGTATGTGTGTATGTGTGTGTGTATGTGCACTTGCGTGTTTGCTTTGTCAGCCGTATTTGGGGCTCATATAAAGCTACCGTCGTCTCCTCGGGTCACATTACGACGTTATCATCGTGAAAATAGTTTGGTAAAAAAAAAAACGCTGACACGCCAAATCGCATAAAGAACGACAGCCGAAAAAGCCGCTCGGCTGCCTTTCGGTTCGGCTTCGGAGAGCTCAATATGAAATTTCAGTTGGAGCTGCTTGCCGGTTTTTAAAAGGCAACAAGTAAACCAGACACCAGCAGCAGCAGCAGCAGCAACAACATCGCATTAACACAGACAATATGTTCTGGATAGATTAACAAGTTTAAGTTTAGTCGCTTGGTCAGTTGATGGATCGTTCGGTCACGTCGCATATCTCAAAGTAAATATATGTTTGTATGTTATCCGTCCAATGTTAACTGACCTTCCCATATCCGTTGACGACGTAGTACTCATAGCAAATAGTGAATTACGATGGACTATACTAGTTTAATATGCTGCTGCCGAACCTATAAACACACATATGTACAAACAGACAGTGCCTGGCAGCATATTTCGCACATATACGGGAATAGATAGAAATCTACCTGTAAAACAAATTGTTCAGGTAGAAAGGCCAAGGCTCAAAAACTAAGTGTGGAATATTTAAATAGGTTTTTATTACGTTTTTTCGCAGAATCCCGTATTTTTTTTTCGTTTTGTTGTTTTCGCATTAATTTATTTGGTTATCAGCAAAGCATAAATTTTTCTAGCAGCCACTGTAAGCTGCCGAAGGGCTTTATTTGCCATAAATAATTCACTAGGAATCTTATTCTAAAAAAACCATGCGGTAATCACCTTGCAATGCTACATGTGGGAGAGGAAGGTGTAGGCAAGGAAATTGTATGATAAAAATTGCATGGAATAATTAATTTCGCTGCACCCACAACTCTCTCACACAGACACATGAAACTACAATATAATAAAATACATTTATTTAATTGTTTATGGGTTTCGCAGCTGCCATTCTAATTCTGGCTGGCGCTCTCCATGACCATTGCCAATTGATAAAAACCCGAACTCTTCAATTAACAATCTATATACAACTGTATACAAGTAGAGCAACTAGATGAGAGATCTGGCTAGGCCAAGTCGAAGCTAAAATACTCTTGCAAGCATAGAGCAAATTTTAAAGTTTTATAATAATATTCTAACGCATACAATTTTGCATAGAAACAGACATGCCAAGATCAATTCCGCGTGTTCTACTCATTGAGAATATAAATACGTACCAGTTTATATATACATATGTACATATGTTTGTATGTATGTATATTTGTTTTATTTTTTTTATTTATCATTACACGTTTCGTAACCCATTAATTATACACTATCTTTGGTTATATATAAGAATACATTTGTATTCTCTAAACACCTTAAAATAGTAAAACACATTTTGATAGTACGCTCGATGTGTGTCATTGCCGATAAGCAGCTTCGATGTTCCACATTCTATTCTATATGCATATGCGTATGTCTGTCAGCTGCCTGTGAAGTGGGATTTATTAAAACAACCCACGCAAAAAAAAAACACAACCAAATTAAACAAGTAATCTATGATAAGATACAAATAAATACCTATAATATTTATAGATATGTTTTTGTTATCGGACAATTAACATTTGTTTGTGTGTTTCAAAACTGCCAAATACGATTGTGTATGTTATATGCAGATTAACGGAAATCAAAGTAGCATAAAATACCGTATCGAATCATACTTTATATATGTATGCATGTATGTACATTCATCTATACTAATACATATGTACATGCACACACACACACACACAAATAGAAATGTGTCAAAAAAATCCATCGCACATGGACTGCGACGTGCGCTATAAATACATGCACACAAGTGATGAATGGAATGAGGGCGGAGGGGGGGAGAATGGTGCTGCTGCACACACAAGAGATATATCTAACATTATTGGTAGCAAAAAAAGAGAGAGAATCACTACGAAATCTAACCAAAGAGCACATAAATAGTTAGTAGGAGGCAGAGACCGCATATCAACAAGCATTCACACACACACACACACACACAGACATACTCACGTAAGTGTGTGTGTGTATGTGCGTAGTGGGCTTGCAGAAAAATGCGGTCGGTTGTGCAGTATGGTTTATAAACTCACCTGTCTACAGTAGTCAAATGTATGTACATTAATCGTTTAACTATAGTTGAGAGTTCAATATACATATGCCTATATGTATGTATTATCAATTCCAGTTTATTGTTCACAACACATTGATTACATTCGTTCAATGATGTTCAAGTTGGAGGTGGAGGTGGAGGCGTGTGGCGGGTGCAAGATGCGGCGGGAGCAATGTATTAAACACAATGTTGCTGCGACAAGATAACGGCATACGATGTTGATTGCGCTGCAATAATCTGCTTTTCACACAAAATTTTAAATAATTTAAGCGGCGTCGGCGACACAGCGGTATATGGTGGTTGTTAATGAGAGAGAAATATCCCACACCAAAATAGCACCAACACGTTGTCGCGCACAAGTCCCCAGTGTACAGGCTAATTGATGGCGATTCGAGAACCCCAGCAATATAGTCTTAAATAAATGCCGATTTATAACATTGCACGCACGCTCCAACAAATTCGCAATTAAAAAAAAATATGACTGCTTCTTCTTATATAATGCCATTCACATGACAATCGAAAACGATGAGATATGCTGCTGATGTTATACTCATAATGGCTCTGTTATACTCAAAATGGCACTGTTAACCTCAGTGACACTGCACCGTAACTAACAGAATGGTAACATAAACCAGAAGCGCGCAATTTATTAAATGAAAATTTCCTATTTCAAGAATCAAGTCAGGTTCAGTTAATATATTTGATGGAAGAAAACCTGAAATTGCTTTAACTTACTTTACTTAGTTTCTATGCCTTTCGATACAGTAATTATTTTCTGAAAGCTAGAACAGCTGATTGAGAGAAATACCATAGGTATTTTTTTATATTGTTTCCAAATAAAGGCAAGACGCAAAAGCAGATTTGTTATTAAACTTGCATGGGGGAGCGAGGAGAGGGCGTCGCAGCACACAGACTACAAGGTGTTGGCTTCAACCGTATCACTAGTAAAGGAACTTCAGCTCAAAAGACAATATACAAGACATACAGGCAGCTATTGCACATTGTGGGGATTTGGTGCTTTTGTCGGATGAATGGAGCGAGGAGCGCCGATGGCTGGTCCGTCAAGTGGATTTGCATTCCTCATTGCAGAAACTTGAGCGGGTGCAACCTGATGCAAATGATGATCACGTCACTATGAATGCCATTAAGTCTGTAGTAGGACATCATTTCGTCCCGCATAATCTGAGCACTCGTAATCCCCTGCAGACTGCTGCCAAGCGTTATTATTGTGGTCACTGCACGGGAATCATCTGGTGAGTTGTACTGGCTGCCTTTATATGTGCTGACTGTAATTATTTGCTGTAAATAAATGCCGATTTACAAAAACAACACGCACGCTTCTACATATTTGCAATTAAAAAAATTATGACTGCTTCTTCTTATACAATCGCCTCCACATGACAATCGAAACCGATGAGATATGCTGCTATGTTTTACTCATAATGGCTCTGTTATACTCATAAGGCTGTGTTATACTCATAATGGCTCTGTTATACTCAAAAAGGCACTGTTTCCACCAGTAACACTACACCGATACTAACAGAATGGTAACATAAATCCGAAGCGCGCAACTTTTAAAAGAGATCTTTTACATTTCCCATTTGAAAAGAGTCAAGTCGTTTCGGTAAGTATATTTAGACCAAAGAAAACGCAACGTCAGCCTGAACTTACCCTAACTTGATACTTTTTCAAACATACATTAATTAGTTTCAATGTTTTTCGAGACTTATTGTTGATTATTTTCTGTAAACAAACACAGCTGATTGAGAGTGAGACCATAGTCATGCAAAATTTAGCTATTTCTAGTTTTTTTTTTTCAAATAAGGCAACACTGTTTTATTTCCAAACAAAGGCAAGACGCAAATGCGGATTTGTTATTAAATTATTCTCCATGAAGATACTTTCATGAACCTAATATGTCCTCCTGGCGTGACAGTCTCACCAGTTTACCAGGCGCAGTAGCGCAGTTTGTAAACGAAAGTGCATCAACTGCCTCTAGTTATCTCCAGTCAACAACATGTACATCAGGGAGCGAGGAGAGTGCACCGCAGCATACAGACTACAAGGCGTTGCCTATTCCCGCATCACTAGTGAAGGAACAATGGCGCTTAATCTTTAGCTCCGACGACAATATACAAGACTTACAGGCAGCTATTGCACATTGTCGAGATTTGGTGCTTTTGTCGGATGAATGTAGCGAGGAGCGCCGATGGCTGGTACGTCATTTGGTGGATTTACGTTACTCTTTGCAGGAACTTGAGGAGGCACAAGCTGATGCAAATGATGATCTCGTCATTATGAATGCAATTAAGTCTGTAGTGGGACATCATTTTGTGCCGCATCATCCGAGCACTCGTAATCCCCTGCAGGCTGCGGCCAAGCGTTATTATTGTGATCACTGCACGGGAATAATCTGGCGGGTTGTACAGACTGCCTTTATATGTACTGACTGCAGTTATCTGGTACATCAGAAATGCATTAACAACGTTATACGCGTCTGCGCTCATGTTCTGGCCTCGGAGCGCCAATATCCCATTGCTGATATCTGTCCAGAGATCGGTCTGGCCGCACAGCGTTACAAGTGCGCTGAATGTTCGACGCTGCTCAATTTCAGTAAGTATTTCTGGATTACTCATGCATGCATTTGACTGATTTCGTTGGATTGCAGAGAACTCATGGATCGAGCCCCGTATTTGTGATTATCGTGGTCTCTACTACTGTCCGTCATGTCACTGGAACGATTACTCCATAGTGCCAGCACGAATAGTGCACAATTGGGACTTTATACCACGAAGAGTGTCACGCACAGCGCTGCAGGAGATTAAGTTGTTTATGGAAAAGCCGCTTATTCGTCTGGAAGAGGATAATCCCAAGTTGTTTGTATTCATTGAGAAGCTGTGCAGCATTAAGAAACTGAGGCAAAACCTGGTGTATATGCGTCAGTATCTTGCAGCTTGTAAGATTGCTGTTGAACAGAAACTGCTTGATCAACAACTTGGCAGACGCCGCTACTTGGCGCAGTCCAATGAATTCTATTCCCTCAGAGATCTATTGCAAGTCGAATCAGGCTCAATGGCAGAGTTCCTGCAGGGTGTTTTCAAAGCTTTCGGGGCACACATACGAGGCTGCAACATGTGCCTGGCTAAAGCGTATATCTGTGAAATTTGCAGCAACAACGAGGTAATCTTTCCCTTCGATGATGGCTGCATCAAGTGTGACCAGTGCAACTCCATATACCATCGCGTCTGCCTTACACGCAAAAACATGATCTGCCCCAAGTGTGTACGCATTCAGGAGCGTCGTTTACAGCTGCAACGCTCCGCAAACGGGCAATCTACTGAAGATGATAATGATAATTCAGATGCAGAATATACCAAGCAGTCCTCCGATGAAGTGCAACCGGAATAATCAGTTCGGTCACTCTAAAAAGTGTTATTTTTTAACTCGTAACTGTGTAACATTGTTTTTAATATGTATTTACATAAGACAAACTCGTCAAGCCGAGTATTAAATATCTTTACAATATTCTCTAGGTTCCACCACTTACTCCTTCTTCTTACCATACTTTTGTTGATTACGAAACTTGCGTGGATTAATGCCATATGCCTTGAGTCGATCGTCGGAAAGGCCATTGGGATTAGCATTGTTTGGCTTGCCCTTCGCCTTGAAGTCCCGCTTTCCACGTGGTTTGAATGAATCGCCATCTCGGCGTGGTGCAACGCCATTGGTATTATTTGGCTTACCCTTCGGCTTAAAGTCCCGCTTTCCACGTGTTTGGAATGAACCGCCATCTGGCGCACTGCTATTGCCCGCATTCTTGAAGGGATTTCCACCTGATGCCCGTCGAACTGGCCCAGCCTTTGCACCTTTCTCTTTGTTCTTAAAACGATTGTTCACTGGCAGGAACGGCTTTCCATCGTTATTGTTGGACCTTTGCTTCGCAAATGGATTATTTGTGTTGGTGTTTGCACCATCTTTTTTAAGTGTTTGCGACTGCTCCTCCGGCTCTTTCTCTTTCTTGTTAGCTGGTTTGGTTACAACTTGAACTGGAGAGTTTTGCTGCACTTTCTGAGGCTTTTTCTCAATCTTTTTCTTCTTGGCTGGTGTCGCTCCATCCTGCACTGGCGTTATTAGTTGCTTTTTCTTCTGTTGCTCTCCAACATGATTTTTCTTTGCTGCAGGCGACACATTTTTATCAGGTGATTCCTGCTGTTCTGTTTCTGGAATTGGGTTTTCTGTGCTTTCTTGCTCCTGATTTCCATTGGTCGGCTTGGCTAAGCCATTTGATGCTGTTGCTGTAGCTGCTGCAGCTTTACGCTTTAGCCGTTTCCTTTTAGATTTGGAGAGAACTTCAGTAGATGCAGCGGGCACTGCCTCTGAAGAAGCTACTGGTGCCGCTGTTGTTTCTGTTGTTTTTGTTTCTGGCGCTGCTGCAGTTTGCTCCTCGGCTTGTTCCTCGTCGTCAGAACTGGAAAGGTAATATAAATTGTTATAATAAGTAAATTTAACTAGTATTATTTCTGATTTGCTTACCCATCGCCATATAAGCTCTTAAAGATCTTACGCTTAAGATCCTCATTCTTTGCCTTCATTTTGTACAAACGCTGTTCCTTTTTCTCAACATAGTCAGGACGATTTTGGACTGCCTTCTTTAAGCTGGCCCACTGATTAAGCTCTTTGTTCTTAGCCAGCAAGATCTGAAAGGAAAACAAGGTGGTTAGCTATGGTCAATCATAGGGTTAGCTTTGATCTATTACCTCTTCTATAGTTAGTCCAAAATCATTGGGTACAGTTTCCACATACTTGAAACGACATGGCTGGTCGCCAATAATATCCTCATAGTCCATTTGATAGTATTCATCAATGTAATCACCATAAGTCGTCTCATCTTCGGGATTAAAGACTGGTTTCTCAGCCTGGATCATTTCCATGAATCGATTGCGTCGTCCCTTGCGGCCTTTACGACCGCGCGTGTTCTCAATTAGTTCTTGCTGCAGCTGTTGCTTTGCTGTTGTTGGATCATAATCACAGTCCATGTTGAATTCATCGTCCTCACAATGTATATCGTCATCGTCATCGTCATTGCCTTGTCGTGGGTCGTAGTTATCCCAGTCTTCAATTGCTAGCTCCTCGATATCTGAGGGACACTCGGGCTTCTCCTCACCTTCGTCCACGTTGTAGTATTCATCATTGAATAGTTCTTGCATACGTCTATCATGTGCCTCGGGATCAAAATCCTCTTCCAGTTCGTCATCCTTAAAACCAAGCTCATCGTTCCCGGTGACAGCTTTTAGCTTGCGAATCTTTTCCTCTATTTCTTTTTTTTTCATATCTTTAATCAAGTCAAGCTCCTTCATCTTCTGCATCTTCTCCTGCTCCTTACGCTCCTTTGTCTCTTTTCGTTTCTCCTTACGCTTGTCATCTGTGCGACGAATCGACTGTTCAATGGTACGAGGATATCGCTTTATGAAATCAGCATCTGGTTCCTCAAAACGAAAATTATACTTCTGCTCGAATTCTGCCTGCTTCTCCAGCTCCTGCTCGTCGTCAGACAGTGGTGCTGTGTCCCCAACGATCTCATCATATGTGGGAATTTCAGATGCATTCGTATTAGCATAACCTTTATTAAGTATATAGTCACGTAGAAAGCTCTCGCCCTGCGTTAGTTTGCTGTTGTTCCAGTACTGTTTGAGTGGAGCCAACTGCTCCTGCGCCTCGGGCTCAATTTCAGCCTGTTTTCCTGCCAACCATTTGGCAAAATCAGCCTCCTCTGCATCTGTTTGAGCTTTCGTTTTCGTGCGTTTCTTGAAAATTCCACCGAATTCCTCGTCTTCCCCATCATCCTCTTGGTTCATGACTTTACTGAACTCAGCTTTTAAACGTCGCTCCTCTTCTACAGCTGTTGGCGATTGGGCGCGTTCATTTTGCTCGTCCGCCTCCCGCTCATCATCTGAGCTCTCAAATTTTCCGTTGTGCTCCAATATGACTTTGCGTTCGTAGTCCTTCAATGTGACTGGCTTACTTTTGCTGGTTTTCTTTTTAGATGAGCCTTCGGCATCATCTCCATCAGCTTCCTCATCCTCTTCATCGTCGAAGAAACGTGTTTCCTTGTTGTAAATTTTTGGATCTTTGCTTTTAAGTGAGGCCAGAGTTTTAAAAAACTCCTGATCAAACTTAACATCTAATTCTTCCTCCTCCGACGACTCACTATCGCTGTCAAACTCTGACTCCGACACATCTAGACCACGATCTTTATCTGCAAAACAAAAATGTATTAGAGACTTCGCAACATGAACTGATCAAACCATTTACATTTCTGTAGCAACTCCTTTTTTCGTAGAAAATTATATGACTTCGCATAGTTTTCGTTTGTGTTGATTTGCAGATCATCTGCATCCTCATCAGAACCATCAAACAATTTACTCATAATTATTAAATATTTAACTTTATTTACTGCGGCTGCACGTGTAGTTTATGTTATACATTCGAACTGGTTCGTGGTGCACGCAGTTGCTCTAAATCATCTGTTTTGTTATCGATTGATTAGTTCTGCTTGCAGCCCTGGTTGGCGAATACAACAAAGGGTGATAAATGCAGAAATAATAATTAAAAAACTCAAAAACAAAGAGCGTGATTAAGAACATTCCAAAAATATGACGGACACAGAGGAAGCCCAAGCTGCCGCTTCGACATCTATAACATCCATAGCTCCCGCTGACAAGGACGCGTCCAAGAGTAAGCTTCCCAGTATTCTTGACATTACCAAAATTTATATGTTATTGTTTTTTAGTTTGCATTCTGCTAAACGCTACTGGCAATGTTCCCATTATAAAGAAACGTACGTGGACCGTGGATCCTAACAAGACCGTCAGTTGGATACAAAAGTTCATACACAAATATCTCAAGCTAGATTCCACTGAGCAAATCGTAGGTAGACCTACCCCCATTCTGAATCCGAGTCTTACTTTATTTTCCTTGCAGTTTCTTTATGTCAACCAAACATTTGCACCTGCGCCCGATCAAATAATCAAGAACCTGTACGATTGTCATGGCACAAATGGTAAATTGGTGCTGTACTACTGCAAGAATCAGGCGTGGGGCTAAACGATGCATTATTGGCTAATTCTAAGTATTTATTTTTATGTTGTTTACTTATATTGATCCGGAGCCGAAAAACCTTATAATTTTCACATTTATAACCTCTTGTCAAGGTCTTAATTAAGTCTATTAAACGACCCTTTATTTGAAAACAAACAATCCGATATCAATCGAGTTTGGGCCACTTGCTTAGTCACCACGCAGTGCCTCCAGCTCATCGGCAGCCTCTTTAGATATTCTATGATATTTGGCTACAGTCGGGCGGTAGTAATAGGCCTGGTAATCGTTGCGCTCCGACATCTTACGGCGTATTTCCGCCTCGAGTTTACTGCAAGCAAAATGAAAATAGTAATTGGATAATTTTCGCAAACTATTTAATCTACACTGCATACCGAATCTGGGCCTTCTCATTCTCCTCGAAGATACTGTGGCACGCCTTTTCGTACTCCTGTTGATGGGAGGTAAGAATGTTGCGCGAGATAAACCGAGTAATGGGACTCTAAGAAATGGAAAGCTTATGTTATTTCCGTTGATTCAGATGGGCGTTTCAAAAATCTTACCTTCTCATATTCCCAATGTTCTGGCACGTAACCCTCGGGAGTTTCAGCGAGTTGCGAGGGGCCAATAAAGACATTGCTGTAGAACACCAGAGCTGTGATCGGGATTACACCAAGCATTACGTAAAAATGAAACAGATCCTTGAACTTTTGCCACTGGAATCGTGATGGCCTGATTGACATATGATGGTGTCCATGATCATCGGACATTCGGCGCAGCTGCTGCTGGAGCGCTGTAGGTGGAAGAGAATGTTATTGGTTGTGGTTGCGTAATGGAAGCTCTGTTGACAGATCCTGCGTTTAATGCCACTAGTTCTTACCTGTGCGAGTGCTAGGGGTCAATACCACTGCACCGTTCTTGGCGAATTGCGCCGCTGGCAACAGCATACGGCTCCAACCAACCATTTTTAACAAATTTACGCTATTCTGTTTTTCTTTACCCAAATAACGTGAACGTCGGTCTAACCAGGGTTGGCGAATCAATTTTGTATTTTGTTCCGTTCCAATTTCGATTATTGTCTCCGATAGTAGTAATAGCAAGAATATTTTACTACAACTTATCAAAATAATTGACGGTATAAGTTAATTAAAAAATAAAGATTATCCAATCTTGAAAATTATGTTATGTGTTTAATTCCTTAATTCTTCACATATCCCTAAACTGACATTATTTTTAAGGCTTGCCGTCGAACGTTACAATAAATAACTGGCCAGCCCTGTTATTGCTTAATTAGTTCCAGTTCATTGACTTATAGTAGGTCACAGTTATTTTCGCCCATCAACATTAAATATTTACCTGTTGCTATAAACAAATCAAATAAAATATGCTACACATAAGGTTTTATTAAAAATTCGTGCTCATGTACATTTATTAGCTAACAAGCGGCACGGAATGTTTACAACAAAAATTTTTAATTCGATTGGAGACAAACATTCATAATAAATACGCATATAATATAATACAGATGTAATATTTGAATAGTTACAATCCGTTAACACAATATTCAAAGCGCAACTGATTTAATCATACGAAGATCTTGCCTCGTTACAAATCTCTTAGTATACATACATAATATTAACGTTTTTTAAAATGTACTTGTGAACTGAGTAATCTTTTCTGTTTGTAAGTGTGTGTAAGTCCTGATTTAGACCGCGGAAAGGTGTAGGAGAATGTTCGATCAGATAAAAGAAAATATATACACATTGGTAGGGAACATCTATATAAGTTATAGGGAAATGACGCATCTATCTAAGTGAGAGCGGTCTAAATCCGTCTTGCGCGCTATTTCAAGAAATTAATCATCTCTATAATTTTGTTGCGATTCGTGTGCATGTAGGCTTTGGTGTGCCATAACATGTTAATTAGCTTTTGATCATCCTTCTCATCCATGGCAATATCTTCACTCAGTTGAGGATTAAATCTATAATAAGGTATGCCAATAGTGCTGCACCAGGCACGTGCTCGATCAACGACACGGCCATCAGAGCAGGTGGCTTGGTCCACAAGAAGATTACCTGTCGAGCATTAAACATAGATATAAAATCCGAAGGTCAAAGCGAATTTTAAATGTGAAGCTTACCAATTGTAGAAATGCCATAGGCCAATTTGGCGGTATCCCAGATGCTTTCAGGACGGAACACATCAATATCCTTGAGTTCGGTAACTGGTATGTGGCCAGTGCCCAATGAAACCACAACAGAAACGGGCACAGCCTCCGCTTCACGCCCAGAACTGCGTAAGGCCATATTATACTCATGTATTTCAGTCATAGCATCCAGTGTAGGATTATTGGCGATTAGTCCGCCATCTAGGAAACGTCCAAAAGCACGGAAGTATGAAGGTGCAGCTCCAGTAGCACGTGCTGCCCTCCATACTAATTGTTCCTGAGGTTGAGGAGGTGGTATACGTCTATTGCCTGTGTGAGTAAAACACCGTATATAAAATCAATGCTACACTATTCTCCACTGTACTCACTTATCGAGGTCACAATGCCTAGAATATCGCTGGCACTGGTATAGTTACGGAACAGATGAAGATCGACGGGCTTACGATCTGCCATTACTCCGGTGACCATTATCTTAGGATGCTTGATGTCGGTCATGACATTGAATTCGCCGAGATTGTCCTTCAATATAGCTTCGAAGTATTCGCTGTTATAGGGGCGTGAGCCAACGAAGCATTGCTCCTTCATGCGCAAATAGAGACCCATGCACTGGCGCATGGTCTTGCCACAGCCCAAGCCCAGGGCCAAGATGCCACCAGTGCTGGTGCCAGCAATCCAATCGAACATGTTGATGATAGGAGTTCGCGATAGTTTTTCCACCTCGAGTAGCATTTGTACAAGCACCAGTCCACGGATACCGCCGCCGTCCAAGCAAAGAAGACGGCCACGGCCGTACGGCTTATCGCCAACCTCAGGAAATGGCGATGATGGTGACGGTAGTTCTTCTGGGCTAGCTGATATCGGAGTGCCAGCTGCGCTTGCCAGACTGCCAGATGAGTTATCCTTTATCAACTCATCCGCATTAACTTTGGTGGTAAACATACCCAATAGGGCATCCATTATACTCTGACCTTTCTGCTCTTTTTCCGTATCAACCACAACAGGCTTTCTACAGGGAAAATTATCATTAGATGAATAAAATATATAATAAAGAAATATATGTACTTACTGTGGCTCTGGTTTGTCCAAAATACCATTGGCTGCAGCGTTCAGGAAACCTCCCATTTGGCGACTGGTGACAGACAACATATTCTCGATGTGCTCTCGCTGCTCAACGGATTCTGGCGCCTCTGGTGGGATGCCATTATAGCTTCCCTTTGCATTGCAACCGGGCGGACACTTCGAACTGCTTTCCGAGCAACGTTTAGCGCCGACTGAATGCAAAATGTAGAGTATTTCATCTTCCTTGTTGCCGCTGGCATCATTTCCAACCATGTGGCGAGGCGTTTTGCCATCCTTGTTCTTTAGATTGATATCACAGCCAAACACCACCAAACATTGCACAATTGGCACTAGTTTCTTTCCGATGGCAATGTGCAGAGCAGAATTACCCTCGGTATCCAAGACATCAATATCTGCATCATGGGCAAGAAGCGTGACGACGCACTCGAATCGATTGCGTGCTACCATGACATGCAAAGCTGTTCGTCCATCAAAATTTGTGGCATTCACATCACAGCCCTCAATGATGAGTGCGTGCAGGGTTTCACGGGAGGAGCACCAGTGCAGCGGTGTTCCACCATATTTCATATCCTGCGTGTAAAGCTTGCTGGCATTGGTACGCAAAAACGAAGCCACCGAGGTGGGAGTCGATGTTTTGTACAGTTTGCTTATGTTCTTCGCATTCAGATTCACATCGGCGCCGGCAAGCAGAAGGACTTTCACATTATCCGGTTTATCTGTTACGCAGGCCAAATGCAGCGGTGTGTATCCATCTGCGTTGAGGTGATTCAAATTCACAGTACTATTTTCAGTGAGAAGCTGCATCGGATTGAATTGGGATATTAGAAAACATTCTCAACTCTGTGGACCGTATAGGACTTACATTGATAATTTCTTTGCTTGTGCTTGCAGCATAGTGGAACACTGAGTTGCTATTAATATCCAGATGCTCCATTTTACTTAACGGCAACAGCGCCTTGACCATCTCAATGTGACCCTGTTTGATGGCCAACTGAAAGGGTGACATGAGCGTTAAGTGATCGGGTACGTCGATGCACTGCAAGACTTTGGGATTGCTAACATAATCGACGAGATTGTAATATGCAACCAAGTGTGCCACCGTCCAAGAAGGATTTTCCGAGAGGGAATCACAAACCTTTTGCAAACCGTTCACATTGTAAAACTACAAAGAACGAGGAGAAGAGTTAAAATAATGATTGCTGTCTGAGTATGCTTGATGACTCACCTCTCGAACAATCCCCACAAAGACGGGCAGACGTTGCATAAAGGTATTAAACTTCTCCTCAGCCTCGTGTTGAATTGGGCTACGGAACAGGCTGAATGAGGAGGTGTTCGAATCGGAGGTGGGTCGCTGTAGAATGATCTCGTACATAGCTCGCTTGTCATTGCTGTTGTAGGGCGGTGCAAACAGGACCATCGCATCATCGCGAGCCAGCACCTGTAGGGTGCCCAGGGATTCGCTCTTGATTTCTACAACTTTGTTAGGTGGGTTGTCACCACCCAGCAATCGCTGTAGGACTGTAAATGTAGATTAGGAATATATAGTTAAAGCTGGAGTTAATAACAGAATCACTTAGAACATATGTAGGTTTAAGACAATATGGAGACAATACAATGTATGCACAAATACACAAACAACAACAACAACGTGGAACAACAAAAAAGAACATTTAACGAGTATTTAATGTATACCAAAGCCAGAAGCGATTGCTCCAAAGGCCATCCACGACATGGTTTCAGCACTATCCCGATTGTTGACTTTGCTTTTAGTTTAAATGGATGCCAATTGAACTTTGTAATCTTGTTTATGACGATGATGACGATTATATGAGAGCAAAAATGTCAGTGCGTTTTAAAATTTTGAGAGTGTAAGCGATGAATCTACAGTAAATAAACGAATAGCAATTTAGTTGTTAGTTTGGTATGTGCATGTTACGTCGCTAGTACATATATATATATTCTCATTCCTACTCTCTCCCTTCCACTCTTCTCATGCTTTCTCCCTGCTGTTACTGCAACGGCACGAGGAACAGACACGGATACGGACATGTCAGTATCGCAGTGTAGCCAACAAAATCAATAACACGCAACATCCGATGCTCTCGCAATTAGTTCAAGCGAGCGCAAGCTGTAAACATATTTCGCAAATACCCTACAATCTCTTATAGTCTAAGAATAAGAATGAAGGCGGCAAATAATCATATGACCAATAACACACGTACACGTATCTCTCATATAATGCTTGTTATTGTCTATTGTAAGATTATAAATAATATGGTGAGTTGTTTTATTAAAAGGGTATTCTCGCTGGCGCTTTTGTAACCCAATGCCCACATCCGCGTCTTACTGAACCGTGACTCAACGAGATCTACACTTAGTGATTATATGCTGTATAAAAACCACATATGCTTATAAGCACTCATTATAATATATACACGTAAGCGTTTATTTTCTGGCCAACAATATACACTTTGATGACAATATCTAGTTCTTTCCCTTTTTGCATTTTGTTAGCATTTTAATCAAATGATTTTAATGGCACATTAACATGTGTTTGTGTGTGTGTGTGTGTGTGTGCATGGTCGGGGCTGTTATTACATTGATAGCCATGTTTAATTACGCGCTATTTTGCAAAAAAAAAACGCAATTTAAGTATATAAAACAAATTCACATTACTCTAACCATTAAACATTTTTCCGTTTCCTTTGCAACGTTAATTTCGTTATATACACTTGTTTATATTCACTGGCACTTGTTTCCGCAACAACGTTGTTACCCAGCGCAACGCTCCGGCAAGAATTACTTCATAAACAACAAAAAGGGCTGTGGAGTAGGGTTGTTGCGAATTCATCAAAATAACAATATATCGATGCGTCTCAACTTATACCGATATTTTTACGGGCACACTTTTGTTTCCAAAGAATGTTTCGATATTATCGATAAAAAGCTCTCAAACTGTAAGCGTTTTGAATTTTGGCGCCTCAGATGGCTATAAAACTGTAAGCTAAGCTAACTTTTAACTTCTTTGAGGTGCGCTAACTAATTAATGGTTAAAAGTGAACAGTATTATTCATGGAAAAAGTCTAATTTGCATTTTTTAAAATCATTTATTAGGAAACAGTGGAAACAGTTTAGAAGCAGCTGTCGATCGAGGGCAACCAACCGTCACAGAAGTGCCAGGTGGACCAGGCGGACCAGCCCTGCTGGGAGAGAACCTTCTGGGCGCAACGGACGGAGTTGGTGATGTCATCGGTCAACAGATCGTTGCAGTTCATGTGGCACTCGTTGTAGGAGAAGCGACCGCTGGCAGGCTGGCACCAGTAGTAGTTGTTGATCTGGAAGATACCGTAGTCGTTGGAGCCGTTGTAGTTCTCAGGACCCACAACACCGGTGCGGAAGGAGCTCTCGTGCTCGGCAATGCAAGTCCAGCGAGCAAGCTGGTCACGAGGGACGCCCAAGTCGGACATCTCACGGGCCAGGGAGCAACGGTCCATGGTGCGACCCAAGGCAGGAGCGGCCAAAGCCAAAGCAACCAAAACGATGAAAGCCTTCATGATTGAACTTTAGAAAACTGATGTCGATTGGCAGCCAAGCCTTCGCTTTTATAGTGCGAAATTATCATCGTACACGTATTTTCGCTATCTTGAGAAGCCGAAATGATTTCTTCAATTTCATAATCTAAGCTATATTCGTATAAGTACCTTCAACTGATAACCCCATATATGCACACTGATTTTAATTTGAGTGCTTCAGGTGTGAAGAGATGGGATATTTAATATCTGTCAGTGGACTGAACTCATAGTACGCATTCGGTTATTAATTGCAATCGTTTAATCGACTTAAGATTAAAGAGTTGGCCTTTTTTTCTAAAGATAGCGAAAATACACAGATAATTTCGCACTATAAAAGCGAAGGCTTGGCAGCCAATCGACATCAGTTTTCTGAAGTACAATCATGAAGGCTTTCATCGTTTTGGTTGCTCTGGCTTTGGCCGCTCCTGCCTTGGGTCGCACCATGGACCGTTGCTCCCTGGCCCGTGAGATGTCCGACTTGGGCGTCCCTCGTGACCAGCTTGCTCGCTGGACTTGCATTGCCGAGCACGAGAGCTCCTTCCGCACCGGTGTTGTTGGACCCGAGAACTACAACGGCTCCAACGACTACGGTATCTTCCAGATCAACAACTACTACTGGTGCCAGCCTGCCAGCGGTCGCTTCTCCTACAACGAGTGCCACATGAACTGCAACGATCTGTTGACCGATGACATCACCAACTCCGTCCGTTGCGCCCAGAAGGTTCTCTCCCAGCAGGGCTGGTCCGCCTGGTCCACCTGGCACTTCTGTGACGGTTGGTTGCCCTCAATCGACAGCTGCTTCTAAACGGTTTCTTCTATATGCCAATAAATGATTATATAAAAAATTGCATTGTTTTCTTCCAATAAGTTGGGAACTCGGGATTACTCAAAGGATTTTCTTTGTAAAATAAAGTTTTATTCGTATTTGTTAAAAAAATATAAATATGATATCAGTTAAAACATATGTAGAAATATGTGTGAAACAGGATTAGCCTAGAAGTCAACTAATACCAACTGTCTTTAGAGTTGGGGACCCGATTGAAACTACCACCGAATCTTAGCTATGCAATTCTAGACTCTAGATATATCAAATATAGTACTAAAGGGATGCTCGCATGTGGGATGCATTTTCTTATAGCTAGGAGTAGTTTGTATTGCACAGGAGCTTGATTATCGTTGGATTATATAGCTGTCCGTCTTTAGTCTCTAGTAGAGGCCAGAAGGGATGTCTGTGACCTTGGAGCCCTGCGTGTAGGATCGTGTGCGGGCAGAGAGATTGCCAGTTAGATGACCTGGCGCAGGATAGTCATGTATTCGCATCGCAGGATTACTGCTAAAATAGATCTGTTGATTGCTGCGTGATTTCTCTCGGACGACAGCTGCTTCATTGGGCACCTGGACGGGATCGTTGGTGGAGGCAAAGGCCGCCTCTAAACGCTCCACATTTTTGGTCACTCGACGTGCCTGCAATGCCGCTGTGAGATCTGGCTTTGGATACTTCTGGGGTGTGTTCATGCCAGTCATGAAGAAAACTCCATTGAAATGTTGTGCAGGCGGCGCTGGAGCTGGTGGTTTGGTCGATGGTCGCTCGACAGGAGCGGAGTTTTGTGCACTGTTCCTTAGGGCCAGCATGGTCGGATCATGTTCATCGTGTCGCGCATTCATGATGACATCGAGCAGCTCACGATTGGTGCTGGCATTGTATGCCGTCGCAGTTGTATTTGCCTCCGCCTCGGGCATATCTGGTGAGGGTGCATCCATTACATAGGAAACATGTTGATCTGTTTCGGGCGCATCATAGTCCACCTCATCGAAAAAGGTCTGCATGGCAGCCAGTCGCTCGATAGCAGCCGAATCTCCCGTTTGCTGCAGCATCAGCATGCCAAATTGAGAGCCCTCCTGGTCCGAGCAATCTGTGCGTGGCACAAGATGGGCCAGAGATCGGGATTTACGTGGCGGTTGCGGCACTATGTTGACCGGCACAATATCCTGTTCCTGTTCCATGCTGCGCTGATGCTGTTTGGTCAGCTGAATAATGCTCTTATTCGATGGCGTATCCTGCTTGGATATCTGTTTCTCTGCTTCGCTGACAATGTTATCCAACTCTTCGATAACATCCTCAATGGTGGCTGCATCATCGTCATCATCATCATCATTCTGCAGCGTCGTCGACTTTCGCGACTGCTTGTGGTGCTTCGACTTGGAGGGCAGTACCAGTATGGGTACTGGACTCAGTGATGCACCCGTCTCGGAGCTACTGATGCCTTCGTCTTCGTGCTCCGAGCAACTCTGCTTGCTGGCCCCCGGCCCCATCTTTGCTGTGGGTGGCACCTGTCGCGGCAAGGCGACGGGTTGATGAGATTCGACAGGCTTAAAATTTGATTCTTGTGCTCCCTGCAGACGAAAGATCTCTCTTTGTAGCTCGGCACAGCGTTCCTGCAGGCGTCGTTCCATGGAGGTGAGCACCGCCTTCTCCTCATGCAGAATCTGCACTCGTCTCTCGAGTATAACCATCTGGCTGCGCACACGATCAGCATCTCGTGCCTGTGCCATCATCTTGTCCACATCTATATGCAGATCATTGAATCGTTTAATCTCGCCGCGCAACGCATCCAGCCAGGGTGAAGATGAGGATATGGTTCTGGCTAGTGTGCTGGTTTCCAGGCCAGCCTGGAAGAGCTCGGCTTGTATATAGAGACGCTGCTGTAGACTGACGGCGCTCTCAATGAATGTGTTGAGGAATCTGTGGAGGGGGTAAGTCATCAACTTTGCTTATGCCATCTGCTTGCTCTGCGAACTTCTACTCACTTGATTCCCGCGCATTGCAGTTCACCAGAACCACCGCCGCTGTTGAGGATGCCGATGAGCAGACGAAAGCGTACGGGTTCACTGCAACGCAGACGCAGTGTGGACATTGCCTCCGAGACGGCTGTGTGGCCGGCGGCACTGATCTTCTGCCCGCCATTGCCCTGGCCAAAGGGCTGACGATCGCAGGCGGCGGCAAGCAATTGCAGCGCCAGTATGCGACCGCGTATACCCTGCCCAGTGGCCGATGAAGCCAGCGGCATGAGGCCAACTGGTGTGTTGCCTAGGCGGGCTATGGCATCCAGAGATCGGGAACAGCAAATGCTCAGGCATTGCCTGCAAGGGAAGAAGAGACATGTTTAATAAGAAGTAGAAGAAGCCTTTCCTTACTCATACTCACAGGCAGGAGAGCTCGTCGAGCAGCGCCCGACGCTGATAGCTCTGCGGATTGCGTGACATGGCCAGTGAGTTGGTGCCAGCACCCAGTGGAGCTGGCGCATTGCTGGCCTGTGCCATTTGTATGGCGCGCAGCACCTCCAGCAGATGACTGATGCCATCCGAGGGCGTTGCCACGAACTCCTGCACAAAGCTGGGAAACGATACACGTAGATCGGCGCGCAGTTTGGTCAGCAGATCTGTGATGGAGCCAAATTGACGCAGGGACATCTCGCTGTCGCTCTCTGGTGGTGCCGGAATGGGGGATCTAGAAGTGGCAATGGGATAAGTATCCTTGCGGAAGCTTTATATATTTTCTTTACTTACTTGTAGCCTGTGTGCTTGGCTGGCAGCGTGGCCGCCTTATATGGATCCTCCTTGGCACCGGGATTAATGTTCACATCGTAGATGGATTGCACCTTTGCTGTGCCGCTGCCTTTGGTATACTTGCGCAAGGATTGTACATAATCCTCGGGATTGTAGACAGGCGGTCGTTGATTCTCTTTGCTATAGACCGGCGCCTGTGGCCAGCTCTGCTCCGAGCCGGCCATCTTGTATGAGGCCAGCGAACCATTCAAGCTGCTGGCACCGCACTTATTTGTGCCCGAGACACTGGAGAGAGCTGAAGCCGTTGCAGAGGCCGGACCTGAGGCATGTGCTTTGCCTGCGCCGGCTGCTGCGGGCGGTGGCATCTTGGGCGAGGTATCGCATACGCTGGGAGCCATTTCAAGACGTTGCTGCTGCTGCTGATGGTGTCGTCGCTGCAGCGTGGAGCTGTCACTGCAGGAGAAGAGGAGAGAAAGAAAGAAGAAATCGGGGAGAGTCGTTTTAATATACAAATTACGAAGCTGACAATGCGCATTACTCATGCAGAACTCGATTGGACATTCGTATAAACTATAAATACAACGAAACGACCAGGAGGAGGTGCAGCAGATGGAGGCAGGCGGCGCACGTAACGCACCGGAAAAACAAGACATTCAGTTTATTGAGCATTTTCTGGCCGGGAAGGGAGGGGGAGGCAGGCAGGCTAACAGTCGCTGTCAATGACACCCGTTGACAGTCCACTGCAAATATGACTGTGGGCTGGCTGACACCTTGCTACGCGCTCCAGCTCCGGCTCCGTCTGTGGGTTGTGGCCGCTTCCTTGCCCCAACGACTGTCAACTGATCGTGTCGCTGCTGTCTCCGCCTTTTCGTCGTGCGATTTGTTACTCAATTTTTGGACTGAGGTGCGTAAGCGAAAATATTGATGGATGGAAAATTAACATCTCAATATGTGCGACTCAATGCGGGATTCAAAAGTCTGCAGCACTTTCACTGCCAACTGTCGGATAAAAGATTCAAACCGAGACTGAGATTGAATCGGAGACGGAGACTGAGACTGAATCGGAGACAGAGACCATACCCCATATGCACCGTTAGCTGACAATGCGCTCTAACGGTATCGACGCGCTCGCTTCTTCTCTATGCCATGCAAATGAGCAGAGCCAGCGTCGTCTTGGAATTATGACGTGCCCCATGCTAAAGCCATGTCGTATACGATATGTATAGTAGTATGATGTGAGTCTTCACATTGAACATTTTTATCAATCAGAGGCATCAGTCACGTAGCCGCCGCCTTGGCATTCCATCGAATTCTCGATTCTCAATTCTCGATCCCCAATTCTCTTCTTCGCCATGCCGGGCATGCCAGGTGTGCCAGAGTTCGTGGCAGACACCTTGGCATGCGCGCGAGGGCGGTAAAGATTCGCATTGATTTTCCTTTACATTTCCCACACTATCAAAGAAAATGCGGCAACGTCAAGAGATCACGGTAAAAGCAGCTACAAACTGAGCTGGTGGTCAGCCAGCAAATTGAATGCGAACACGTAGAAGAGAGGGAGAGAGAGCAGAGAGAGATGAAGATGAGAGCAGCAATAAATTTGCATAAATCAATTTGAAAAAAAAAACACAAAATTGAGATCAAGAGGGGACGAGCACGATCGACTGGAGCTGGGGCTGGGGCTGGAGAAGAGAGCGATGCATGGTAAGTGAGGCGCCTAATGGAAATGCATTTAGAGTGTTATCCAAAGTAAGTCAATGGACCCGTAGAGGATTGAGCGAGCGGATCACTTTGGGGCGTTGCTGCAGCGATCAAAAATTCAAGTTTTGGAACTCGCCCTGGCAACGCAACTTCAAGCGCAGCCAACTTAACGTGCTTAAATTCAAAGAAAACTCTTTCCATTTGGCACCTGACAATCTTCAACTTTATCTAAGTAAACAAAGTTTAGTGCAGTATAAAAAAAAAAAACAAAATAATATTTTAATCTATAGGAAATTGAATAAATATATAAAAAAGAAAGTTCGCTTTCAGAGTGTAGACTATAAAATACCCAGCAAAGGGTTAAAGAACCAACAATAATCTATTGTTTGCATACAGTTTATCTTATGTATCTGACAAAGAAAGTCTATTTCAACTAGATAGTGCCTGCTATAAAACTTTCACTCGTTCCGAAAATTTTTGACCATTTATAAATATTATCAAGTGCCCCCCTATTATTCTCAAGTTTTACCCATGTACTCTAGTTAGTTTATCAATTGAAAGAAAAGCAAAAAAAAATTTAAAGAACTCGATCCTAACTGGTTTGTTTTAGCCACTAAATATATAGATTGGGAACACGTCACTCAATCGAGTGCTAAATTGACGCAAATCATCGAGAAACCGATAAAATTGGTTACCTGGTAGGCCTCATTTCGATCCCAACATGTTTGTTGCGACTCCAATTGATCATAATCTCTGGCATTAGTACTAATAATACCAAAAAAAAAAAAAAAATCATGTGTAAAGTTGAGAGGTTTCAACGTTTCATCATTGTGTTCACAGAGGTTCATTGAATTTCTTGTTCACTGGATGGATGGATGGAGAAAGGGAAAGACCTCGAATCGGCGGCTTTGATTAGCATAATTGGTGTTACGACTACTTTGTATAGTATGTCTACAATAGGGCGAGGGCTTGAGATTCGTTCGCTACTTAGAAAGGGCCACCAGTTATGAAGGTTTCCATACTACTAATACAACTATTGACAGCCGATGATATCTCCCATCAATACCTTCCAAAACTCTAGCTTCAACTTCGCCCATTTGTCATAAATCAAATTTGAATGAATTTTCTTTGGAGTTCGTCAAGTCAATTGGCGTCAATTGGAGCTGAATACTCGTAAAACTTGAACGTAAAGATAAAAAATTATAACAACTTGAGACCGACTTACGGTCGGACATTAAACTTGGATCATAAAACGTGCAAAAGATGGGAACTTTTGGATGCCGAAGTGCACGTGAATGAAAAATGAAGTGCAATTTTAGCCTCGAATCTCTTGAATGCACTCACAATGAATAAAATAACAACGGCGAGACGAACATGCAACCTCAGCAGATTGCGTGAAGACTGTAGGTAAGACTCGCCCTCCCCTCCCTATCCAAGACAATGCCAGATACTAGCTAAATATTTTGAATTAGTTACGTTATAGTGCCTAGGAAAATGTTAATTGTTGGCAGCAAACATGCGTGCGAGGTCATGATTTTGAGTTTAAGTACGATTGTAATGGTGAATGGGAATATATATACATATATGGTATGTATGGCATAGCTTGGGGATATATATATATTGTACATAGTTGGGAATTTCTGTGCACTGGGCCGTAAATAAGGCAGGGCTTATCAAACAAACAAACCGAAGCCGAACTCAGACACAAAAAAAAAAAATATGATAAATAAATAAAATAAATAATAATAAAAAAATAAGTAAATAATTTTTGATTTTTGGCTCACTTATTGCAAACGATATGATCTGTAAAGCGTGCCAAACTTTAAGATAAGATAAGGCAAGCTAACGTAAATAAATAAATATATCTATAAAGCTTAAGTAAACTTATTGCAAATTAGAATTAGGTTAATTTATATCAACTTTCCTAGAATTTGTTGCTTTGCCTTAGAAATAAACAAACTATCTTAAAGTTTGCCAGAACATGCCAAAGAGAGATAAGATACTCTATGGCAATACACTTAATGGATTGAAAGTTTCCCCTCCTTAGTAGATGGTTAACTAACTGACGCACTCAATATGTTGCAAGTTGAGTACGTTGAAAGTACTCATAGTGTGATTAATTTGCTAAATGGATGCCATTTGTCATCGCCTATGTTAGTCCTCCCCCCCCCATGTTTGAGCACCACAACTGGACTCTTATCATAGCCGCGCAAAGTGCCCTTATTTACATGGGGGAATCGAGTGCAAATATCATAATTAACTCTATTATACCCTCATGCTGCTATATGTTTCTTCTGATTGTAGTGGGTTATTATTGCGTTCAATATTTGCTCAACTGCAGTAAGTCAATAATGGATCAGGTATAAATATAACAAGTGCAGCAGTGCAAAAGCAACAGTCGGACAAGTTCTAGACGAGCATAACCACAGTAGAGTACAGTACAGCAGAGACCTTCTCGAAGACATTATGAAGACTTTCATAGTAGTTGCTTTACTTGCCCTGGCACTGACTGTGCCCTCCCAGGCACGCACCATGGATCGCTGCTCCTTGGCCAGAGAAATGGCCAACTTGGGTGTACCACGTGATCAGTTGGCCCGTTGGACTTGCATTGCCGAGCACGAGAGCTCGTATCGCACTCACGTTGTGGGTCCTACGAATAGCGATGGCTCCCATGATTATGGCCTGTTCCAGATCAACGATCGCTACTGGTGTCAACCGCCAAGTGGCGGTTCCAGCAATGGTTGTGGCATCAACTGTGGAGATCTACTAACCGATCAAATCAATAATTCCGTTAATTGTGCCCGCAAGGTGTTGGCCGAGCAAGGATGGGGTGCCTGGTCCACCTGGAGATTCTGCAATGGCAATTTGCCCAGCATCGATCCTTGCTTCTAATCTTAATCAGTATTATTCATCTACAGCAGAGCGCGCGCTTTACCCAAGTAGATTCCCTCTCAATTCTTAACTCACTATACACAACTGAGTTTTTTTTTAATAAACATTTTTTTATATATGCAGAAAAAATCTTCTTCTTTTCATGTTTATCGTTTTTAGCACCCTTAACATGTTAAAAAATTATCAGATTATTGTGGGAGATGACTGTTTCTTCAGGATTTGATCCCTAGATTGATTTTGCATTAAAATATTATGAACTTTAAATTTTCTCAAATTTCAGCTGTCTTTTTAACTCTACCTGGACTTTCAACTCTTATACCATCGTTAGAAATCATCTAATTAACGTGGTAGATTACATTTCACTTAATGATATGATATAAAAATAAATCCTGCAATAAAATATTATGATATTAATCTTTCATGAGATTTCCAGATCTTTTCAGCGCATTCCATAATCCACAACTTCGTATAGAAAAGAAATGATCAGATTGCAATAGACACATTACAATCTCTGGTTATTGTATAATAGAAGTATTGTAACTAATTTTGCTACTTTCCATGTCTTTATTGGCCAACATTTAGTCGATAAGTGAACTCATTAAGCTATCCAGGGTTGCCACTCTTAGCTCAATTTGCCAAATTGCTAAATTGTCGCCAACAAATGAACGAATGAGCCTTTTTGGCCGCCGATGAGAAAAGTGAAATTTTATATAATGACAGCACAAGACATAACCAAGTCATTATGACAGTTTACTTGGCCACAGTGAGCTCTGTTTGCTTGGCCGAAACGAATGATATACTTGGTATCTATCTATAAGAAATTATTGCAAAATGGCAACATCGCGTAGCGTCTGGCCTGGGCATGGCACGGGGAACGCAACTTCAGTTGGAAAACGAGTTAATTTAATTTCCAATCGTAAAACAAATTACGTATGAAAGCATGCCGTTATCGTAGTGTTTATCTAAGCGAAAGAGGAGAAGAGAGACCAAGAGAGACAGAGAGAGAGAGAGAGAGAGAGAGAGAGAGAGAGAGAGAGAAAATCGACAAGGCAACGACTTCGGTTTTAAAACAATTTCAAAGCACATTCAACGTGTAAGGAGGCCTCTGCCCAATCTGGGTCTATTGCTATGGCCATTTGTGTCTAATCACTGGAGATCAACTTGGCCATTTTCGGTTTGTTTAGGCCTTGTCAACGCCGTTAAGATATTTACACGACTCGAGCAGAGTAGCGTGCAGTGAAAATGGTAAACAACTTGTCGGCCCAACAATCTGTATCAATTCTCAAGGGCCTCTCGATGGAGTTGAATGACTTATCGCCAAAGTAGACAGAAATCATAGTTTCAAGTTTGTTTACAATAAATTACAGCAGATTAAACCTACGTGAGTATTAAGTTCTTTTTTTTTTAAGTTTATAATTAATTTCGTTTTTTTAAGAAACTTTCGCGGAAAAAGCAAATTTACTTTCAGGCACATAACTCTACGCTTCTTGGTATTAAATATGGTTTATGATCGCCCGACATGACATGCTACAACAGCAGGCTGTCTTCTAAGCCCTCACTTAATCCCAGGTGATAAATCTGAGGGGTTCTTCGCGTCTTCGTAACTTTCCCGGCTTGCAAAATGGCATTTTAATCATCCTGCTGCTCTTACAAAATTCTTTACCCTCTTAACTTGACTGAACTGAAATATGATCATGGACAGTTCGAGCTGAAAGAGTTTCTCTGCGTGTTAAGCCGACACCTTGCCAAATTGTTTTTTAGTTGGCTGGGACAAGAAACAAAAAAAAAAAACATAAAAATGGAAATGGAAAGAAAAGACTGTAACAAGACTGGGAAGTGGCCACCTATTTAAGCAGACACCCGACTCGGTTTTTGTGTTATTTTTTTTTTTTTGTGGCCCCTATTTAAGTAGTTTTTGATGCTGTCGCCGATTAAGTCACAGACCCCTGGGGTCTGTCTCTGAAATGTTCTCATGGCAGTTCCATTTCTTTAGCCCATTTGCATACGGTTCGCATTTGTTGTTGTAAATTTTACCCACACTGACAAATGAGATAAGACTATTAACAGAATTTAGCAACAACAATGATAGAGAAATGTTGCCACTTTTCAGTTGTGAGTTGGCATTTTCCCGCAGCTGTCAGAGCTCTCTTGAATTGTCTTCAGATCCCCATCCCCCAGAGATCTTCAGGTTGGATTGGGGCAACTGACTTTTTTGTCAGCTTTTTGATAGTTTCTGTCATGCCTGACAGCGCAGAGCTTGACTTTAAATTAAAACCCATGTGGAGAAAAGTCCTACTAGACGAAGCACAAATACTCTTAAAAACTCTTTAAATAAAAATACGAATAGTATAAGTAGCGATAGTTACAGATAGTTCGCATAGATAGCCGGGCACTTGGACAGCCTGAAGAGCTTGTCTACACTGTAAAGATAACAAAGTGCGGTTTACATTGTTGTTAGGGTATACGCCTAGTCGAGTGCGATGGTTTTGGTAAAAGAAAAGCCACATTTTCACCGAGATTTGTTCGCTTGGAGATTGCGTTGCGCCCCGAAGGTGATATATCAAACGAGTTGTCTCTCTCTCCGTCTTGAATAATATAATTAAGGTTTATTGTCGAAGTAATATCGTAGCCAGGGATCGAGTCGGGTTTTGACATAGTTACGCTTGTTCGGCTTTGCCAGGTGAAATGTTTATAATTTGTGGATGCAATTTGTGCTTGTGCTGTGACAGGTAATTGATGCCACCTAAGAGCAGCTCCGCTCGGTCGCAGCTCGGTTACCTTTGACAAAGACAAGTCAAGATCATGTTAACTTAACCAACTGGAAAACAACAACAGGGTAATGCGATCAGTTGGTATTGTGCAAGTTTAAGCAGCGATTACAGTCTGTGTCTGTGTCTCGTAATCAGATCGTAGTCTCTCTATACTACTATATATCATACAGAACAGATAGATATGCCATAGGGAACTATCTAAGACACAAATATCTTGGTTCCTTTCTCTTTCCCTATGCGCGTCGCTGAGTCTGATAAGTTTTGCCAACAACTCAACTCGATGTCTGGTTAAACTTTGACTAACATGGCGTCTTTGATAAGAGTGAATCCCCCAACGAGTCTTTATCGCAGCCATTCATTAATTTCCCATGTGTGTTATCTTAACTCAAGTTATACGTATTAAAATCAATTCGCCTGTTTTGATTTTCAGCAAGTGGAAAACACTCGAAAGTGCTTGAGAGTTTGTGCTGAAGATCTGTAGACAGAAATAGATGATGTTTTCTTATATGGCAGTAGATTGTTCTAAGAGTTGATAGATAAAAAAAAGAAGAAGGATACTCTATACACATATATTTATAGTACACTCTTCCTGCCTTTTACTACTATTACTTCCTCTACAGAACATACATAACTTGTTTTTCTGAAGATTCATGTCTCGCTTCGCTTTCTTTGTTTCCTCTTCGCTGTTCTCTGTACTACATATATATCTATATATATCTTTATATATATTCTACATCTTTCACCCTCTTGTCTGCTGCTGCTTTTTTTTTGCTTTCCATGCCAATTAAATCAACCACAATCCCTGAAGCACTTATAAATCATACGCCTTGAAGATCGTTGTACCTCATCCCCTCCAGGTAACCCGCTTGTAGTTGTTGTGGTTTCCAACTTGTTTATCTGCGGTCCGCCATAACGTTACGCTAGACTGATTTCTTTCGGCACTAACCGCAGCAATTGTTGCAGTTGTTAGTTGGAGTAAGTACATACCCCAGTTGACCCACGCCATGTCGCCTCTAGGGGTCTTCTATGGCACCTGGACTCGGACTGTGCTAATGTGCACAAATTATAGGAGAACCTCGTAGCACTTGGCTGTAGGCGGAAAAGCTTTACTGGCAGTTCCTTTACCCCATATATTGTATATTTCCATTCCCGAAGTCTCCTACTTCTCCCTCAGCTGGCTGTAATTTTCCAGTCTTTGATTTCCTGCTTTGTTTTAGTTCTCCTGTTCTTCAGACGATCGCTAAGTGATCATTCTCTCTCTCTGCCGGGTGTCTCTGCTAATGCATTGCCACTTCCTTTACTTGCTTCTCTCTCTCTCTCTCTCTGTTCTCTTCTGGGTTCCCCAGTTCCCATTCTCATTCCCGTTCCTGTACAGTTTACGTACGTGTATTTATTGTCGGCTAGAGCGACGGCTACTTGTATAAATTATTGCCCACTGAGTTCCCCCCATTAAGAATCCACTGACCGCTTCAAGTCAACGGCCTATTATGAGTACCCACCCCATCCTACCCCGCGACACTGGAGAAAAGGGAAGTCTAGTCGAAGTCATTGCTTTCTACCCAGTCTCTGTCCCCAGCTCACACTACTCTCTACAACTGTCTGCAGATCGATTCTTGCTTTCGTTATTAGTAGCCTCTCCTATCTATCACCCAGCCCACTTCACTATCTCTCGTTCTCTACCTTCCTACCATCTTCGCTGTCTTTAGAAAGCTCTCAAGTGTGTGTGTGTGTGTGGAGAAACAGGCAATTACGACTGTCGTAGAACGGAACCCAACAGTTTTTTGACTCGAGACGAAATCTTCACTTAAAAATCTTCTTTTTTTCTTTTTCTCTTTATTTAACAGTAAGAACCATTTAGAAGCAATCGTCGATGGATGGCAACCAGCCGCTGCAGTAGTGCCAGGTGGACCATGCGGACCATCCCTGCTGGGAGAGAACCTTCTGGGCGCAACGAACGGAGTTGGTGATGTCATCTGTGATCAGGGCATTGCAGCTCAGACCGCACTCGTTGTAGGAGAAGCGACCGCTGGCAGGCTGGCACCAGTAGTAGTTGTTGATCTGGAAGATACCGTAGTCGTTGGAGCCGTTGTAGTTCTCGGGTCCGACGACACCGGTGCGGTAGGAGCTCTCGTGCTCGGCAATGCAAGCCCAGCGAGCCAACTGATCACGAGGAACGCCCAAGTTGGACATCTCACGGGCCAGGGAGCAACGGTCCATGGTGCGACCCAGGGCAGGAGCGGCGAAGGCCAAAGCAAGCAGAACAATGACACACTTCATATTGATGTGATGATATTTCTGATGTTTGCAGCCCAGGAGCCCATTGCTTTTATACCTCTAAATTATCTCTGCTAGAGACTTATCTGAAGTGCCCTCGTGATTTTCCATGCTAGCCGGAACTAAACTTTGGTTAATCAAATCGAATTGGAATTATCAATACAGACCCTAAACCAACCCAACCAAAACAAAACAAAACAAACTTTAATCTGGAGCAAAACAAAGAAGGTTCAAGAAATCCAATGAGTGTGATTCTCACTCTCAATCTTATGATTTCACTAGACTTTCGTGATTGTGTATCGAAGCGAGAAGATCGCACACAGAAGCTATAATTACTCTCTCTCTCTCTCTGTGTAGAGTATCTGAATTCATTAGTTTATTTTGCAGCTGAAAATTAGCCCAGTTAATGGCAACTCAGCTGTCGCTCTTCTCACCAAATTTGGTAAGTTTAAACTACTAGTTTTACCTAGTTAAATCATTAACCTTGTTATGCTTTATTTTGGGGTTTCGATGCATGCAATGTGGCCTATGGCTGAATTCGCTAAAAAATCAGTGGAATGAGACCATATCTGGCCCAAAAGATCTGGCTGACTTGAAAGAACTCAACTGTGTACTTATGGTTGCGTTTCATAACGGTCACAAGTTGAATCGTAAAAGCCACTGACTTGGCACAGACCCCAAGGCTGCACAGCACAGCTCAGCACACATCATCAACCACAATGGGAGAACAAAGACTACAACAACGAGTTAAGCTCTGAGTGCACTTTGTGCTTTCTAGAGGCGGAGGCGATGGCGATGGCAGAGACAGCGATCGGGTCTAAAGAGGCAACCGCAAGTATGCAAAGCCCGTCATTGCGCTGTTACATTAACCTCATTCAAGCGCAGGCATGGAGGTGCATGCATCATACTCATGAGTATACTCATACGTAAATGATGGTAACAACCGCAGCAGGCGTAGTTGGAGGAGGCGGTCGGAGGAGGAGGAGGCACACACTTCAAAAACTTAGCATTTCTTGAGTCCATTGTTAGCGGTACTCCTGCTGCCCGCAAGGGGCAACACTTGATGATCTCGAGGCAAGCTAAGATTTCTACACACACACACACAGACTGCCGCTGCTGGTGAAGATTTCTGCCAAGAAAGTTGTTAACCTTTCGCCAAAGACAAATGACAAAAGGCTACTGTAAAACCATTTGGCCCGATGACAGACTAAACCCGTTGGTGCCACAGCTCCGTCGTCTGCCTGAGGATTTGCTGCCTGACCTTCTTCTTTGGCATCGCAGTCTGCCATATGCATTATCGATGCTTAATTTACAACAGTGACTCGATGTTGTTGTTGTTGTTGTTTCTCTTGTGGATTCTTTGTGTTGTTAATGAAGTCGCAGCGGCATCTTCACTTTTACTTTTCTATTTCTTGTTGATTTATGCCACAATATAAAAGCCTCTAATATCTCGCATGCACGCGGATATGGGTCAGCTAACAGTTCTGCCAAGAATTCAAGCGAGAGAGAGAGAGAGAGAGAGAGAGAGAGGGAGAATGCCTCATCGCATATGCATGAGATCTCGCTTCTTGCCCCAGAGATTTCGGTTCTACCAATTATACGTCATTTATAAGCAACTGCCAAGCTAATTATCTAATTATGAGCCGAAATGTTAGAAAAAGAAAGCACTGTTACGATAATCATCCAAGCAGATTCCCTGTCGCTTCTAAAGAATTACAAACAAACGGTTCTCGAGTCTATCTCTCTCGGATTCTTCTCCATTACAGAACTCAAGCAAAGACTCAATAAACCATAATATTCTAGGTATACTGCTATTTTGGGCCGAAGGCCATTCCAAATAACCTCAAGTGGTTTACACACTCGACTCGATGACGACGTCACGACTTGAATTCTTTAAATGCTGTCAATCTTATCGCAATCCAATCCACGCTTCTTAATTGTCCACGTTTCGCACGTTTTGCACGATAAGGAACCCGGAAAGGTGCCTAGACAACGACGTAATTGTGAGGACCTCATCATCATCATCTCGTTGAGCTCTAACTTCAGCCCAATCCGCTTTTTGCTCTTTCACCTTGGGTCACCAGCTTAAACCGTTGCTCCGAAGGTTAAGCTGGGCGTGCCCCATGAACTGTTGGATAAGTGGATAAACTCAAGGGCTTCTACGATGCCCAAGAGCTGGGAGTAGAATGAAAAACTTCGACTGTCTAACTTCCCCTTTTCAGTTAACCTGCCCCCAAACTGCTTCTAAATCCAAGACTTACTTAAAATCTAACTATAAATCTTTTATTACTTCTTTCTTCAAACGATTTCTCGACTCGATTTTTGTTTTAAATCTCCGATTTCCTTATCATGCTCGACGCTTTTAGTGTGTTTACTAATTTAATTCAATGTGTGTCGTCCATAAAATCGGAGCATAAAATTAGAAACTTTTGCAAAACAAACAAACAAACAATTTGTGGAACTTTTTGCACATTTTCTCTCGCATCTTTGGTAGAAAGTAAAGCCACAGCAGAGTCCGAACTCATTCATAAAGATACCGAAAAAAACATACATGGGCAGTCAGGAGAGAAAGATGTCATCAGTGTGAATTTAGGGTAAAACTACAAGAAAATTTAATAAAAGTAATGTCAATTTGGAACAACATACAAGATCGTGTCGCAATTGCCATAATTGCCGCAGACAATTGCGAATTTACTGCATGATGATAATGATGTCTATAAAGACGTACCCTAAAGCAGCCTATACTAACTATTTGGGGAAGATATTTTAGGCAGATTCAATGAACTCAAGTTCATAATATTTTGATGTGGAAACAATCAGGGGACAAAACTTTCGAAACGCCCCGAAATGACTTTCCAAATTTACCAAAAAAGGCGTAGATAGAATATTAAATTGGGATTGTCGTAAAAACATCACATGCGAAACTTGATTAAAATTATAAAAAACGATTTGTTGGTTTTTTGTGCAAATTTTCTCTGATAGAAAGTAAATTGGGTAGGTCAACGCGAATATGCCATGACGCACCCCTGAACTGATATTAATTATGATGCCATTGAGTGGAGAATAAGTTCGAAACCAGTTGGACTGGTGATGGTGGATACGATATGCCATGCATAGAGATTAGCCAAAACAGTGTCAATTTTTTTCTTCTTTTTCATTTTTTTTGCTTGTTCAGTTCCGCATGAGATCAAAAGTCACCAAAGAAACCGAAATCGAAGGTGAGTTCGGCGCATTCATGGGACACAATAAAACCAAATTGATTAAATGAATACGATGATTGACGGTTGCCCTGGGCATAAATACTAGTCGGGGTGCACGATATGAATGCAATTATAAAGCTGATTGGAATCTATAATCTCATTGCCTACAGCTCTCTATAGATTGGCGGATTGCCAAATTGGGAGAAAGTGATGATGACCATTGCGATATGGACAAATTTATCCGTCACTGTCCAAAGAAACAACTGACAGCTTAGAAGCATCCGTTGTTGACGTAAGGTCACGCATCTAGCGGAATATATATTAAATATTGATCCGTAAGAGTGTCAGATTTAACAGACTCTGTTAACGGTCTGTCTGTTACTGTTAACAGCTGTTAATGCAACTACTATGTATTTTAAGCCTCTTAGACAGTAGACAGACTACGAAAGCCAACTGATTAATGCGTCGATTCCCATCTGCACGTTGTCCAAGCACTTATTTCAATTTGGAACTTATCTTGAGTAGCTTTCAATAGTATACTAAACATAGTATGGTAAGCGTAGACTGTGATAAGCACAGGCACTGTGAGTGAATCCCCTGCTCTAGTCACACACGTGTGGCGATATCTCAACGTTCAATAGATGCAATTTGCATCGTCAAGATAGTCGAGAATATTCTTCTAATCTCATAGGCCTTTTTTTATAACCGATACTTAATTTGGGCTCAATAATCATGTCGAAATAATCAAAAACAACAGGCCTGGTATCCTCATTTTACACCGATCGTAACTTTCTTAAAAAACATAAGATTTTGACGGGATGACATTTTGTTTATGTTTTAACATGTTTTACATTTAAAAAATAGCATAATAGATTTATTTAATTTTTTTGATATTTTGGAAATTTAGGTAAGGGTCCACCCTATGATTTTTCAACAACATTTTTGTTTTTAAAATTTTAAATCGCGAGTTTTCAGTTTTAATCGATTGCGGAGGTCAAAATTAGTATTAAACAATTGTTTAAATCAATTTTAAACGATACTTAATTTTGGCCCAAAAATCATTGTGAAATAGTCAAAAAATTAGACATGTAAGACCCTCAACAGGCCTGGTACCCTCATTTTACACCGATCGTAACTTTCTTAAAAATCAAACGATTTTGACGCGGAATGACATTTTGTTTATGTTTTAACAACCAGAATGATTCTACATTTAAAAAAAAGCATAATTGATTTATTAAAATTTTTCGATATTTTGAAAATTTAGGTAAGGGTCCCCCCTATGATTTTTCAACAGAATTTTTTTTTCAAAATTTAAAATTGCGAGTTTTTAGTTTAAATCGTTTGCGGAGGTCAAAATTAGTATTAAACAATTGTTTAAATCGATTTTAAACGATACTTAATTTTGGTCCAAAAATCATGTCGAAATGTTAAAAAAAACTAGACATGTAAGACCCTCAACAGGCCTGGACCGATCGTAACTTACTTAAAAATCAAACGATTTACACGCGGAATGACATTTTGTTTTTGTTTTAACAACCAGAATGATTCTACATTTAAAAAATAGCATAATTGATTTATTTAAAATTTTCGAATTTTGAAAATTTAGGTAAGGGTCCCCCCTATGATTTTTTCAAAAAAAATTTTTTTTTCAAAATTTTAAATCGCCGGTTTTTAGTTTTAATCGATTGCAGAGGTCGATATTAGTATTAAACGATTGTTTAAATCGATTTTAAACGATACTTAATTTTGGACCAAAAATCATGGTGAAATAGTCAAAAAATTAGACATGTAAGACCCTCAACAGGCCTGGTACCCTCATTTTACACTGATCGTAACTTACCTAAAAATCAAACGATTTTCACGCGGAATGACATTTTGTTTATGTTCTAACAACCTGCGTGATTCTACATTTAAATAATAGCAAAGGGGATATTTTGAAATTTTTCAATATTTTGGAAATTTAGGTAAGGGTCCCCCCTATAATTTTTCAACAAAATAAAAACATAAATTTTTTCCTTTTGTCGGGCGCGCTCGACTTACCCACTTGTTTTTGTTAGAAAGATCACTCTATAAACTGTATAGTCATGCTTTGGCGTCAAACATTGGCCGTATTCTTAGCTCTAGATAACTTGGCCCTTTTCCTAATCTCGTTAGTGGACATATGGGTGAAGCCCCTATGAAATGACGAAGTTGTACAAGACACACGTCGAGATATCGCAATCTTACAGGCCTTAAAATAGATGCTAATTGAGCGCGTTGTTGTTGTTGTTGGCCTTTGAGCCCAATTGGCAGGGCCAGATCCATTTGCTTCAATTAGGGCAGAAAACATGCACACACAGAGCGAGCACCTTTGAGCCATAAGGCTACACTACACACACTCTTAGGTATTGCTTAAGCCACACAAAGAGCGGTAGGCAAATTGTGGTTACTTAATCGACAATTGGTTCATTTGTCAGGTGTACAACACAGCAGCTGTCAAGCAGGGAGGGGAAGGTGAGGGTAAGGGGCGCAGTTTCACAATGGGCAAGACACCTAGCCAGACCAACAAAAGAATCAAGCCACGAAATTGAGTGCAAAACGAAAGATTTCTTTTATATAGATCCGAAATTATTGTTGCGTGTGTTGCGACGCCCCAAAACTCTCTATTCTTCGGAGTAGTACACTAGACTACACACTACACTAAGCCCTGCCCCACGCCTGTCCAGCTGGAGCGTAGCCAATGCATAAGCTATTTATTATTAACAATTGTTAAATCAGACCGGAACACTTTTTGTCTGACTCATGTTGTTGTTGTTGCCTTAGTTATTGTGTCTCTACTGCCCACTGGCGTTTCTTTTGTTATTTGTCTTACACTTCTCTGTCTCTCTCTGTCCGCCAAGTGGCATTGTTAGTTAGCTGCGAGTCTGGGCCAGGCAGCTGGGGGATTGAAGCATTTTTGGGGAACGTCGAAGCGTGCCGTCGCCAATTGAATTTTTCACCATTTCCATGGCACTTTGGAACGCTTTCGAGTACGGTTAAATGTAATTTGTTGTATAGTTATTTTTCACTCTTCCAGCCCCTACCCCTCTTCCTCTACAGCTTCGCACACGCAGCAATTTATGTGGCCATAATATTTTTATAGCATCGACTGTCAGCCTAACGAGCACTTGTTGCCTCTGCTCGTTCGTTCTTTGCTGCCCACACGAGTCTCGAGAGGATTTGAATGCCAATGAAACTGTGACCGAGCCGGAGAGGGAGACAGAGACTGCGACTGAGCTGGGAAAGAAAGTCCAGCCCTATTAGCATATGCGTTAAGATCTGCAACGGTTGCTGGCCTTATGTGGGCGCGGGAGAACAATGGACACGCTGCTGGAACCACTCTATGTGTGTGTGATCAGCAGATAAGTCGTAGTGCCAGCTAACCCCCATGTGTATATACATATCTATATAGTGATCGCAGTCAGCTGGCTTTGACCATGCTGCAGTTAATCGTATTTCGTATTTTAGGGGGGGGCTTACCTCGTTCTGTCGCTTTACACTTGATACGATTCTAGGCCAATCCGAAATCCAATTGGGAACGTTGCGAGCACAAAAATGACACGAATCGAAAATGGGGCAATATCGTGTTCTCAAAATGTCCACACGCACAGCACACACACACGCGCCACGGCACACACACTTTTCATATTTCTTCTTCTGCACAGCACTTGGATTCTTGGAAAAGTTGCACAGCTTGCTGGATTTCTTGCAGCGTCATCGATGGCCAGAACACAACCATAAATTGAGAAGATTAGCACAAAGCAAACTCACAACTTGTATGCTACTTAGTTACGGTTGCAATTGTTGTTGTTGTTGTGGATGCTGTGGATGCTGCAACATAGGCCGTGCCGGGCCAGTCAGAGAATCAGATGCAGAGATGGAGACGGAGTCGGGGTCCAACTGAGAGTCGTACTCGTTTTACCGTTAGAATGCAATCAGCGCGCGCGCTCGCGATGCTGTTAGCCTGTGTGTGTGTGTGTGTGTGTCTTATATTGGAGGGGTATGACGGTAGAGCGGGGGAGGGTACGGAACCGGGAAGAGACTGTAGCGTACCAATAAAAACTTGTTTCTCTCAAGAACTCTCAGTACTGCTGCATGTGTCTGTGCACAGAGAGATAGATATATATCGCGTAATCGTTGGCGACACGTAACAAGGTGAACGTAGCAGGAGATCGAAGAGGAGGAGGAGGAGGCGGCGGGGGAGGAGGAGAAGGTGTAGTTATTGATGCTGTTTGCCCGTTAACACAAATAACGGAAACAGTTTAGAACATTGTTTCATACACCATTTGCAAAATGTCGCGCACAATTTCGATTTGGGGTGGGGGGTGGGAGGTATGAGGCGGCGATCGTACTTAGTTAGACCTTAGACGCAGCTAACAAAGCCATCGCACGAATCTCTCTCGCTCTCTCTCTCTCTCTAAACAGCACAACACGAATTTACACCACACTAGTCGCATATGCACACGTCCAGCCCGTTTGCATGTCACGCACCAACTGAAACGAGCCTAAGCTCGGCTTGTCGCTCTCTCACAGCGATGCGCGTATGCTAGTATAAGTCTTTGCTGCGACTAGTATACGACACTGTTGTTTAACAGCTGCTGTTAACGAGCACAAGCTGGGCTTCGGCACGACTCGCGCAGCAGTTGCAGAGTCGCTCTCTCACAGCGCTCACACTGCTATTTAACAGCTGCTGTTAATGAGACGCTGTTAAGCAACAGCTTATTCAGCTGTTAATGACACTCTTAGACTACAGAGCAGCAGAGATGAAAATATAAAGCTGACTTGGCAACTCTGCTCAAGCGCCGCTTAAAACAAGCTTTGAATTTAGTATATTCTTAAGTTTTTATTCAATAATCGAAATCCTTTTTAGAAGCAATCGTCGATGGATGGCAACCAGCCGCTGCAGTAGTGCCAGGTGGACCAGGCAGACCAGCCCTGCTGGGAGAGAACCTTCTGGGCGCAACGAACGGAGTTGGTGATGTCATCTGTGATCAGGGCATTGCAGCTTAGACCACACTCGTTGTAGGAGAAGCGACCGCTGGCAGGCTGGCACCAGTAGTAGTTGTTGATCTGGAAGATACCGTAGTCGTTGGAGCCGTTGTAGTTCTCGGGTCCGACGACACCGGTGCGGTAGGAGCTCTCGTGCTCGGCAATGCAAGCCCAGCGAGCAAGCTGATCACGAGGAACGCCCAAGTTGGACATCTCACGGGCCAGGGAGCAACGGTCCATGGTGCGACCCAGGGCAGGAGCGGCCAAAGCCAGAGCAACCAAAACAATGAAAGCCTTCATGATTGAACTTCAGAAAACTGATTGATCTTCATTTAGTGGGAACCTGCCGCTTTTATAGCTTGGAGTTATCTCTACTCAAGTATTATCTGAAGCACTTTTACACTATCACACGACGGCACCATAATTAATCTCCCTTTAGTTTGTAACTTAATCAAAGCTAGTGACTATGATAGTAAAATTGATCGCGAAACTACGGAACCAAAAAGTATGCTATTAATTTCGTCGTTGCAAATGATAACACTTTGGGATAACTTAACTACGATAAGGAATTTGAAAATATGTAATTCTTATCTATGGTAAACAAAACATTCTTGAAATTTCGTTTAATTTGAAGGGGGGATTCACCTCCGTGTTTTAAACAGTCTATTGAAGGGATGTGGCCCTCTACCTAAGTAGTTCGAACAGACAGCATTAAAAGTGCTTGTCAGCTCGATTACTTTACTGAGCCTCAGACAATAATACTAAGATTATGCGAATATAATTGAGTACTACAGATAACGAAGCTCAAGAGCTTCGATAATTTCAGGGTATAAAAGCGGCAGGTTTGCACCCAATCAACATCAATCAGTTTTCTGAAGTTCAATCATGAAGGCTTTCATTGTTTTGGTTGCTCTGGCTTTGGCCGCTCCTGCTCTGGGTCGCACCATGGACCGTTGCTCCCTGGCCCGTGAGATGTCCAACTTGGGCGTTCCTCGTGATCAGCTTGCCCGCTGGGCTTGCATTGCCGAGCACGAGAGCTCCTACCGCACCGGTGTCGTCGGACCCGAGAACTACAACGGCTCCAACGACTACGGTATCTTCCAGATCAACAACTACTACTGGTGCCAGCCTGCCAGCGGTCGCTTCTCCTACAACGAGTGCGGTCTGAGCTGCAATGCTCTGATTACAGATGACATCACTAACTCCGTTCGTTGCGCCCAGAAGGTTCTCTCCCAGCAGGGCTGGTCTGCCTGGTCCACCTGGCACTACTGCAGCGGCTGGTTGCCATCCATCGACGATTGCTTCTAAGCGTTTGTCTATCCTGGTTTCGAACTTCAATATTATAATAAACAATATACTTAAAGCATACTTTTAGTTGTGTTTTCAATGCATTTTATTGCTAACACTTTCCAACTGCTGTTTTATTTGCAGTGTGACCAGACTGTTCTACTGTTATAAAGCAAGTCAATAACAGCACGCTGTTAATAACAGAATACTTATTTATTGCAGCCCGAAGGTATGCAATACTATTTGCAAGTGATAGCTGACGAAAGCTAACTGCTACGCAAACCGTAAGACAGTTTAATTTGAAAGTTGTTTATATTAATTTTCACTCACCTATTGCAAATGGATTTGCCCTGCTCATAAATCGAATCCAACGAATACTCATCCGCAATCGAGCTGTCCATGTTAGTGCGATTATCCACGGCATCCTCGTAGCAGTAGCTGCAGCTGCAGCAGGAATATTGGGAACAGTAGGAGGAGGCATCGATGTCGGTTATGCCAATGGAACATTCTTCATCTGCCACCGGCGGCGGTGGCAGCTTTCGGTGTCCGCGTGGCTGCTGCGATTGCGGCACAGCAGGTGCTACTTTCTGCTGCTGCTGCTGTTCCCGTCTCGAGCGACTGCAATAAAGTAATAAACATAAATGGGAAGAACCAGAAGATTGGCAGCTAAAGCCAAGGCAATTACCTCTTGGTGCGTGTGTCCACAGTGTCCATAACAACGTTCCAGGTGCGGTGTATTAAGTAGAGCAGAAATAGCATCCGTGGCGTCGTCTCGCCGCTGTTGTTGTTGTGGTTGCCCCCATTTCCCGAGCCCAGGCAGCTGCTCGTCTCAAGACGTGGCTGCCGTTGCTGCTCCACGCCGTCGTTGCCGCTGGAGGGCTCCTGCTGTTGATGACGTGCCGGCAGTGTCTTGGAGCGATACTCATCCTGTAGACAATACTCTCGTTTGTGTTGCTGATAACGCCGTCGTGTATTAAATTGCAAATCGCCGCCACCCGCGCGATCGGCGCGTTGCGATCCGTTGCGGTTGCCCATTACGAAGATGTCACTTGGCTGCGCTGCGTATCAGACATTTCCTAATGTGACAGGAACACGAGCTCATGTTAATTACAAAGATTACAGCAGGTGTGTGTGTGTGTGTGTGGTGTGTGTAAACCTGTAGTGGGCTAACCAGTTACCAACTAAGCGCAAAAGTGAAGTGAACGACCAAGTTCTGCGCATGGGCGTCGGAATTGGGTCAGTGTTCTCTCCGGCTCCGGTTTGAGGACGCATATTGGGGTCAACGTGGGACACATATATACACACAATAAGATGCCAAACAGCGATGGAGATGATGCTACTGAAGCTACACGATCGGCAGGCAGGCAATCACAGGCAGCCTGCGTCGCGAGGTAATTACGATAAAGCATCTTGTGAGCTGGAGTTGATGAATTGCCTGGACGTTAACCTGGACCCGTTTTGGACATGAACATGGACATGGACAACATGATTACATGCGCAGCGCAACGCAACGCAAGAATGGGCACAAAGGAATCAAAAGAGAACAAAAGAGAGAATCATGGAAACACACGTCTAGTACGTCAATGGAAACGGGTCACGCATCTGTGATTAGAGGACAGCGATTCATCATTTTAGCACTTCTCATAAATTTGTTCGAGCTTACGCGCCTCCCAGCGCCGCCGCCTTATCGCTCCCTAACCCAAACGTGACCGCTAAACGACTGCTCATGTTTGCGCATGCCTGTACAGGGTATTACTATCTATCTATCTATCTAGCTGCGGTCGGGTACTATCGCCCAAGAGGTAAACCCGAAGTGTTGCTCGAGTGTGCAAACAGGGCGCAGCTTATCAAACTGGGTTTACTTCGTCTACAGTGAATGCTCGTAGTAGAAGAAGGAGGAGGAGAAGAAGTAGAAGAATCGCTTTGGCCGTTCACTTAACTGTAACCGCATTTCATACTCCAAAATGGTTGAACATCTCAAAATTAATAGCGAAACTGCATTAGTCGCCATCTATTCTCTCTCTCTCCCTGTGTTCTTCTTCAAAAAGAAACCTTTCCAATTTATGCTAAACAGAATGTGTGGTAGCATTTGGTATTTTTTTTCTTTTGGTGTAAGAAGTTATCGGCTTTTTTGGTCTGGTCTATAAAAACGACGGCCCATAAACCCCAAGCGCGACCGGTTTTCTCGGTGTGACAAATTTCACAGAAGGGGAAAGTTATCACATTTCAAGCTTGTGTGGAAAACTTTTCGTAGGGTAGGTTGAGAAATCGGAAACCAAAGAAATCTACATATGTGTAAAGGGGGAAAACTTTCGGAAGAATGAATAAGAAATTAAAGAAGCTTATAGCATTTAAGTCGTTTACGAAATGAGCTTAAGTTTTCTAAAAATAAATCAAAAATTTGTCGAGGCTTCACTGTATTATTGCGCACTATAAATATCCAGGCAAATATTAGACATGTACTACGGGCGTGGTGGCATCAGTGTCAAAAATTTAGGTATGCTCTAGTGGGGGGGAAAACTACTGTGTTTATCTTATCTCTCGAACAGGTCACCCTGTATGCGAGGCAATGTTAACTAGGGGACAAAACACAGCTGAGTAGAGTCCAATATGAGTCGAGTCAAAATGTTGGCTACGGCCCGGCCTCGCATCACAGTCGCGTTCACAACGATCTGGCGCACAGAACAAGCGAGCAGGAGGAGCTGCGTCAATCCAAGAAACATGAGTACGAGTCAATTGAAGACCGGCCAGCTGGCGTTCGAGGAGAAGCCACTGCATGTGCCCAGTCTGCAGGAGCTGCAGCAAGGTGTGTATTACATTTTGAACATAGTTTCATCATCATCATCATCAGATTTAGCTGGGAATGACCTTCAGCAACGGTGTCGCACTTCTCGTAGCCGGTTTTGGAGGCGTTCTGAGCGTAAAAAAAAAAACACAAAATCAGCTGCAAAGCTTTCGCTCAGCTTTTTTGTTTTTTTTTGTCTTGATTGAGGGCGAGATAAAGCTCTAAGCAAAAACAACTGACTGACTCGTTCTCTCTCTCGCTCTCCCGCTCTCTCTCGCAGTTATACAGGGTGCGCTGAGCAAGAACTTCGCCACGACCAGCGTCAGCGTAGGCACCTGCCCTGACCTCAAAGCGCCCGAATACGGTCTCGTCGAGTCGGGCCTGGGCGGTAGGCCAACGCTGCTGGAGGTGGGCGGACCACCGTATCTGCTGCCACTGGTGCAGCGTGACAAGCTGTACAACATCAAGGAGATCACACGTCAGATTCAGGGTCCCGGCAAGATATTCGCCGTTGGCGCCGGTGCCGGTCCTTATCCCATTCGTAATTCCAATTGCGAGGGTATCTACAATTTGTCTGTGAGTGAGAATGATGAACTCACCAATGGCAGCTATACGGCGACGGTGCGTGGTGCCCACGAGGAATGCGTGCTGGAGCGTATACCCAACACAGAGGCACGTTGTGCCCTGCTGCTCAATCTGTTCCTGAGTCGCGGTGAAACCGGTCCCGTGCTGCGCATTAGCGCCAAGCAGCGTAAGGGTGAGCTGAATTTCATTGAGTGCATACGCAAGGGCCTGGAGGATCACTATGGCGACAAGGTTGTGGGCCTGGGTGGCATCTTTGTGATACGCAAGGGCGCTGCACATCAGCACGTGATGCGTGACTTCAGCAAGACGCCCATCCATACCGACGAGGAGGTCAATCAGTGGCTCAAGTTCTACGAGATGCCGGCGCAATTGAATGCTCTGGGTACACTGGTCACCAAGGAGCATGATCTCGATCTGCGTCTACAGCATTTCCATTCGTTCTCGTTCAGCAATTGGGGTGGACATTATCATTATGACACCACACCCGACATTGTCGAGTATGAGGCGTATCTCAATGTTGCGGAGCGTGTGGTGCGTGTCGACAAGCCGGTGGCCACCCACAAGGTGGGCAGAGATTAGTTCATGTCTATACACTCCTCCTCCTCCTCTTCCTCCTCCTCGTTGACGACATAATGATACATTATAGCTAACTCTTAAGTTGTACAAAAATAAACGCGTGAAAAGATCATTTACAGTTTTCTGTTTTTTTCTGTTTTGTTTTCCTTTTCCGATCATTAAGCGAACAAATGAATCGAAACTAGAGATGTGAGTGTGAGTGGGAACTTAAAGCGCAGCCTAATATTAAGCACGCAGCACGACTGGGGCAACACTGTTTTTTTTGCTATAAATAATTACGCTATACTTTTTTTTATAGTAACATGAATCGAAACTAGAGATGGGAGTGGGGAATTAAAAACGCAGCCTAATATCGAGCACGCAGCACGACTGGGCGCAACACTGTTTTCTTTTTGCTATAAATAATTATGCTATACTTTTTCTTATAGTAAACTGAATCGAAACTAGAGATGGGAGTGGGGAATTTAAAGCGCAGCCTTATATCGGGCACGCCGCACGACTGGGGGCAACACTGTTTTTTGCCATAAATAATTTCTTATGGATATATATTTTTATAGTAACACGAATCGAAACTAGAGATGGGAGTGTGAGTAAAAATTAAAAGCGCAGCCTAATATTAAGCACGCAGCACAACTGGGGACAACACTTTGATTTTGCCATAAATAATTTCTTATGGATATATTTATTATAGCAACATAAACCGAAACTAGAGATGGAAGTGTGAGTAACTGCTTAAAGCGCAGCCTAATATCGAGCACGCAACACGACTGGAGGCAACACTGTATTTCTTTGCCATAAATTACTATGCTAAAATTTTATGGATATCTATTTTTATAGTAACATGAATCGAAACTAGAGATGGAAGTGTGAGTAACAATTAAAAGCGCAGCCTAATATCGAGCACGACTGGGGGCAACACTGTATTGCATTGCCATAAATAACTACGCTAATTTCTTATGGATATGTGTTTTTTTATAGCAAAATGCTTTTAAGCTCATTAAAGAATTTCTATATACACAGGCTACTCTACTTCTTCTCTGATATGAATTTCTCCAGATAAGATAATGCACACACTACTGCAAGTATTTTAATTTCTGCAAAAAAGCATTAAAAACTTTATTCAAACTATCGTTAAGCGAGTGTGTTGTGTTTTTTAATTACACCACTTTATGGAGCGTGCACTCTACAAAAAGTTAAAACATATCTGGCTCGTCTCGAAACTTGTCTTCGAGAGTAGGTAGGTTGGTTTTACAACTTGACGTAATTGCCAAAATGCGCAGACAAATTGGCGTCCAAAATGAACTTTCTATGTTTTGCAAATCAATTAAAGAAGAGATCGCCAGACCATTTGTAGATGGATGGATAGACAGACCCAAGGAGGACGAGGAGGAGGAGGAACAATTTCGTCGGGGTTCTAACTTGCTTGGACGCGCCTAATGGGAGAGAGAGAGATGGGCTGCGGCTACGGCGACTAGCTAAGCAGGCCGTAAATAATGCAACATGCAGCAGCAGCAGCAGCGCATGTGCAGTAATCGGCCATGATGTAGTCCATAGAGCGCCCCTATATATAGTGTGGTGTTTATGTGGTATGGTTTGGTATTTTGTTGTTTCGTTTTTGCATCGCTGATCGTTAATTATTTAATAGCTCTTGATTCGTGTCTTCACTTTGCGAATCGTGCCGGTTTTCTTCGATTCGATACTCTTTTTTTCGCATCGCCTCGAAACTGGATTCGCAATAGATAGATAGATAGATATATGTAGATCGTTTTACGATCGCAACAAATTAGCTTTGATTGGCCCATTGGATCGCCCCAGTGACAATTATAGACGTACTCCAGATAGCGCAGATTGAAACATGCAATTTTTTTTTTTTTTTTGTTGGAACATAAATTAAAAACTCACCTATTTGCCAGATTTTAGATCTAGATTTCCGATTTCCAAATTGCCAATGAGATATGTATCCAACGATTCCAATTCCGTTTCAGAATTAATATTTCTATTTTGGCTTTGAGGTCGCGCGAGATGGTCTAGGTCTTTTGTTCTGTCCCGATTTAACGGACTGAATTTCTAAATTTGCATTTATATATTCACTATTCAAAACACACACAAACACTCACATATTCAGTTTGAACCAATTTAATAAACCCGGCCCGGACGGCGGAGATATGTGTTTGTATTATGGGAGAGAAATGCAAATGCGATTTCGCTGCTGCTGCTGCCCACGAATCGATGGAAAAAGAAAATATCTTTTGTCGTTATCGATGTTGTTTGTTTGTTTGTGTTTTTTTTCTCCCCTCTTGTTGCTGTTTTTCTAGTCGCTTGCACAGTCGCTTCACATTTAAGCACACCACAATTAGCACTTTTTATTAGCTTGGCTCGCGACGACAAACGAACGTGCCTGCTTCCCTGCCTACCCTGCTGGTTGTGGACGCGACTGTAGGTTGTGGACGCGACTGTAGACTGAGTTGCGATCGACGTCTGTTCGGCTGAAGCTCGCGTTGCAGACTGAATGAAGTTGCGGCCGCAGCGCTGCTGGCTGGCGCTGGCTTACAATGATGCTGCCACACGCACACACACACACAGACGCGTTTTGTTTTGCCGCTGCCTGTTTGTGATTGAAATTGTCGTTTAATCTCAATTTGGACACATTTGTAGAGAGCCGCATGAAATATGCCATGACTAAATAGCTTCAAGTGCACAAGACAATGCAGCAGCAGGCTGCTCTCAAGATTTCCAATTCCCCAACCAGTTATCATATGCCAATGCCATGGCCAATTGGGCTGCTCCTGTCTGGTCAGAGCCCAAAGGCGAAGTAAACCAGAGCTGCTGCTGCTGCTCCCTCAACATGGTACATTGAACCGCGAAGGAAAAGTGCGAATGGGAGGGGCTGCCTCAAGTTGATGGTGATATTTTAATTACATTGCATAAGTCGGCGGCGCGGCGGGCTAATACCGGATAAGGTACCCGTGTCGCTGAAAGTAAGAAAAACGTGTTTAATTAAGAGTGGCAAAGAAATCCCAGGATTAATGCATTCACCCTTCGTTTTAATTACAATATCATGTGAGATGGATCGACCCAGTAATCAGCAACTCATCTCATCTCATCTATCCATCCATACATGCAACTTCAGTGTACAAAGTCTGCACTTCACTTTCCAATGTTGATTTCAACTTGCTCTACTTCCTCCTCTATTATGCAGATAAGATAGTCAAGTCCAAACAACAACAAGTTCACTCAAAGTCAAGTTTTTTTTTTTTTTTTGGGATTGGCATAGAGGAATATATATATATATTACTTTGCTGACGACACTCTCAGATTTTAATATATGAACTATAAATTTTACAATAGAAAAAAGAGGTCCAATTTATACAGATTTTCTAGATTTTTCTTTTCTTTTTTTTTTTGTTTTGGCCGGGATGAAAAACGCGTGATTCTGCGTGAGGTATTATAATTTTTAAAATTTTACTCTGTTTTACAGCAACAAGAAAGAAGACATTGTCTACAAGTATTATTTATAATAATTGAAAATATCTCATCGTAAAACTCTTCTCTTTTTTGGGGGGGGGGTAAGCGTCGGGCATTCGATGCCCGCCTCCACGCGTTGTTAGAGATTAAGAATAAATCCATATAATACGATGTGATAATATTTTTGTTACTCGATAAATTAGAGGCGACCAGTTTAACAAAGGGATTTGATATTCATTGGTATAAACGAATGGCAAATCGCGATCAGAAAACAAATGCAGTTTTGTCTTAGGATGGCGCTCATGGAGCAAATTAAATAATAAAATGCAGGCAGGCAGACGCGTCTCAATCGGTGGATGTATATAGTTCCGGCGATTCATATATTATTGTGGTAACTGTCGCACCGCGTCTTCATTTAGAAATCATCTATTGGTAGCGGGATAGAGCGGGCAGTGGCGCAAAGGCTGTTGCTATGGTTGGTGTATGGACCACTTGAGAGCTAAACAAAGCAGAATGCCCGATAATACCGGATACAAGCACATCATTATCATTATTATCTAGTCGCTCTCATAATAGTTATTATTATTATTCACTTACCGCCAGAAGAGCGAGCTGCCGCGTTTAAGCTCCCGACGCGACTGCAAGTCATTCCAACAATCCACCCAGCTAGTGTACGAGGGCATGATGGGAGGTCGGCCGGCCATGAGGCGAGATCCACTAACTGACGAGCATGTGGACACAACCTGCAGTGGATACAGCAGGCTCGAGAACGCGAATTGCGTAAAGCCGGCATTGTACTGCCGGGCCACCTTGTCCTTGATGAGGTATTTGTTGACAACGAAAACGGACGAGCTGGATAGCACCAGGCAGGCCACGTCGCACAGCAACTTGGGGATCAGGCCGGCAAAGAAACCCATAACACCTTCGGTATTCCAGATTTCGGCAATGGAACCCAATATCGAGTTGTATAGCGTTTCGCGGCCAACAAATTGTGCCATCATGCGAAGTGAAATCACATGGAACGGATGGGAGACAACGATGCCGCTGACCGTCAACACAATGTCGCGTTTCAGGTTGTACTTGAATTGAACATAGCTGTTGGCAATTGAAGCAATTGATTAATCGAGAGCCCTCAATATTCTTATGCATACTTACTTCTCCTCTTCGGTCAACTCTGACTCATCCTTGTCCTCCCGATAGGCGAGTCCAAGTTTTTCGGCGACACGCTCGCTTAGAACCATGCTCAGCACAGAGCCGGTCAGTTTGGGGGCCAGACCACGATAGCATCCATAAAATCCATCGACTTTCTTGATGTGGCCCACTGGAGTGAAATAATTAAATGCCGGTTCATGTTGCGGTTCGGTTTTGCGGTCGACTCACCGTACTGGAAAATGTTCGGCAGCATCATAATGGGTTTGCCAAGTAAAGATTTGGCTGGTCGCGCTGGTATCGGCTCATATCCGATTTGTATCAGTGCTTTGGAATATTCAAATGGATGCAGTGCAGCACTGACTCCCAGACGCAATCCAAATTTGATCCAACCATTAACCTCTGTTTCTTCATTTCTAGAATAATCTCCGAACGTCGCCATTTTGATGTGATGTTGCAATTGCTGACCTGATCCTGATGGTAAATTGAAAATTTAAGCTGCGCGAGTATGAAATATTAGCCGGTCGATCGAATTGTTTTCACGTCTGCCCTTTTTTTCGCTTCCATTCAGGTTACAAAACTTTGACAAGGCAAATATCGATAATTGTGCAATACAATGCGTTGCGATGTATTGCAAAGTGAACTATCGAGATAATTTAAAATCAAATAATAGAGTGTTTTTATTGAACATGGGCTAATGCCAATTGATAATTTGCTTGGCGGTTGATATTTGCACCATGGTAATGCTGCTGTAAACATGCTTAATTGATTAAACTCAAAATGATGCAACTTGCAGTGGCGCTTAAAATTTTCAAAGTAAAACACGCACAGCTGATTGACAGTGAGACCATAGACAAACATATTTGCTTGGTCACACTATAAAATATTAAGCTTTTAGTAAGATGGCCACACTCGCATCTTTGATTTGCAAAGTTGTCGGCAATAGAAAAGTTATCGGAAACTTTATCTTGTAATTAAAAAATATATTTTTTAAATTCTTAAATATTTGTTCATCTTACTTTGTTGAGCTCCATCAGATTCAATAATGCGGCACGACGGAAACAATATTACCCCCGACTATCGATAGATATTGAGCAACCTGCTAACGCGATGGAAACGTCAATTTCCCACCCTCACACACCCCCTTCACCTAATTTGTCAAATCGAGCAAAGCAAAAACAAAATCGTACAGTTCTAGAGAGTACACAAAAAGAAAGCGAACCAGTCAGGTGCGCACGTTATATTCAAATTGCGTGACATCCCGCCCGTGTGAGCCCACAGAGAGAAATGTTACCGGCAACAACGCGGAGTATCGCCGTGTGCTGCCTGCCGATGCTGCAGCAGAGCGGACGCATCTCCATTCGCATCGATTTGCCGCGCCGAACATTTACAGCCCTCACCAAGAGACAACCATGTTTACCCAGATCTGATGTAATTGGCAGGCGACATCGGCCGCATGGCAAGGGCGAGGCAAGCGATGAATTCACGTACATGGTGTTGCGCTGGTCCAAACAGGTATGGAACAAGATGTTTGGCAAATACCTGTTGGTCACCAATGTACTTGGCTCCGGACTGCTCATGGCGGTTGGTGATGTCATTGCCCAGGAGTATGAATATCGTCATGTATTGCGTAAACAGGATCGCTATGACAACGAGCGTGTGTTTCGTATGTTTGTAGCGGGATCATTGCAGGGACCACTGCATCATTACGTTTACAATTGGATGGATCGCGTGATGCCGCATCGCACACTTCGTAATATCATCAACAAAATACTCATCGACCAGCTGTTCATGTCACCAGCCTGCATACTGATCTTTTTCTACACTGTCTGCTATCTGGAACAACAAACATTGCAGGCCACGCACGAGGAGCTTATATCGAAATTCCCCTACATCTATCTAATGGATTGGTTAACCTGGCCGGCAGCCCAGTATATTAACTTTCGCTATCTGGATACCAAGTATCGTGTTGCCTTTGTCAATGTATGCACTGCGGTCTACAACGTTCTCATGTCCTACATGAAGCATGACTTTAATATTCTACCAGACCAGTCGGAGACAGTTGTAACTAGCTCGACAAGCGAGCAATAATCGGTCGTGTAGGCGGGCTTTATAACCAAAATTGTGATATTATGAAATCCAAAAAAAAAACATCGTCTCTGTTACGTCATTGTCTATTTAAGATACATATCATTCAGAAGGGTAAAATTATATATAAGTGTAACGGAAACTGTAAAATTTGTCATAACTTATAGATACATGTAAACCCCTTCATAAGTTCGGAATTAGTTCGATAAGTTGTTGAATCATCGCCTTATGGTAAGTGTTGCCAAGGCGAAATAACTATACTAATACCAGACTTAGTTTAGTCTGGCGAATATTTTATAAACTATACCAAAATGTTAGTTAAGCTCATTAAAGAGCCAAACAGATGTCTAAAGAGAGAGAGAGAACAAAGTACAGAAAATCTGTATACCACAAAAGTTACCTAATTATTACCTAATGCGTTTTTAAGACAACGTGTCATATAGTCTTAATAATTTATTGTCTATTTACGCACATGTCGAAAAATCTAATTTAATCTGACCTTGAGAGTAAAAAAAAAAGCGAGAAATAACTTACAATCTCTAGTTAAGATCAGATAATCATATACTAAATCGTTAAATGTTTTTCATTCTTATTGTTTTTAAATTGTAGATGCACAAAAATATATATAGTAATGTTATCTAAATGTTTAGACAAATATTTTAAAACAAATATTTCAATAAACACGCACAAATATGAAACAACTAAGTTGCCAATCTGATGATACATATTATCCTAATATATGTATTTCTATCTCCCACATCAGTTAGAGCACAAGTTGCTACGATAGCCAGTCCCATTCTTAGTTAGAACACTTAATACTTGCTCACTTGATGACAATTGTCTCCACGACGGGCGGCGCTATGCCAAAGATGTGCTGTGCCAGCATCAGATGTTCCTGTGTAATGAAATTGGCCACCAGCGTGGGTACGTTCTCATTGCAGCGGGCGATCTGTTGACGAATCAGTGACTTGAACTCATCCCTGGCACCTTTATCAGCACCGCGTGTTCCAATGCGTCGGGGTTGAGCTGTGCCCGGAGCTGCTGTGCTGCCCGAACTGCCGGCACCAGCAGTGGGTGAACCAGTCAACTCAAATGCGGCATCATCCTGTTGCTGTGAGTTCCAAATGTAGGCCAACTCCTCAATGATATCCGTGGCAATAATATAGTTTGATAAAATGTGTAAATTGAATGATTTGCGTTGCGTGATTAGATTGAAGATGTGCTGTTTGAGCAGCACATCCTTGTCGGAACTCAATTGCAGCAGTGCTAGTAAATCGCCCAGCAAGCGATCCGAGCAGTTTGGCTCCAGCAGCATGCGGCTCAACCGGCTGACAATCGCTCGTGTGCAGTACTGTATCAGTGCGAACTTGGTTAGAGGCAGGAAGATCATATGGCGATGACTTTTCAGGCTGATGTTTTCCAGCAATTGACCACTTGTGGCAGGCAGCTCAGCCAGTATCTTGAGTATGCACTGGAAGCCCTGAAGCTGTGGAAGATTTGAGGTGTAAGTTGTGTATTCACATATATCTTGATTCTACTTACCGTCATGCTACCTTGCATTAAATTAAGACTCAGGATCTGTAGACTCTGGACGAGTGTGCTGGGCGCTGTCATGTCGGCCATGAGCTTGTTGGCCTCATCGCGATGCCCAAAATAGATGGCTAAATCAAATAGAAAGCGTGATATCCAAGGCGCCAGTGGCAAAGCCAACATCAGCTGACTGAAATCACGCTGGAACTGTTCCGTGTTGAGCAGCTGCCAACAACGGGCGGCATGCAGGAAGGCTTCGGAAAGCTCTTGACTTATTGCAGTTGTTGCCGAAAATTTTGGCGGTTCCATACTCTGCACATCGCCGCCTTCTGGCGTCCAATCCATGTTCTGCACTTCACCTCCTTCCGGTGTCCAATCTATGAAGCCCTCGACGAGCACATGACTGACCTCAGCGTCCTCGATGCGTAGTTTGCGTATATAACCATGCAGAGAGTAAATAAACAATGTGGTGGCATAGAAGAGCACCTGGGAGCTGCCTGCAGAACTGCTGCGTAGAATCTTCACCAGTTTATCCCAGTAGACATTTTGATTGACATGCTTGCTAAAGGGTAGAAATGCTTCCCAGCCCATCATTTGGCCACACAGCATCAATACCTTGAAGATATTCTTCCAGGCTTCGACAGTATCGCATTTTTCGTCTTCCATAATCTGGCGCAGATAATATTCCAACGAGTTGCTGTACAGACGACATGCCAACAGTGGGGACAACTCTGGCGGCTTGTTCTGTATCAGTGGCAGCACCTCTTCGACCAGCATCCGTTGATATAGGTCAGGATCAGCCTTCATGCCCTCGGCCAACATTTCAAGCAGACGCGGCGCTTGTGTTGCTGCAGTCTTGGGGAATTTATTGAACATCAGTATGTAACTGTGTATGCATTGCTGCAAGTTCTCTCCGCTGTTGTTGATCGTGTGCACGAAGATGTTGTGCTGCACCTCGGGGGTCAGGTGCTTGTACATTTTCACATAGAACTCCTGCTCGGGTGTGTTCTCACTCTCGTTGCGCAGCGCGCTGGTCAATGCATTTACCTCTTGCCATAGTTCGGGATGCTGATTGGTAAAGTTCGTTGCACTGTGGACGAAGTAAGATATTAATTTTTTGGAGGTTTTATTAATCTTTGACGCTTACATGATACTGAAACACTTGGCCGCCTCCTCGTAGTTCTTGCTATCGCGTTCCAGCAGATATGCCTCGTACTGCACGTTGAATGCATTCGGATAGAGCGTTTTGGCGGTCAGTATCCATGCCTTAGCCGAGCTGGGATCACTGTGGCGCACATTTTGTGCCTGTTTTACCATATAATTCTCACTTTCTTCAATTGCAGAAGTCATTTCTGTGGCAAATTTATTTACGCCGGCAATTAGAGATGAGCAAAATATAGAAATGAGTGCATTTTCTCACGCAAGTACGCTGTTGACGTGAGTTATCGAACAGCTTACAATAACGAATACGCTGTTAAAGCATTTATTTATTTACAATTGAAATAAAATTCGATTTAATAAATATTATTGTTTTATTTTAGAGCTGATGCACATGTAGAACGCTTGAGAAACTATAACTAGTTAAATTATTTGACTAACCATATCGATCGCATGCCTGCTAGCCAAGCGATGATCATCGAAATATCGATGTAAATGCGTAATCGATAGCAAAACAAACAATTGGTCGTTTTTGCAATGTTTTATTGTTAGTGTCGACTTGCGAAATGCGTGAAATAAATGTATTATTTTTTTATAAACGTATTTTCCGTGTAAATACATATACAAACGGCATATAAGAAAGTTAACTTTTATCGATACACGTGCGCGCACTCTCTCTCTCCGGTTGTGATTGTGAACTCTAAAAGTCAGAGAGCGTTTTGAGCTTTAGTCAAATGATTTCTGTTTTAAGTAAAAGTATATATTTTAAAATCAAAATTAATGCAAACATAACGTGAAATGTCGACAAATACCAACAAAGAAGCCGACACAGCTACGACAACCGCTGCGTCATCGCCACAAGCTGCCGCCGCAGCCGATGAGGTTGTGACACAGGAATCGCAATGTTAGTAAGCAATATCATATGGATTGTCATTTTTAAGTTTGTGTACATATATATAGAATAGATAAACATACATATCAGCATACAAACATACATGTATATAAACTTAGATTAGATGTGCTGGTTTCGATTGTATTCATGTGATTTATATTAAATATTGGTAACGTATTCGTAGCATTCGTAAACGCGTTCGTGCACGATCGATCGATCGATCGACATTGTATGTATGATGTACGTAACTGATACCCTGTTATTTTAGACTGACTTTTTGTTAACATTATTGTAAACCATTCATCCCACTGTAAATTAACTATTATTATGTGTAGTGATTAATTTGATAAAAACCCAAAAAAGAAAAAAAAAAGTTGATGCACGTAAAGAACGTTTATGGTTTCGCATGCCTGCACACCTGCCTCCACATACGCACACACACACAGGTTAGTTCACTCCTTGATTTGGCCTGCGCTCCTCTCTCTCCCTCTCTTTCACTCTTTACTAATCTCTGTGATTCTCACACATGTAGACACAATCACCGCATCTAAATAACAAAAAAAAACACACCGCACCGGATGGCGCTCTCATCTGATCTCTTCATCTACCCTGCCTCATTACAGCGGCGATGTGCGATGAACCTCTTAGCCTGGAATCCGCCACACCGGATGCGGTGCCATTGCATCTGAGACTGATGCTCGAGCGCCTTAAGGATCGCCAGGTTACGAGCGTGGAGCTGCTGTTGCTGCTGGTCTATTTGGTGGCATTGGAATGTGGTTTCTGCAAGGATACAACATATCGGGAGAAACGCAAGCAATTGAAACCTGTGCCCGCGGTGGGATCCTTTCACATCTACAATGTGCGTCTGCTGAGCGAGTGTCACATTGAATATACTCGAGAATCGGAATATGCACCCTATCGCATGCTACTGCGTACCCTGCTCGATGAGTCGACGGCCGAGGATGCTCCCCCGGAGGCTGCACTGCAATCGAATATGACTGCTGTCATCTTGGGTGATCTATTGCTGGTCACATTGAGTCCGTTGCCGCCATCGAAAGAGTGTGGTCACTCTGTCTGCCTCTCACTGGGACGCTATGTGCTCAATGTGAAATTGCAACCGATCTATCAACGTTTTCGCAAACTCGATGAACTCTCAATGGAACTGCGCCAAAAGGTCTTTCAACCCATGCGTGCCCAGCAATTGCTTGCCATGAAAATGCATTTATATCCATCCCTATTGGGTCTGCCCGCTGAGCTATACGATGAGATCTTTCGTTATCTAAATCGCAATCAACTCAATATTGTGGCGAATGTTAATAAGCAACTCTGCTACTATAGCAAACTCTATAAGAAGCGACCCAAATTGAATGAATAGGGAAAAAAGCATTGTAAATTGTTTTGTGAAAAAAAGTAAAAATTCTATGTCTAAATAAATAAAATGTTAAGTATAAAAAAAGAGCGCGCTGTTTTATTTTATATATATTTTTTAAGTTTACTTGTATACCTAATTTATACTATTATAATTTCCTTTTTTTTTTTTTATATTTTTTTATTTACTCTTTTAGTGGAGTTGCCTGGCACGCCCGGCGCCGAGTCCTGTGATTCGTATAATATTTTCGAACCGACGCCGCTGGACTGCATCAGCATCAAGAGCAGCGCCAGCAGTTATCTACATGATCGGGATATATATGGTAAGTGTAAGTGTTCCCAGTTCTCTTTCACATTTTTTGTACAACTCTTGGGAACGCCCCTAAAGCAGTCGACCCTTAACCACAGCGCAGCAGAATTCGAAACAAGCAACACGACCCACACGAGTGTTGAGAGTGTTTTCCATTTTCCGTTTTCCTTTTTTACGTTTTTCTTTTTTTTTTTTTTTTTTTTTGTGCGCACGCAAAATCAACAACCCACGCAAACAGCGGCAGTCCTTGCCAGCGCCCCTCCTCCCTCCCCCTTAGCCAGCCACCCCATCCCCATCCCCGACTGGCAACTATCCCAATTCTGGAATTGCTTGGGATGCTTGGGCATGCACTTGGTAAGCTTTTCTGTGCGCCTGCTACGTGTTTGTATTATGATATCGACCTTCTTGGCAGCCTTATCAGCGGGATGCTGCAACAAGCACCTATCTCGCTCTCTCTCTCTCTCTTTGCCTGTCTCTGTCTCTCTTCTGCTCCGTGTGTGCTCCGTCGGGAGTTATCGAAATTATCTTGCTACAACTTTATCAAAGAGGGAATCCAAATGACAAATACATAAATAAATTACAAGCTCGCTGCGACTCGCCTCGCCACGACTCGACTCGGCACCGCATTTTCTTTTGGCGCTCACTTTTCCACTTTTCCACACGACACTTTTCATTTGGCATTGTCCTCCACAGAAATCTCTCTGTGCGTGAGTGAAAAGAGCTTTTCTGCTTGCCTGAAGAGCTTTGCAGCTGCTCTTGAAATAGCGTTTTGGGTCCAGGCCCCAGGAGCAGCTGTTCTGCTGTTCGGGCTGCTGCAGCTCGTCCTGCTCCTCCTCCTGTTCCACAGTCTGCCTGACTGGGCGTCGGGTGTGTGTGTGTGTGTGTGTGTGTGCTACAGTCGCTTGGTTTGGGTGAATGAACCCAACGCGTTTTGCCAGAATGTTGTGTTTTGTGCCCCAATGCCTTTTTACAGGGTGTCTGTGTGGGTGGCAAATGGAGGAGGACGTGAAGAGGCTGGGTACTTTGAATGCAGCACCAGGGACCTGCACGGTGGGACCAGTGGGTTGAAAATGTGTTTCATATTTTAATGTTTTTATTTTTTGGAGAACTTTTTGGAAAACTTTTTCGGTATTGTATTTATTTATTATTATATTATAGTTTTTTCTGCATATTATTATTTGGGTTTTGAACATGGGAACTAGTTAGAAAAACATGTTGAATCAGATTTTTCTACATTTCTTCAGAGTTTCAACTTTTTTTGTTTTAGTTTTTAGTTATTTTCTTAATTATTATTAAAATAATTCTTTTTATAGATGGGAAGTAGAAGAATTATTAATTGTTTATCTATATGGGAAGTAGAAGAATTATATTAATAATTATCTATATGGGAAGTAGATGGAAAATCTGCAAATTTTCTTAAGTTTCAGCATCTTTTTTCATATGCTTTTGAAAATAGATTATTCTATGATCATTTATAATCTTTTTAACAATATTTTATTGCAATAAGGCATATTTCTTTATATATACATTTTTTTATTTCTTTATTTTTGAAATATTATTAAAATTTCTTATCAAACTTGCCCCACTGTTGCATGAATCTTCTAACTGTGCCACACACACACACACGTATTGGTGCCGTTTCTGGGTTTGTTTTACTTTTTTTTCTTGTACGCTTTAACGGTAAACAAAGTGAAAGAGTTGGCAAAACATACGCTCGCTGCATGCCAAAGAACTATCATAAACAGAAGGCACAGAGATACCCTGCACTCGCCCCCGCCCTTTCTCTCTCGCTCTCCCTCTCTCTCTCTCTCTACCTCTCTCCCTCGCACAGTCTGCCCCCAAAGGGAGTCCCCAGAACTGGACCAATTCGCCTGTGTCACTTGTGCTTTGTGCTCTCGCTGCAGCTTCCTTTGCGCTCTCTCTCGGGCTACCTCTCTCACTCTCTCTCGCTCTCTCTCTCTCTCTCTCTCTCTGTCGCTGTGAAAAGCGCAACTTTCGTAGCCATAGCTTTTTCACAGGATAACAAAGCTCGACGGCGCAATCAGTCGTTGTACTTGGGCCCAACGTGCTTGGTCGAGTTCGGTCGGTTCTGTCACAACGTTGCGTGGTGCGTCTTGCCCCCTGATAACCTCACAGTGTGTGTGTCTCACTCTCTCTGTGTGTGTGTGTGTGTTCCGTGTGTCCGTGTGTGTGCGTCTGTCTGTGTTACTCGCGTGTGTTTGCCATAGGTTCGCTCTGTGACCGACATAAATAAGTGACAATCCTGGCCAGCAGCATCAGCTGTTTCTCGTGTTTCTCGCATTGAATGTTGCCCCATTTGGCAGACGGCGACGTGCGGCGCCTGCTGTAGTAGTTAGTGACTAGTTAACCCCTCCCCGTCTCCCCCCTCTCCCGCCTACCCCGCTTCCTCCTTGCTGCAGATGAGCTGAGTTTGGGGCACGCAAAAGTAAAGCAGCCTTCAAACTGGATTACAGCGGCGACACTGGCAATGGGCCGTGGGAGAAGCAGCAGAAGCAGCCGCAGAGCGCACAGCAGCAGCAGCAGCAACAGCAGCAGCAGCAGGCAGCAACTACGGATAATGTTGCCGCCTCCAAGAGCAGCGAGCAACTGCAGCATGATCTGTTGCAGCAGCTGCAGCAGCAATTTCAAATGGCTGCCGTGCAACAGCAGCAACAACAGCGACAGCTGCTGCAGCATCAGCACTCGCATCCGCCATTCCAACAGCAGCAGCAGCAGTTGCAACAACAACAGCAGCAGCAACATGCTTCCCAGCAGCAGCAGCAATATGGCCACCCACATCCGCATCCGCACGCGCGTTCGCATCCGCCGCTGCAGCATCATCTGTCGCTAGGTGGCGCGCCAGTCTATCAGCAATTGCAGCTGCAACAGCAACAGCAGCAACAACAAGCCACACCCCCCAACGCCTCCCTACATCATTGTCAGTACTCAACGCCGCAGCATCATTATCGCGCCGCGGCATCATCAGCAGCAGCAGCCGCTGCAACAACAACAACAACAACAGTTGCTGCTGCCGCCGCAACCATTCGCCGTCGCACTTTAAGCCATGTGGCACGCTCCTATTCCGTTTGTGCCACCATGACACCAGCCACGGCAGCAGCAACAGTTGCCACGCAGCAGCAGCAGCAGCAACTGCAGCTAAAAACTGCCAATCAACTGGCTGCCAACGTGGTGGCCACATCCAGCGCCTCATCCGCCCACATGGCAGGCGGCGGCGGCGGCGGCCAACTAAGCGTGGCCGGACACCACAAGACAGGCATCATGGTTGCCGCCTCCCGTTGCCGTTCCCCCATCATGCTATGCCACAGTCACAGTGACGGCGAATTTCCCATGTATCGAGGTGAGTAGTGCCAGGTGCCAGGTGCCGGCAAAGGGACTATCCCAATTGCTGGGATTGCGTCCGCTAAAGGGATTGAGTGCTCCTAATTAGTGTGTGTGTGTGTGTGTGCATCTACGTTGATTGGCGGCCAAATGTGATTGCTGCTACGCTGCGAAATGCAGCAATGGTTCCATATTGTGATTAACTGCATCAGCTTGGAGAAGTCAATATATCAGCCTGGAGAGAGGCACTAAAAAAGACAGAAAATTGAGTATATTTTCATTATTATACACAATTTCCAGGGGAAACTCTTTTGGCTTGGATTTTTACACTAATTTCGAATAGCCTCATCGTTTTAGCGCAAAATATTAAGTTTTTAAATTTTTAAAAATTTTTGAAATTTTAGCAAGGGGGTTGCATGGATTTTTTTCAAAAAATTCAACTCTCCAAAATTAATCATATTTAAATGCAGAATGAAACTATAAGATAAACCAAGAAGAAAATGACAAACCCCAGTAAAATCGGTTGAATATTAACAGAGATATGAAAGTATGGAAGTGCTGAAAAAGGTATATGGTACTAAAAGGACCTAAAAGAACCAAAAAATTTACTTAAATTTCTCTATTTATCACAATTTGCATCGGTAACCAATGTGGATAGGATTTTTATACTAATTTTGAGTATCTTAATCAATTAAATGCAAAAAATACGGTTCTTAAATTTTGAAAAATTTTCGAAATTTTAGCAAGCATGGATTTTTTTCAAAAAATTCAACTTTGCAAAATGAATTATATTTAAATGCAGAAACAATCTAGATTCTATGCCACGAAATATATGACAAACCCAACCAAAATCGGTTGAATATTAACTGAGTTATGACTGATTGAAGAGCAGATTTAATGAGTCTACTGAGCTCCGAAAAGTAGACTATATTTTCTTTATTGCACCCAAATCTCATTAGAAACTCTTTTGGAATAGGATTTTTACACTGTATTCAACCAAATATGAATTAATGTACCAGATAAGCCATGAATAAAAAGACATTTCAAAGGACTTAACCATGATTATTGAGCAAGTTATGCTAATAAGTAAGTCTAGTTAGGGGGCAAAACTAACAAGAGTTAAGCGTACTTTCAGCTGCTTGTAAGCTTGTTCATTTAATTATGCTCTCATCCATTCATGAGCTCTATCAACCTTTCGACCTTCTGCAATTCGTGTCTGCTTTTTTGAAGCACGCACATAACAAGCCAATTTTCGTTTTTCGGTATTAACCGTTAACCGTTTATTTATTACTCATAACCGTTTCGCTTCGAATACTCCCAAAGGGGCGCGGGGCCAATGCAAATTTACCAAGTACTTCAGCGTTGGTCAATTACGTGCTGAGGACATAAAGACGGGCATAAAAATGCATTTGAAGTCGCCCGAGCTTTGCCTGCCTTGCCCGGCCTTCCCCTGCCTTTCCCTGCCCTTCCCTGCTTTCCCCTCCTTTGGCGGAGCAGCTCATTAAGCGACGCTCTTCTCCGCTCTGCCCTTCGTCCTGCGTCCTGCGCGTCTGTGTTCGCATTTCCCTTGGCGCCGTCTGGCAAATCTGGTGATATTTTTTTTGCGCGCGCTCTCTGTCTCTGCCATTTTCTTTATGTGTGGCGCGTTTAATTAAATTACAGTTTGCAGTATCACGCCCACAATGGCTTCACACAAACATACACAGAGAGAAAACTGCTTACAGTTATCGCTTTCCCATCCCTCAATTTTCTTCTTCCTATTCACACGCTGGACTCATAGCAAAGCAGCTAAATATACCTTAAATCGTTACTTCGATTTGCTGCGATATAGAAACGGTTTTCCCTATCGTCACTTGATAAGCTTTTGCCTGTAACAGCACTCGCAAATACCCTAGAAATATTGATTATAGGGTATAGATGGTTTAAGACTCTGCGAAACATTTCCTTATATACATTAAAGTTTTCTGAAAGCACAAGAATTCTACCAACAATTTACTAAATACCCTGCAATTCACATGCAGATTAGTACATTTATTGTTAAACATATTTGGAATTCTGTTTAGTTCCTTCTTGGAAATTTAGTTATTTGCCATGTCGACATCCGTTTCTTGGCCAATGCGAAGTAGAAACTGATCGAAAGTCAACAGAAGCTTCATGATATATTCGGTAAACATGGTAGCACTCAATTTATCAGCATGTTCATCCAAATACTCAAGATATGGACATTCAGGATCACGAATAAAGTCACGATTACGTGGCAGATCATGTGCATGAGGCAATCTGGCACGTTCCTGACGATTAATCACGGCCAGCTGCAATAGGAATGACATGCGATCGGCTGTATCTGGCATCAATTCATGCAGACGATCACCAAAATTCAGCAGCAGCATCGATGGCATTAGCTCAAAGCGAATTGTTTGTAGAATGCGTCGTACATAACAATGACGTTCCTCATAATCGCTGAGCAACCACAACAGAGCCGCATAGAAGACCTCAATCTCCGAGTTGACAGCCAGTGAATCAGAGCTTAGATATTTGCAAACATCCTCAATGTTCAGCTCACGATATTCCTCTGTGCTGATGAGTATCAAAAATGATTTACCCATGCGACGTAGCATTAGATCTGTGACCTCATCCAGTCCCTTACTCGAAGCTTCAATGTAACAATCGAGGGCATCCAGATTGGAAAAGAAACGCTCATCTTTAAGGGCCCCAAAGACGCTCACCTTGAGCTTGGGAGAACGCATATATTCCGCTGCCGTTAGCAGATCGAGCAGCTGCCCGCGTGGGCAATTCGAATCGGAGGTTATCATCCAGGTGTAGGCGACCTCAAAGGCCGCCGGGGTAACCTTCCTTTCCGGCAAACGAACAATGCTGCCCGCTCCCAGCGAGCTATCGAAAAGCTCACAAAAGGTACGCAGCACACAGCTATGACAATCGAAAATCTTTTTGCCAATCAGGATCTTAACATCGGAAGTCAATTTGTCATCCATCAGACTTTTCATTGCCTCATGCCACGGCATCTTCAACGGTTTAGGGGATTTGCTACCACAATTATTCGAGCATTTCTCCTCCAACTTATTTGCGGCACTCTTCTCTGGCAGAAGTGCGCCCACACCACTTGCATTCTCTGGGGCCTTCGGATCGTACATGATAAAACTAAAAAAAAGAAACGAATCTGTTATTTTTTCTGAGAGGTTGGGGGGGCCTGTTAAAAGATTTGAAATTGTGTGAGCTTTGAGTTCCAACAGTTAAAGCAATACGTATTTGTTAAAAAACGTTGATTTCTAAGAGAGTTTGATACACACAGTTTCACTATGCCGACAAAACTAATTTCTGACCTAATTACGTTTGTGCTAAAAGATAATGAAAAATGTTTGCAGCCTGCTGCGATTACTTGTGATTGGCATTTACAAAATCACAATGCGACGCCATATTGCATAATGGCTGCCCCTGCAAGTTGTTTTTGTTTCTTATTCACTCAATAAAGTCCGCACTCAACTCTGTTAGTGCAAAGTTATCCTTTGCCAAGAGTGCAAGTGAAATGGCAACAGTGTCTGCTGATGTTAATTAACAGTGCAAGGCAATGCATGTGAGTTAGAAGCAGCCAGAGAGATCGCTGAGAGCGCACACTGCAATGGCGTCTGTTTTGTTTACATTTCTCTGCCTCCACTGTTAACGTAGGCAGCGCGTGGGTGCACTTAAACCAGCAACACTGCGGCTGTTAAGCTAACAGTGCAAGAACATGTAAGCTAACAGCAGCAAGAGCCACAGATCGCTGAGAGCGCACACTGCAATGGCGTCCGTTTTGTTTACATTTCTCTGCCTCCACTGTAAACGTAGGCAGCGCGTGGGTGCACTTAAACCAGCAACACTGCGGCTGTTAGGCTAACAGTGCAAGGACATGTAAGCTAACAGCAGCAAGAGAGCCACAGATCGCTGAGAGCGCACACTGCAATGGCGTCCGTTTTGTTTACATTTCTATGTCTCGGCTGTTAACGAGCCGTTAAAGAGCCGCAGATCTGTTTTGTTTACATAGCTGCATCACGGCTGCAAATGTAATCTGTGGATGTTAAATTAACAGTGCAAGCAAATGTATGTTAAGGCAGCTTGCATGCGTATGTTACGTCTACGATCGCAACATGGCTGCGCCTTCTCTCTCTCTCTCTTTCTCTCACTTATTCAAAATGGCGTACAATTACAGTGGCATGGAAATGACTTTTATTTGCTTAAAGCTAACCAAGTAAGAAAAAAGCTAATAATAATAATGGAAAAAAGCATAAAAGCAGCTTACAACATGCATATATATTATATTAGATTATAACGTCTCTCTGTGCACACACATATTTGCGCTGCTTGTGCAGTTTGTAAAAAAAAGAAAAAAGAAAGAAAGAAAAAAAATTACATAGCAGCAACAATTGTTATTATGATGGTGCTGTGCGCGCTCGCTATCCTTGGACGGGGTCGCCCGTTGGGTACTGCGTTTCGTTTATTTTTGTTGCTGTCAATATGGCGCCATTTATGACAAGCTGAGCAACAATGGAGCGTAAAGCAGCTTTGTAATCAGAAACACACACAACACCAGCACACAAACGCACACATAAAGTTGTGCTGCCATATGTGGCAAGCATCTTGGCGTGAATCTTTGGCTGAGAGTTGCGACGCACGCTGTGCTGCTGCCCTGCCACAGGCTAATGAGTCCATGGCGTGTCTTTAGCGCTTCAGTTAATGTTTCACGTATTGATTTCGCTGCTCCCTCTCCCTCTCTCTCTCCCTGTCTACCTCCCTCGTTAGTGTGTAAGCGTCGCTTGCCACCTACATTCAGCGTGCCACATCGTAATTGCCTCAAGTTGGCAGCTATCCAGACGCAGGCAACGACTGCAGCGAAGTGGGAGGAATCTCTCTGCTCTGGCCCCTGGTTACGTGCATGAAATGTAAATTTAATTTGCAACTTGTGCCAAAAATGTCTATCCACATAAGTTTTGCTTTGTTTTTTCGCAGGGGCCTATTGATTAGAAAGCGCCCGCTAAACGTTGACGTCATTAGGCCAAAAGCAACGGAAATAGCTGAGCAAATCGGCCAAGTTTAACGATATCGAAAAGCTTGATTAGCTGGGAAATACTGTCTGCTTGGAAAATAATCTACAGTCTTGTATATGATATGCTAGCAAATATATGCCTAAATTCTACTTTAAGTATAACTGAAACACAGTCAGAGTTGGAGAAATTTGAGCAGCGCCTGCATGAAATTCAATTCCGTCAGGGGAGTCAGACAATTTTCATTTCATGTGCTGCCATTGAATTAGGACATTTCTTAGGCTTGTTTGTCTGCCACATTCAAGTGCCAATTCATTTTTGCTAGCTTGACTGAGGCTTTACTCGCAGTTGTTGCTGCCGCTGCTGCTGCTGCTGCTCCTGTCGCTGGCAACAAGGCGAATTACCATAAAAATGCGCAGCGCACACACAGGCAGAGATAATCTTTATTTGCACACACACAGACACACACACAAACGTGCAGCGACTGGAAAGCCAATTCAAATGGCGAGAGTCCTTGAACCTTAAGGACTTTTGTGTGTGTGTGGGCTCAGAGTACAACAATAATTGACAGCTTTGCTAGGGCGAGACAGAGAGAGAGAGGGAGAGAGGCAGAGCGGGCGTGGCAGAGGTGTAGCTTGCTTTAAAAAATTGAAGACTCAATCAGAAAATTGCATTTGCTTGGCCTGTCTGGCCATAATGTGCTCTCCCTCTCTCTCTCTCTCTCTTTTATTTGCATATTTATGCTGGCCTACTTACCTGCCCGCCGCATGCTGCACATAATTGCATTCAAAGCCAAGTGAAACAAGCTGCCACGCCCCTCCCTGCCTGCTGCCTGCCTTCCTCGCCTGCTGCGGCTTGAGTTCGTGTGGCCGACATTGCTGACCAGGGCTGCAGAGGCTTCTGCTGCTGCTTCTGCCTGCCTGCCTCCTCCCCCTGCTGTGCTTATTGAGTGGCGCAGCAAATGACAATAAAAGCGGTTACTTATACGCCACGTAGCACATCCCCAGAAGCCGCCGCCGCCCCCCATCTTGCTGCTGCTCTTGTTTCCATTGAGCTGTCATGTCATGTTATTGGTAGCTTTGTTCGGGGGCTTTAACATTTTTTTTCTCAATAATTAAATGCATTAAGTTGTTGAAAGTTTTGTGGAACTTTTAATGGCAGAGACACGGGTTTAAATATGTGCGCTGTCTGCTCTGCTGCCTCTTTTTAGCTGTTTTTTCTTTGCCCTCACCTGCAGCTTGGGCACATTCCAAGCGTTTCTATTGATTTTGAAGAAGGTTCTTATGTTTTCTCTTTTTTTTTGTTTTTCTGTGACCTTCGCGAGCGCTTTGCGTGCGTTGACCAAGCTGTTCGCATATGTAAAGCGTAAGAGAAAGCAAGTGTGTGCTGAACTAGTAGATACTCTTCTGTATAAACTGTGCTTTGTCTACTAGTTTTAGGCTGCTTTTCCAGGCTGTCCAATTGTAGTTTATATCTTTGCGCTGCCTGCTACTGCCTGCTCTGTCTAATCTACCCCTCTGCCATAGGGTATGCCTGGTGCCGACAGTTGCTGCAATTGATTTTGTTTAAGTTTTAGTTAAGTTCGAAACGTGTGTGCGGTGCGGTACGGCGGCTGAGCAGCAATTTTTTTGAAAATTCAGCTTGAATCAGAAATCGATTATACGCCACGTTGCGCGCGAACAATAAAAGAAAAAAAAAAAAGGTATTGCCTTATCTCAAGAGATTGTTCAGCTGCGTCGCATTTCAATTTAACGCCAGACCAGGGCGAAAGAAAGAGAGAGAGGAAGAGTGAGAGTGCGCGAGAGAGAGAGAGAGAGCGAGTGTGAGTGTGTGAGTGTGTGAGCTGGAAGCAGCTCATCAGGCTCGTTGATTTGTGTCCTTAATAGTCGCAACATTTATCGACGCCTTACGCGATGCTGCGCAAGCAGCGTAGGCAGCAACAATTGAGGCTGAATAAGCTGAAGAAGCAGAGGCAGAAGGAGCAGCAGAAGGAGAAGAAGCAACTGAAGCAGCAGCCTGGCGAACGGAAACGGAAATTGTTGCTGTGCATTTTTAACAGAGGTTTGTCGGCCATTTTTCATTTCTGGGAAACTTTCGCTTTACTTACTTACGCTCGCATTGGTTTCGCCTCTGCGTCTTTTTGCCTTGTCGCTGAATTAAGCAATGAATTTTTAATGTGGAACAAGGAAAACCCTCCCCCCCACTCCCCTCCTGCAACTACCCCCGCAGCCAGAAACTGTGAGCTTTAAATAAAGCGAGGAGAACAACACAATTCGCCCGGGCAACTGGTGAACGGGTTAAACGTGTTTTATCGTCGCCTACGTCGTTTGCCTTATGAAATTGAAACCCTTTGAAGTGCTGCCTGACCCCCTCTCCCCTCCCCTCAACTGTCTCTCCTCCTTGTCCCACTTGTTGAGTTTAATCAGCTGAGTGTTGTTTCTGCGCCCGGGGATTGTGTTGACACTAGGCAACAGCTTCGGCGTCACAGGGGACCCCTCCCTCCCTCCTTGAAGTAGGGAACAAGCGAAGCCTGATAATAATACAAAAAAAAAAACCTAGTCAGGCAATTAATTTGATTTTGGCTCCGTTTAGCAATCATTTATCAGGGCGAAATTTGATAATTGCAATTAACGCAGGCATATGTGATTAATGTCCCACAGGAGCCAGAGGGTACTACATACATATTTATCAAGTTGTATGTTTTAATTACTGCACATTAATAGAGACATTTTGAGACAGTCTGCAAGTTAGACTTACACTAAGTGAGCTTTATCATATATAAAAAAACAATCTAAAAATATTTATATTCCATAGGAAGTTGATTCCCTGGGCTCTCTGCTTATATTACCTAATATAGAGTATTTTCTAGTACTTTGCACTTTGAGAATTATTTTACTAAATTTCTTTAGAATTTCCAAGTCTTAAGTATTTCTTACTTCAGCTAAATCATATAATACAGTGATCTAAAGATTATTTCTTAAGCCTTTTAAATCTTAAAGTGAATTCCTAAGTTTTTCATATTCATAAATATATAAAATAAATATATATCTGCATATATCTCTTTAGCTCCCTAAGGTCTTTGCTATACCTTATATGTATAGTTTCCGCCCTCAGCAAATATCCCCCCTACTAGTAGAACTACCCTGCCTTCAATAAAACACACTCTCAATGCAATTTGCAGTTCGTTTTTCGAGGTTTTTACGAGCCTACAAAATGATATTGATTTTGCTTGGGCCAAGTATCACGCATGGGGCTGAGTACACTCGATGTGCTTGCCACACGCTGTTGCACGAATGGAGAGAGAGAGAGAGAGAGGGATAGATGGACGGACTGATGGCAATCACACATCAATTTTAATTTGATTCAACTGGCATTATCTTCGGAAATATGCCGTCTGCGGCATTTACTTAGCTTGATTGCCAAACAACGACGATGTCGAAAATACAAACACACATCGCTTGTCAGACGTGAGGAAAAGGGAGGACAAAGAAGATAAGGGAAGCGAGAAGAGTAGAAGAAGAGAAGAGCAGAAGAGAAGCAGGGAACTGCGCCCTAAAGCAACATTTATCATGTTTATTTACACGCTCTTTAGCGGAAAAATTGGCCGATTTAATATGCAGCATGGGGCCCCATTTTTTTTTTTTTTTTTGGTAGAGTATAAACGTAAATTTTAAAAGCGTTTACACTTTATGGCCAAGTTAAGTTGATGAAGGAGTCAAGAGTTATGAGCGGAGCAGGGCAGACAGAGAAAATACAGTGGTAGTACTTGAATTAACAGGGTAAAAGTGGGTTAAATGAAAAGGAAATTTAGTAGGGATTATAAAAGCAAAACTTTATTTGATAGGGCTGCTTAAGATTTAAAACTGACAGCTTAGACTAGCTAAACTTAAAGTTGAAATGATATAATGATAACTTTACAAGGAATTAGTGCTTTAAACTTCAGACTTATTATATTTATATTTTTTCTAACTCATTATCCAAGAGAGTAAATGATAACTTTTATTCTTATATGTAAATTTAATAAGTAATAAGTTGCTAGAAATCAAGATTGACAGTCTGAAAGACTTGATAAATACTTAAAAATATATTTAAAAATATACCACAAAGTTAAGGGCAAAATATATAAACCATTAAGAAAATATAATACTAATTAAATTAGCAAACCTGCATAGAAACTTAGCGTATTAAAATTAATAAGATTTAAAGCTTATAATACTCAACTTTCCTCTTAATTCTATAGCCTACCTACTGGCAGACAATCTTCAAGCTACCTTGAGCTTATTTATAAGCCAAGTTAGCTGAGAAATCTTTCAATCAAACTAGCCCGGATTTATTAGCTTTCACTTTCCCTATAAGCTTGAAATTGGCTTAGTTTTTCCCAAGTATTATGCAGCATATTCCGCAGTCTATGTAATCCTTTTTTTTTATAACATATTTCTATTTACATTTACATCTCCTGCCACAAAAGTTTGCCTTCAATTTGGCTCACATTCTTATTCTCTTACTTACTCTCTCTCTCTTTCTCTTTCTCTCTCTTGCAGGTAAGTTTGACATTGATGGACTACATGCCCGAAATACCTGACGCTGCTTGGGGGAAAATGGGACTGATAATGAGGCAAGTGGAAAGGGGACTCCCCGCCCCCCTGCTGTCTCGGCATGTGTTTTCCCGGAATGCTGAGGACATTTTCCTTGTAGGCGTCGCGAAGATTGCTCTGGAATATTTTGCGTTCCATTTTTTTTTTGTGGGTTTTGCCACCTACGCGATGTGTCAATAATTTCTGCTTCTGTTTCTCTGGTACCACTGTGCGTGGGCAGCGTTGCCGCAGGCTACGTCGCGCAAATTAGATTTGCATTTTGGCAGTAGCCAAACAGTGTAAAAGAGACGTCTTTCTCATGAAGAGTGAGAGAGAGGGAAGAGACTCGCTCTGCCCTGCTCCCACTTGTGTTAAAGTTGCCACAAAATGTCGCCAAAAATTTGCATAAGCAGCCTCGAGACTAAAAGCCAATGTGGTCCTGCCGCAGCCAAGAAGCGAGACAAAAGTTCAAGCAAAACTTTCCCTCTCTCCCTCTTTCTCTCTCTCTTGATTCTTCTGCAAAGGTAGAGCTCGCACGGAAGCTTTTAGTAGGGAAACTTTAAGTACCCAGGAGGGTAGAGAGGGGACTGTACTTTTTGACAGCAGTTTGCGATCCATAAATGATGAAATGTCCCTTTTGTGGGGGCAAGAAACTTCTTTCAAAGTTTGCCCCCTGTAAAACTATCGCAAAAACTATCGAAAAACTTGTTGAGCAATAAGTCATTGATATGATACCATCTTTACTCGCCTGACTTGTCTCTCAAAGGTAAAAGAAAATTGCAGTTTGCCAGCTAAATTGAGACACTGTGCAGACAGACTGCCTTTCTTTTGTTTAACTGAAAGTATCGCTTAACTATCGAGGAACTATCGTTGTTTAGTAAGTTCAGAAGGCACTGATATATTTAAGAGCTTAATTAAGGCTTGAAGCTCTAGGAATGTTCAATTTTTCAGCCATTTAAACCACTGTGAGGCCAGCTACCTTTGCTTAGCTTTTAAAACTAAGTAAAACTATCGCCATACTATCGTTTGGTTATTTGTTTAATTAGTATAAGCTTTTCATTAAATTTAACTAGTTTTTAAGGCAAAAGAAAGTTGGATTTATACATATTTTAATCCACTGTGCAGTCTTCTGCTGCTCTACGATACTTTTTATATTTTTTAACAAAGCAAAACTATCGCAAACCTATTGCAAAACTATCGTTACGTACTTAATTTCTTTATAAGAGATTAATATAATATTTTCTCTAGCTTTACCTAATTTTAAATGCAATAACAATTTATGTTTGCAAGCTTGTTGACCCACTGTGCAGTTTCTCTCAGCTCTATCCTAAATTCAAAGCAGAACTATTGTGAAACTATTGTAAAACTATCGTAAACTATCGTCAAGTAATAATTTCTGTTAATTATCTTAAAGCTGATATCTTTTTAGGCTTGCTTAACTCTTGAAGTTTTTCTTCTTAAGTTTTTAGACTTTTAACACCACTGTGCAGTCCTCCCCTCCCTGTACGGCATTTCTTAGAAAAACTGTAGCATAAATAATAATCTAGGGAAATGGCAAAGCAGCGCAAAAGAATTATGGCACAAGCTTCTATCGAAATGCGGCATTATTCAAATATTTCTATTTCTATTTTGATTGCACTTTTTGCAGACGCCTAAACCACTGTGCGGCACGCTGTGCGGGCACGCTGCGCCTGAAAGCAGGCTACAAATAGAGAGAGAGAGAGGGAGTGAGAGAGAGAGAGAGTGAGAGAGAGGGAAAATATGCAAATGCTGTCGCGTGCAATGCAGGCAAATAACTGCACATGGGTGCGTGTGGGAGCGTGTGTGTGTGCAGCGTGTATGTGCGCGCAGATACCCTATAGACCGTAAAAAAAGTAGTCAAGGGGGCGCAACAGACAGCAGCAGTACGCAGTCTGTTATTCATGTGGTCTGTGCTCTCATTATACCCTGTAATTTAATTAGGCAGCTCAAAAGAAGCCTCAATTAGGTAGAAATTGTATTAAATAAAGCAGCAGCGCACATGCTACTGCATATTTTCTGCTTGTATGCTCTGCTGTGCAGAGTTATACCCTGTAAATCTCTTTCATCTTTCTAAAGAAGCTAAACTAAGACTTAAACTGGTGTAAAATTGTAAAATTGAGCTGTATATACGCTTAATATTGCCTGTAAGTCAGCTGCAGTACTACAGGATATGCTGTAGTCGTGCATACCCCACTTTGCTTTGCCTTTGCCAACGCGTGTTTGGGACAACATGCAGCAACTTAGTTGCCATAATTCGCACATTTTAGCAAACGCAACGCATGCAGGCGACAGTTGACCCCCGGCCCGGCCACGCCCCCTCAGCTCCCACTATCCCCGCCCCTCTACCGCAGCCTGACCGTCGCTTGCATGATATACGATGCATTAGGCGAATGTTTTGAATGTTTTTGATGGCAGCGGAAATTGCACTAAATACGCAGGCAAAACCAGATCGTAAATATTTGAGAGGGAGAGAGAGAGAGAGAGAGACTGAAAGAGAGAGAGAGAGAAAGAGAGCACTGCAATTTTCCACATTTTCTCCCCCAAATTTTCCTTCATTTTCCCGCAATTCAACAAGTATTTAGTCAATATTTTTCAGGTTTCCCTTTTAAGTTTCTTTTTGCGGCTTTTGTTTTGTTCATTTCGTTTTATTCATTTCGATTTGGGGGATCAGCAACAACAAGAAGAAGACGTTAAAGAAGAAGAAGAAGCACACAGGTACAGTGAACTCTCTCTCTCAGTTAACGATCACTTAACGCCTCAGGTAGACCGAGCTGTAGGGGTAGACAGAGCTGTAGGCATAGGGGGAGGCATAGACGCCGCTGGTATAGGCCGCCGCGTAGGGGGAGGCGTAGACGCCGCTAGTGTAGGCTGCAGCGTAGGGCGTGGCAGCTACATAGGGCGTGGCAGCGCTGTAGGTGGCCAGAAATTGAGGCTTGGCAGCGGCCAGAGCGACGACAGCGAACAGGCAGAGAGCGAACTAGAGAGAGAGAGAGAGAGAAAGAAGGAGGAAAGAAAAAGGATTAATAAAATATTTGGAGCGAAAGAACTAGTTCAATCGCAAAGGAATCACATATTTTTGCTTTTAAATATCCTAAACACATTAATTTTGTGCAAAAGAACTAGTTCCATTTTATATTAACTGTTCTTTAGAACAGGAACTAGTTCATTTGCAAACAAATGCTCAATTGCTCTTAATTTTAGTGCATTAGCACTAGTTCCATCAGGATTTTTTTCTGCTATAAGGCTATAGAACTAGTTCATTTGCAAAGGAATCACTTTTACTGATCTTAAACATGATTAATGAACTAATTATGTTCAATCAAACTAGTTCCACTTTGACTTCGACGGTTCTTAAACAAAAGAACTAGTTGAATTTCGTATAGAACGCTTTTTAATATCACTTGGAACTGGTTCCATTAGTTTCAGCTGCTTATAGAGCTCAGTTCGAGTACTTTAATTCCTCTGCCAGCTGAGCCCAATAGGTTCTGCCCTTTGAACTAGTTCCGGCACTCAATTTGATTTGATTAGCACTCGATAGTTTTTTTTTTTGATTTTGAAAACGGATATTCCCTTTGAACTAATTGAATTAATCAGTTCCTTTTCTTCCGTTTCCTTCTACTTACAAACTTGAACATCTTGAATTGTTTTTTTGTGGGGGATTGTTTCTGCTTGTGAATGACAAACTGATATGATTTACAGACCCCAAAGCTTTGGCTTTTATAGCTGCAAAAATTTTCGAAGTCAAGCTCAAATCGGACAAACCAGGGGCGCGACCCGGAGGGGGGGCTACTGAGAACTGACCATGGCACGTTTTGTGTGTTTGCGCGCTGGATACGGTAGCTTGATTGGTATTTTTGTTGGTATTTTTTTGCTCTGTCTCACTCTTCGTTTCTCTCTCTCTCTCTCTCTGCGCTGATTCGTCTTTTAATTTTGCTTTGGTCTACGGGGTCTCTCGGGTCTTTACGAGCGTCTCGGGGCGTGCGCTGCATGCGTAATTGATGCCAGAGCGGTCGCTTATTCTGTTTACCTTGCGGGTGGGCAAGGATGGAGGTGGCGATGTGAAGGTTCCTCTACGTTCCGACATCGACACCGACACCAAAATCGGAAGTAATCAAAAATATTCAAATGCTTTAATGCTGCAAAGGGGGAAGGGGGAGGGGAGGGAGGGATGGGGGGTCAGTTCAATGTTAATGCGAAGGGGGAGAATTCATCGGGGCAATTATTGCTCTGCACATTGCACATTGTTGCGCCGTTGCCAGGGTAACAGTTTCCTTTTATTACCTCTCCTACTCCTGCTTTCCCTTCTCCTCCCTCTCCTACTCCTTCTTCTCATCCCATTTCAACTACTCCTATTTCTATTTCTGCCTGGCTGAGTTGTAGTTTCACTGGTAACCTAACAAAGTTTATTGAAATTTGCAGAAGCAATGTGTGAGATGTTAAAGGGGAGATATTATAGGGTATACCCCTTAGTAAAATATGAAATATATATTATAATATATTATTCTTTAAGTTTAATTGTGATAGTATAATTTAAAAGAGCTGAGAAATATAATATATGTATATATATAATATATTATAATAATAATAATATTAATAATATATTATAATCTATAATCTAATAATCAATTAATGGAAATATAGTATATATTGACTAATGAGTGAGTTATTGAAGCAATTATATAATATATTTTATTAAATATTTATAATATATATAAATATATATAGAAAGAGATAGCTTGGTTAAGTCTTAAAATTCAGCGCAAAAGAGACAATTAAAAGATTGTTTTGTACTTATTATGCTATTTTTTCCAAGAGTTCTCTATGAAACTCGCAAATTCAACAGTTCCTTAACTTTCTCTCAGCTTTATATCACTTAGTACCCTATTAAATATATAATAAAAATATATCTTCTGTTTCTATCTAAGTAATAGAGTTAGAAATCATGATTTATTTATTTATTTTTTTTTATTTCAAGACAACTCACATTTTTTATTTATTTTTTTTCTACTTGTTTCCACTTTATATTAAACGAAAAATATATACTATATTTTCTTCTTATTCCAGTTCAGTCTAGGATGAAAATAACAATATATTTTCATTCTTTATTCATCTTCTTTTTTTACTACCCTTCCTCCCCCTCCTCGGGCATCTCAGCTCCCGCTCAATTCTTTTCTATTCTTTCTCTTTAGCCATTTATGCATTCAACTTGCCTTTTCCATTGTTACAGTTGTTGCAATTTCTTTAGCTTCTTTTTGCTGCTTCTCCTGCTGATTCTATTCCTGGTTTCTCTAGCTTCTCCTCCTCCTTCTTCTCTAGCTTCTTTCCTGCCTGTCGAGCAACATTCAATTTGTCAAACTGTTGAATTAAAGCAGCTTGGAGAAGTCAGGGCTCTCTTTCTGGAGTGGAGCTGGAGTAGTTGCTCCTCTCAAGGTTCCTTTGTCTTATCACACAGCTGCCGCCTGCGCATTTGCTGCACATTTTGCATTTCGCATTTCGCCATCGCTCGTAAATTCAACATAAATTAAGTTGGCAGCCCCCTTTCGCTATCTATCCCTCTCTCTCTCTCTCTTAGTAGGGGGCGTCATTTGGTAGCCAGCAAATATTTCAGTGTCCGCTCAATGAACGATGGCGCGCTTTGTCGAGATGTCGTAGTTAATTTTCCCAAACTATGCAGGGAGTTATAGGGGGGAGGAGTCAAGGGGTGGATAGCTGCAATATCCGTGGCGAATTTGTTGCAAGGAAATAGAAAAGAAAACCTCAAGAAAAAAAAACAAGAAAGCAAGGCTACCTTCGGCTTGCCGAAGGTTTTATACCCTTGCAGTTAGACAAAATATAAAATATCTTTGGATTGCTGCTGGTTTCTGTGGTATTTATTGAAGAATTATAACAGTACATCGATTATATCAACCTCTTATAATTTCGAATACTCAGCCTCCTCACCACGGCAAGGTCGCAATCCTCGAGGAGGAATATTTACAATACGTAGCTCAAAAACTGAGAGACTAGTTTGCGTTGCAACAGACGGACGGACGGACGGACGGACGGACGGACGGACAGACGGACATCCATTTTTCGACTCCTCTGGTGATGCTGATTCAGAATATATATACTTTATAGGTTCGGAGATGTCTCCTAAGGTGCGTTGCAAACTTCTGGCTAAAATTAATATACCCTCTGCAAGGGTATAACAAGCAGCAGGAAAATGTAAATTGAAACAATGCTGATTGAAGAGATTTAATTAGATAGAAAGAGAGAACGGAAAAGGAGAAAAATAGCTAAAAAAAAAAAAAAAAAAAAAAAAAAAAAAACTGAAGATCTTTGGCATCTACGTACTTAAAACAGTTTGCATATAGAAAACCTTAGGAATCTTAAGAAAAAATGGAGAATTTGCTTCTAAGAGCCCCTAAGAGCCTAAGAAAAAATAAACTAAATAGTTTTTATAAAGAAAACCTTAAGAAAAAGGAGACAAATTAATTTAAAACACAGTTACGAACTTTAGCTTTGATATTTGACGATTCTCAGACAGTCTTCATAAGGCAATTTTTGAGAAAATGAAGAGATAATAAACCAGATTATTTTTCAATCTACAGAAATTGTAGAAATTCCAAATTTTTTATTTTTTTACAAATTCCCACTTTTAAAACACTTTTGATAAAGAAAACCTTTTGTAATTTAATACCCTTTATAAATATATATAAAAAGCAAAAACGGAAACCCATAAATCTCAATAGATAATGCAATTTTCGCACATTTATTACAGCAACCAAGTTAAATCACAGAACTACATATTATGTATGTTATAATAAATCACGTGTCAAATGCAGCACACCTCATGCATCATTCATATCAAAATATTCCAATCAAAAAGTTGCAAAAGTTTTCAATTTAATTTAAATATTATGTACAACAACAACAACAACTTCGTTTCATGCTAATAAATCCCTTTGCATTAAAAATGCAGAAATGTCAGGCAAAAAAGAGGGCAGTTTGACAGCAACTGCGCAAATGTCGCATGCGAGAAAACAAAACGAACTGCCAAGGAATTTAAAACTGTAGCGCGACGCTGTTAAAACTGCAGTGGCTCTGCAACTGTTTTTGTTTTGTTGTGGTGTCGCTCTCCGCTCGCGCTCGCTCTCTCTTGCGCTCTCTCTCAGCGCGCCTGCGCTCTCGCATGTGCCGGCATTTTGTGGGCCAAACAATTCCCTGGCCTGCACCCCCTCCCCTCCCCCCACACTACTGGAATTCCACTTGGGCAGCGGCGCCTGCTGCTGCTGCGTTTGACGCTTCCGTTTCCTGCGCGCGCTCTCTCTGTGTATACTATATATGGCATCATATAGTATATAGTATATACTTATCTAAAAACAAAAATAAATATGTATGTTTGTGTGATGGGACCAAAAATAGAAGCCGCCGCTTCGGTCCATAATGGAATCCAAAATCTTGCCGAGTAGTTTTTGGAAAATGCCAAAAAGATTTTTGTTTATGTAGAAATACATTTGTATCTGTGTGTGTGTGTGTGTGTGTGTGCAGTAGAAAACAAGGTAAATTACTTTTGAAGTGGAGCAAAAACAAAAACAATTTTGATTGCTTCATTTGATTGGGAAATAACAGAAAACAGTTTTCTGGACGGCATCGATAAGGCTGGAAACGTTTTTGTGGGTTGGGGGGCGGGAAAAAAGAATTTTAAGTGAAATATTTCAACATTTCTCGCTCTGCGCCTTCGAAATTGCCAATTATTATTAATATGGCAATAAAAAAGCGCATTTTAGTGTCACATAAAAATAAACAATAAATTAGTTTTAAATTACCTAAACGAAAGTTATGTTAATTAAATCGCTTTCGCGTGTCTAATCGAATTCAGCAACAAATCCGAAATGAAGTCAACACTATTTCCGCTTTTCTGCTTTAATTTTTTCATAATTTCCCTACAGTTAATTAAGTCTCTTCTTTCTATTTTGTTTTTTATTTATTTTCTCCGCTCTGTTTTGAATTTCTGTTGTGTCGTGCGTGAGCGAGTGAGAGCGAAGATCGTTTACAGCCGACAGCCGTTTAACAGCGCTCTCTCAGCTGTTGTTTACAGCGCACGCTAATGTTAACTGGCAACTGTCGTTTGCGCTATACAAATTAAAAATGAATTAAATTTAATTTTGAGAAATGTTCTAGTGAAATGTATTTGTCATTTGTTAGTTGCCTTGAGAGATTTACGTAAAGCGAATGTCACTCGCATGCTATAAATATCTCTAAATATCTCAGTTTCTCATATGCTGTTGTTTTGCTATGTTCAGCTGTCAGTGTTGCCACCTGGCGGTGTTTTGATTAACAGCAAAAAATGTATTAATTGATTTAAATATTAGAAACTATAAAATTAAACCCGTAAAATTTTTAATTAATTTATTATGCCAATTATTACAATTAATAAACATCAATAAAGTTTGATTTGTTTATCGCATATGTTAACATGCGTTGAACAGGCTGCTGTTAACTTAACAGAATTACACAGACATAAAAGAGAGCGAGCGGGAGCGATTCTGCATTGAAAACAGCAACAAAGCGACTGGTAAACACTAACACATGCACACAGCGAACTAGAGATGCGCGTTATGGTGAAGTGACCGTGACTGCTCGCTGAGAGTGACAGATATATAACAACAAAACTTTATTAGTTTGCATAGAAAACCAAGTAAATTGGCATTTTTGTTAAAAAAATAATAAAATTGCTATTATATAAAAAATATTCAAAGATATTTTCATAGGCTTTTCCACTCCTAAGTTGTGACTGTGATGAATCACTGTGCTCTGCTAACAGATACCTGCATTTTGCTCATCTCTGCTGTTGTCGTTCGTCTCTCTCGTCCGATTGTTACCGAAGTGAGTCGAAAAAAAACCGTTGGACGAGTTGGACGCGGTCCGCGGTTCGTACACACAAGCACACACAAATTTGACGGCAATTTGTTGTTAAAATTAATTCAACTAACTAACTAAGTTGCTCTGACGAAGTACATATATCTTTATGGCCCGCGCGTAATTGTTACATACATACATATTTTAGTTGTGTATTTCCATCATAATTGTCTGTACGTTTCTTCTCGGACTAAAGCGGCAGTGCGTGAGCCCGCGACTGTGCGTGTGTGTGTGTGTGTGTGCTGTGTTAGTGCGCGGTGTCCCGCTAATTTGTGGCAGTTTGCGTTTGTATTTGTGCATTAATAAATTATTAGTAAATCATAAATAAGCAAAGCTGCAAAAGCAAACACGCAAATACTTGCGAAAATTATTATCGCCAGCTGCAGGCAAAGTGTAAGTGAGAAGTGCGTCTCAGTGTGTGTGCATGTGTGTGTGTGCGAGTAGTGCGAGAGAGCAAGAGGAAGCAGAGCGACGCCGCAACGGCGGGTAAACAAATGTGCAGAGCACCGCGCGTTCTATGGAATGTGAACGAAAACAAGAAGAAACGAAGAAGTGTGAGAGAGAGAGAGAGCGGGCAAGGGGAAGCAGAGAATGAGACGAATTGTCGACTCAAAAAAAAAAAGAAATACATACATAAAAAAGAACTAAGCCAACAACTGGTGTGTCCAATCGAAAATTGGTTTTTCATTTCAATATGAATCGAATATAAAGTGCAAAAGGCAACAACTACAAAGCGACACAAGAGCGCCCAAAAAGAAAATCCGGTTTTACAACTTCTGAGGCGGCGGCGACGATGCCGCTGTCGCTGTCGATGCCAACGTCGACGTCGCTGCTATGTGTCTGCTGCTGCTGCTATGTATTTCGTGTATTCTCGCATTGCGTTGCATTTCTGATTTGTTTTTCTCTCTTTCATCGCAATTCCAATAAATTTTGTACAAATTGCAGCTTATGCGAACTGCAGGTGTGAATTAAACTTTCAATGAACCAAACAACAAAACAGAATATAGAAAGGAGCAGAGAAAAAAACAACAATGGCAGCGGGGCAGCGGCAGAGCGGCAGCTGCTTAACGTCAGCAGCGTTATACAGGTGCCAGCACAGTGTGAATTTCAGTTTTTTTTTTTTCTTTTTTTTTTTTCTATTTCTGTTATACACAAAGCAACAGCAGCGGCAGCAGCTGCGTCGGCATCGACATCGACATCGACATCGGCAATTTGTATAAAAAAGGCATCAAATATTTATGAATCAAAAAAAAAAGTGAAATCAATAACAAAAATAGAAAAAATGGGAAAAAAGTGAAAAAATAAACAACAAGAAATTAAAATGTTTATTGTGATCGGCAAGAAAAAATAAAAACATTCATTATGGCAGACAACGATGCGCATTTTCTCGCCCCTTTCGCTCGTTTTATTTTTTTCTCTCTCTCTTTTCGTTTACCTTTTTCCGTATTGTAAATTGAATTTTAACATGCCATCGCTTATTGCCCCATCTGCTGTTACTTACATTCGTTCGCTTATCTTATCCGCAACACGCCTGTTAAATTGTTATGCTGCAATAGCGTACCCCACCTCCCCCTCCCCTCTCCCCTGACTTTTGCTTCCTTATCAGTAAAAAAAATAAGGGAAATGCCTTTGGCTCTCTGCGAAATTGCAACATACATTTTCCTCAATTTTTTCATTTTCCAACAAAATTTCCTTTACATATTTTCATGTATTTTCTTCGTTTAGAATATTTCTTTTTTTTTTTTTTATCTACTTGTGCGTCTAGACAATGTTGTTGTTGTTGTTTGTTTCCTTCCTTCTATTTGCTGTAATTGAAATTCATAAAGGGCATTGTGTGTGTGTGTGCGAGTGAGCGAGACGCAGCATGCATTGAGGGATTCTTTTGGTGTCGTGCTCTCTCTCTCTCTCTGCCAGACACTTGACTGTCTGCTGCGATTTTTACTACTTTCCTTGTGCTGTGCTTTTTCATGCTGTCCCCTCCACCTCCTTCTCGGATCTGCTCGCAACCCTCGCAGTTTGCCGCATCAGCATCCCCGCACGCAGGCTGAGCAACCCCCATAAAGCGCATTTACAGCTCCAATAGCAGCGGCAGCGCTGCTGCTGCGCCTTTTCCACTGTCTATGCCTCCCTTTTATTCTTGTTTTCCTCTGTTATTTTGTGGGCGCCGTTTGCGCGCAAATTTAAATTTATGCGAATTTCTCAACGCGCACTAACTGCGACGCTTTGTCGCCCGCACTCCTCCATCTCTCTCTCTCTCTCTTTCTCTGTCGGCAAAAAAAGTTTTTGCAGCTTTGGACTTTGACACCAAGATGACGATGGCAAACGACGACGTTGACGTTAGCAGCGACGCCAACGCTAGTCTGGCATTCTCAATGGTTTTTGCTGTCTCTCTTGTTGTTGTTGTTGTTTCTCTTGTTGTTTTAGTTGTTCTCTTGCATGTGCACAAAGAAGAAGAGAGCAGCAGAAATGCCTCCATTTGCAGTATGACAGTGACAGCAGCAGCAGCGCAGCAGCAGCAGCGCAGCCCTGTGAATTCTGTTCCATTAGCAGCAACCCCACACATACATACATACATACACACACACAAACGCTTGCAATTACACATGCTTAGTAACCCAGTGGCACAGTGGGTCTTGGGTGATTGAACTTTGCGCAGCAGGATAATTACTAGACAGGCAACTGTGCGTATGTGAGTGTGTGTGTGTGTGTGTGTCTATGTTAAACAAAGCCGAAGCCTTAGCATGACTTAAGCTGTTAATATCATTAAGTGTGACTTTGTTTAGAGAAATTTGAGAGTTCAGAGAGCGCATGAGATCACACTGAAATTTGAATTTCACATTTTTTATATTTAGTTAAGCTAATTAGCTTAACATTCTCACTGCACCACTGTGCAGGCAGGCCTCAGCAGCGGCTGGACAGAGAGCAGTCGCTCCGCAGTGGCCGTTGGCTGCGCTGCTGCTACGACTGTGACGGCGACTGTGACTGCTGCTCTGCCACGACTGTGAGTGCGACTGCTGCTCTGCTTCGACTGCGACTGCGACTGCCACTTTGACTACTGTGGTTCGGCTGCGACTGCTGCTGCTGCTCGGCTGCGACTATCACTACGACTGCTCTGCTGCGTCGTATGCGACTGCTGCTGTTCGAACGACAGCTGCTCTGCTGCGGTTGCTGCGCTGCTTCGGCTGCTGCTCGTACTACTGTGGCGCTGCTGCGCTGCCTCGGCTGCTGCTCGTACTACTGTGGCTCTGCTGCGGTTGCTGCGCTGCTGCGACTGTGTCTCTGCCTTAACTGCTGCTGCTGCTGCTGCGCTGCTGCGACGACTGTTACTGTTACTTCTGTGACTGTGTTTGTTGTGGCTGCGCTGCTACTGCTGTTACTCGCTGTTGTTGTTGTTTTTGTGGCTGCTGCCGCTGCTGCTGTTTTTGCGGCTCTGCGGCGTTTAGCTACGTCGTCGGCGGCAGCGGCTACTTTTGCCTTTGTTGTTTGCTTTTACTGCTGCCGCTGCTTCTGTTTCTGTTTCTGTTTCTCTCTTGTTTTTCTTTTTTTGTTGTTGTTTGAAGTCGCGTGTTTTGTTTGTTGCTGCCGCTGCCGACTTTACATATGGCACAAAACGTGCTTGAGTAATGGAGCGCAGCTACCCCACCCCCCTTCCCCCCTCCCGCTCTACAACCTGCGCTGCTGTTCTGGCCTGCCTGCGTCTCTCACTCTCTTTTTCTCTCGCTTTTTGCTCTTAATTGGATTTGATTGGGTTTTGGCGCTGGAGGCGCCAGCGACGACGGCGACGACGACGGCGACTCATAAACTCAAATACGTTATGTGTACAGCATGAATTTCTCACTCTCTCTCTCTTTGTCTCCCTCTCTCGCTCTCTCAGTGTGCATTGATTGTTGTTGTTGTTGCCTTTGCAAATCGCATTAGTCAATCTGCCTGCACAGTGTGCTGCTGCCTCCTTCTCTCATTTGTCTCCACTTTTTTTTTCTCAGCGCTTTCCTTTTTTTGTTGTTATTTTTTTCTTTTTTCGGCCTGATCTTTTTGCACACCATTGTTTTTTTTTTTTTTGGCTTTCCCAAAAAGCTTTTCTACACCCGCTGCCGCTGCCAGCGTTGCCACAGTGGCACAAAATAAAAAAAATCGCTAAACTACTGAACTGTAAAAGTTCATTGAACCTGCCACCAGCGCCAGCTTAGCGAGAGAGAGAGAGAGACAGGGAGAGAGGGAGAGGGTGTGGGGGGTAGACCCGCAGTGGGTCCATTGTTGCCCACTCTGCCTGTGGCGCTGCTGCTGCCGCTGCCGCTGCCTCTGCTGTTGTTGTATTTGCTTTTCTCACACACAGCGCGCTTCAAGCCTTTTCTTTCTGCTCTCCTCTCCTCTCTCCTCTCTCCCGTCCCCTTCCCCTTTCCATATTTAATATGCAACGCGCTGATGTTGCAAGTTACAAGTTGCCAGCGTCATCGTTTTTCCATACATTTCCATTTCCATACATATTGCACATATGCCACCACCAGGCCGCACAACAGCGCCCCCTACCGTCGCCGCAGAATGATGAATATAAACGCACTTGCTAATTTAATCGTGCCTCTTGCAGTATACCCTGTAATCATAGATGAAAGGCAGTCAGCATTTAGATCTGAAAGTTATGCAATTTATGACAAAGTTTGCTCCATATTTATAGTAAGTTTTACTATAATTTTTATAGCAAGCTTTACTATAATTTTTATAGCAAGATCCTTTGTAAACTTCAATATCAAAACAATGGACTTATTTATAGCAGGTTGAACTATAACTTCCATGCCCTTTTATAGCAAAAAAACTTTCAAAACCTCCACATCCGTGCACTTTATTATTTATAGCAAATTGTGCTATGCTAATTTATAACATGAGACTTAGAATTAATTGCTGTGGTTTTTTTATAGATTCTTTTTTTGATTTGCAAGCTTATCATAGTGCATATGAGTATTATTTGCTATATTTTTTTAGCGGTTTATAGAGATCTTTATAATAGAAATATGAGATTTGCTAACTCTCTTTTTTAAAGTGCCCACTCAGTGCGATTTTCTCTAGAATTGCTCAAGTTATAATATTTTATGGCACTTTATAGCAAAAACTCATCAACAAAAAACAAGCAGCAATTGATACCCGTTTAGAGGGTATTATACACGCCTACTACGAATGACAAACTGCCCACTTGCTTTATTAATATGCCACCCGCTCTGTCGCTCTCTTTCTCCCTCTCTCTCTCTTTGTTTCTCCCCCTCTCTGTCTCTCTCCTGGCTGGCTTCAAGTGTCTGCCTCAATGGACACTCGTTAAAGTAAATGTTGCAGCATTTTCTCTGCCATAAAACGCTTCAAAATTGTAATTGCTGCCCCTGCACCTCCCTCTACTCCTCCTACTCCTCTTTCTTCTACTCCTCTTTCTTCTACTCCCCCTTCTCCCGCTACTTTACGCGTAGCTAGCTTTGCCCATTGTACACGCCTCCCCCTGCCTCCTCTGCTCATTCTCATTCTTCATCTTCGTCTACGTCTGCTCCACATTTTTCTTGGCAATTCTTGGCCGCGCCAAATCCCAAAGCCAAATAGCCCCAAACTAACGAGCACCAAAAACTCAGCGCACTGGAACAGACTAACAGTAAACAGCAGCAGAAGCAGAAGAGGAGGAGAAGAAGAAGCAGAGGAGGAGAAGGAGTAGGAGATTGAAGCGGCCTGAAACGCGCTTACAGTTAGAGCCAAGATTGCTCTGCTTTTGGCCAATTGAAGAGTTTTTTTCGTGTCGCTCTTAAAGCGCATGTGTTGCCAATGTTGTTGTTGTTCTTCTTGTGGCAACTGTTGTTGTTGTGGTAGCAACTGTTGTTGTGGTTGTGGCAGTTGCTGCTGTTGTTGTTGCCGCGTCTAGTAGCGCGCAGCGTTACGCCGATTGAATTTGAAATGCGTCTGGCTGAGCCCTTTTTTTCGTCTGTGCATTTTTTATTTCATGTGCTGCCTCTCTTGCCTCTTCCCCTTCCTCTTCCCCTCCTCTCTTCCTCTACCTCTCTCGATTTGTCTGTCTGTCTGCCTGCTTTGTGTATCCTGTCATCATCGCAGCACATCCTCTTGCACATTTCAGTTTACCTGTCTGCAATCTACCTGACCTGCTAGCCAGTTCTCTTGCCTCTCTCTCTCACTCTCTGTCTGTCTCTCCCTCTCTCTCTCTCTCTCTCCCTCTGCCTGTCTCTCCCTCTCTCTCTCTCTCTTGCTGTCTGCTCTTAGCGTATTCTAATAAGATTTGTCTGGCGGCAGCAACTGGTTTTGTGCCACTGCAGCAGGATGGCCCTGTGGCCCGAAAAGGAGGCAGAGAGAGAAAGAGAGAGCGAGAGAGAGAAGGAGAGAGAGAAGGATAAAAGCGATTTCAATTGACTTAGCTGCGGAATGTGCGCTCTATATAATGCTGCAAAAGGTAAACGTACTGAAACCAAATCAGTAGGATTTATCTGTAAACACAATCCAAACGAGAGAGGAAGAGGGAGAGGTAAAAAAAGAGAGAGGGAGAGAGATAGTGTCTATTTCAATGCATTTCACACCTCGTTTAGCAAATTTGCGTTTTCTCAAGTATTTCGCATTCAGAAAATGCGCTGAAAATCTACGTCTTTTGCGCGAATTAAATGTGTCTGAGCAGATTATATTATTTCTAGGGATTTATGGCAGATTCTTTATGGCAACTTAAGTTGATCAAGTTTAAAGAGGCTTTCCCTTTCTTCTTGATTTGAGTATAAAACTAAAACTAAAACTAAGGCTTATATTCATCGTTTTTCTAGTTCTGAGATTTTATAGCATATGCTATAATTGCTTGCTGCTTTATAGCAATTGCGTTTAAGCCTTTTTTTCTTCCTTTGTACTCTTTACTCTCGCTTCTTCAATTATAAAGTTAATTTAATAAAGCCTTTGCCATCTCTCTCTCTTTTCACTTGCTTTCTCTCTCAAGTGTGCTTCCTTTTGCCATTCCTTTTTTCTTTCTTCTATTTCATTGCCATTGTCGCCGTTTGCACAAATTTTTGTTGCACTTCGTTTCGTTTCGTTTCGCTTTTGTGTTGCACGAGTCAAGTGGCCTGCGGCGTTGCCATTGCCTTTTCCAGCTGCAGCTGCATCTCCAGCTTCCTCTCCATCTTCAGCTTCATCTCTTTATTTCTCCATCTCCATTTCAATTTTCATTTTCATTTGCAACCTCAGCTCGTGTGCCTGACGGACTCCTCCCTAACTTGTTTTTTTTTTTTGCTGAATGACACTTGACATCAGTTGTCTGTCTCTCTCCCTCTCTCCCTCTCCTGCTCTTCTTCCTCTTCTGCCTTTGGGAAATTAGTCAAAAGAAAAAAAAAAATAAAAACAATTTTTCTGTGCGTTTTTTTTTTTTGCGTGTTGCCTCTCAAGCTCTCCGTAGGGTGTCAAGTCTCGTGTTGCTCTTGATGTTTGTTTAAAGCGTGTGTTTATTTTTAATTGCTTAATTGCAGTAATTAACGAAAAGTGAAAACATAAAAAGCACAGGCAAGAAAGTGAAACAAAATAAAACATAATTAAAAGAAAAATAAAAAAAAATAGAAGAAAAACTGTGACAAACTCAACGAGCAACCCACGCAATCTTGCGTGTTGTTAGTTCATTAAAACAACAGCAGCAGCAGCAGCAGCAACAACTGGGACAACAGCAACATGTCGGCTATATAGTTGAGGCTAAAAGAATCCCCCACAGGATTTGGCAATTCTAATTGGACATGTCGTTGCGCAGCAACAAGTTGCAGAGCCAGCAGCAGCAGCAGCAGCAACACTCCACCACGAGCAGCAACATGTCGTATCAACAGCAACAGCAGCAACAATTGCTGGCACAGCTGCAGCAGCAACATAAATTCCAGGCACAACAGCAGCAACAGCAGCAGCAGCAACAGTTGCAGCTAAGCAACGGAGCTGGCTCCAAGTACAACAACAGCAACAGCAACACAAGTCGCAATAATCTGGCCACACTGGTTGCTGCCATCAATGGACACGATCAAACAGATTCACAGCCAGCGCAGGGTTATCAATTATCCCCAGCTGCTGCCTCTAGAGTGGCACATGCTGGTGGCACATTGGGTCCACCCTCGTATAGTGCTGCCACCGCACAGCAACCTGCAGCGTTTGCCTACTTTAATCAACAGCAGCAACATGTTTTGGCCTATCAGCAGCAGCAACAGCAGCAGCAACATCAGCAACAGCAACAGTTGTCGCTGCCGCCACCGGATCTCACGGATGGAATCGATCATCATCCGGTTACGTTGTCGCCGCCGGATTCACCAAATGCCGCTGCCGCCGCCGCCGCCGCTGAACTTGAGCAACAACTTTGCGTTGTGGCCAAAATGCAGAAATCCGTAACAATTACCGTTACACCACAACGTAGCAATTCAATGGATTTCTTGAATTTCGAAGAGAAGCGTCAACTGATTGCATCATCGCTCTCTCTGTCTGACATTCTGCAAAGCAATGCGGGCAATGGCAACAAGGAGTCCAATGCAATCAATGCAAATGGGGGTAAGTCTCGGTAGGGGGGAGGGTAGAAGATACTCTGAAGTATCTTCAACATTCTAGGGTATCAATTCATTGCTGCAGTTGACTACAGTGCCCAAGAAATCCACTGTGGATCACGTCTCGTCAACCCTAAAGGAAACACAGTTGTATAAAAGCAGAATAAAAGCCTATGTCTCTTTAGGCCAACTTACCAGAACAAAATTCCTAATCTGATCGACTTTGCAATCACCAAAAGTATCCCTCGAATTCGACTTTAGTGCCGAATCCCGGCTAGACCTATCATCTGACCACTAGCCAGTCCTCTTAGATCTAAACCTTCTTTAATACCCTAGGACTACAAAGCAGACCAGAAGATTTATATCAAAGAGAACAAACTGTATCAAATAGAGAAAATATATAAATTCACACATTGAGCTGAATCTAAGGCTAAACTCCGAACCCAATATTTTATTTTCTCCATATCTCTCGATTTCAGTACCTCTCAAAGTTTCTGGTATGGAAAACTACGTCAAAATTCATCAGATTCCCTTGAGAGAGGACAGTTTATTCATTATTTGTTCTGTATATTGATTCTGCATCAAAAAAAATAAAATTCACGTTTTCAAAAATTTGGACCTTCGATATGTCTTCTAAACTATCCCCTTGCTCAATTTCAGTACCCTTATAGAGCCTCTAGTATAGAAAACTTCGTCATAAATCATCAGATTCCCTTGAGATGGGACATATTATATCTAGATTAATTCTGCATCAAAAATACTGAATTTAACTATTTTTCAAAATTTGTACTATCCCTTATAATTCCTTTATCCTTATAAAACCCTACCTAAATTTCGATGGATAGCTTACCTAACTTTCCCCTTTTGTTTTGCTCATCCCAAAGAACCAATTAAAAAGAACTCTTCCAAATGGTATTATTATCCTCATATGAGAGCTCTTAACATATGCTGCCATTATTTCGTTTTTCAAGTGAATTCTCAATGATTTTAGAAAAAGCCAAAACACGCCCCCTCCCTCTATCTACCGCCCAGATAAGTGCTTTCATTTCAATGCCCATTTCCATCTATTTCCAGCTACATTTTCCATTTCCAGTTTTCACATTAATCGCTTCGATTGTTTGCACTGACTGTGCGAATCCAAAGTGAAATGAAATGAAATGAAATGAAATAACTTTAACAAATTATTCGAATTTGTTGTTGTTGTTTTTGGATTCCTTTTTGTGTATCGATTTTCTCTCTCTTTCGCTCTGTAAACTTTTTTGATTGCCTGCTGAGAGAACTTTTTGTTTTTTTATTTGTTTTTACACATCTGCCACAGAACGGAAATGTTGCTCTCTCTCTCTCTCCCTCTCTCTCTTTCTCTCTCTGTTCTTTTGTGTTGCCGAATGCGACGTGCCCCAAAATGGTTCACTGCACTTGAATGTGCTGAACGTAATGCAGGGAGGGGGGCGGGGAAGGTGAGCGGCAGAGGGGGAGGGGTTAGGTGCGACCGGCTCCGTTTGGGTTTTATTTTTTTTTTTTTTTTGTTGGATTTGGATACGTAGCACATGCCGAAGAGTTTTGTCAACGTTTTGTCTGTTGTCTACAGCGAACAATGTGATGTGTGTGTGGGCGGTGTGTGTGTGTGTATGTGTGTGAGGGGGTGTGGCATGCCTCAAGCTTAGCTTGTGGTGGGTGTAACCAGATGCTGCAGGTGCAGCTCAATAGTTAAGCCGTCGGTGT